>CM059453.1:12353421-12450921 GCA_030390025.1 Squalus acanthias
TTTATGATGTGAAGATGCTGGTGTTGGACTGGGGTGGACAAATGTGAGAGGTCGCACAACACCAGGTTTTGTCCAACAGTTTTATTTGAAATCACAAGCTTTCGGAGCGCTGCTCCTTCGTCAGGTGATTTGAAGAGATGCATGTAGAGACAGCCTATACAGTCAGAGAACACTGCCGGATGATTACAGTTAATCTTTCTAACTGCCCTTTATCACACCTCGGCAGACCCCAGCATCTGCCACATTTGACCCCTTGTGACCGCACCTAATTGTCTTTAATGTAATGTTTTCCTGACTGACCTGTTTGGACACCATCCACACCTTTGATTGCTGTGATTATCTCTCTGCCGAGGTGTGATAAAGGGCAGTTAGAAAGATTAACTGCAATCATCTGGCAGTATTCTCTGATTATATATGCTGTGCCTATATGCATCTCTTCACCTCACCTGACGAAGGAGCAGCGCTCCGAAAGCTTGTGATTTCAAATAAAACTTTTGGACTATCACCTGGTGTTGTGCGACTTCTCACAGTATATTATTTAACAAAGGCAGCTATAATGCGTGTAACGTAACCCCACTGTACCGAAAGCTAGGACAGAAAATCACCACGATTAATAGCTGCTCGAAAAATAATGTAATTTTCAGGTGTTATATTTATAATTTTAGCTGAAACTGTGGAGATTATTTATTCTAATGATTCGTTGTTAATTATTAAGTGTTGTTTATTAGGTATTGATTAATCATCATTAAGAGTAAAGCATTAATCATTTATAGTAACTCCTTTTTAATAAGAATCTCGGCATAAGCTACCATTATTAATAAGACATAAAACAATGGCATTCATTGGTAATGATACTCATTATTAATTGATTTTTTCTTGACATTTATTAATATGCAGTAATTATTAATGCAATCTCAACAGAAACTGTAACTAAAATACAAAACAGTTGCATGTAGTATTAATGATACCTAAGATAGGATATATTTGCCAGAGAGAGAGTGCAGCGAATGTTCACCAGACTGATTCGTTGGGATGGCAGGACTGTCGTATGAGGAGAGATTGGCTCGACTAGGCCTGTATTCACTAGAGTTTAGAAGAATGAGAAGGGATCTCATTGAAACATATAAAATTCTGACGGGGCTGGACAGAATGGATGCAGGAGGATGTTTCCCTGGCTGGGATGTCTAGAACGAGGGGTCACAGTCTCAGGATACGGGGTAGGTCATTACAACTGAGATGAGGAGACATTTCTTCACTCAGAGGGTGGTGAACCTGTGGCATTCTCTACCACAGAAGGCTGTGGAGGCCAAGTAACCGAATATAGTTAAGAAGATGATAGATAGATTTCAAACACAAAAGGCATCAAGGGGTAAGGGGAGAGAGCGGGAATATGGTATTGTGATAGAGGATCAGCCATGATTATATTGAATGGCGGAGAAGCTCGAAGGGCCGAAGGGCCGACACCTGCTCCTATTTTTCTTTGTTTCTATGTTTCTATAATGATAAATTATCAAATGTTATTCTATTTTAGAGGAAAAACTGATGCAGTGTCTGAAAGGTATACATGTCGCACAACTCTGCCTCTAATGTGGGAGTTCTGAAATATATTACGATTCTGTGCTTTTAGCAATTGCAGTCATTACACTTTATTTATTATTTGACATTTTAATATTTTAGAGCTGGAGGAACGATCTGATAAAAATGGTGAGCAGGCCAGAAATTTGCTGAGTTCCATTCCGAATGATGACTGAGGTAATCATGGGATCGGTGACTACTATACACCTACATCTGTAACCGATTGCAGGAAACTATTCCCCTCTGTTGCAAACAAATAATTTCGGATTGGAAGTCATTTCCTGCTGGGCACCACCTTGATCTGAAACGAGACGTTACAAGCAGCGATCCGCAGGGAATTGGGCTTATACCTGGTGTGAAGGCGTCCCTGGTCCTCCGAACAAGGGAGCGTTGCTGGCGGGAGTGTAACTCCCAGTTGGACCATGCAAGCCAGGCAGGTGGAAAGGTAGGAGCCAGACTAAAAACCAGTTCATCCTTCCTCCTGAGTTGGGAGTTGGGAGTCTGGCTATGAACCTGTCAACTTAGAATGCATTTCATTATGGCAAGAGAGAAGATTAGTTTGTTATTGTCTTTCAAATATCAGCATAAACTGTGGAGAAATGAGGCATGAGAGGATCTAGGCCAGATTATACTTATATGGAGTCAAGTATCTCAATTAGGACTTACAGCAACATCAGCAAATACTTACCTTCAAGCAGCGCCATTAACGCATTAAAAGATCCCAAACGCACGTCACAGAAGTGTTATCAATCAAAAGTTGACGTTGGGCCACATAAGGAGATCTAAGGAAAGATAAAGCCTGGTAAATGTGGAAGTCTTTGAGGAGCGCCCTAAAGGAGGAGAGCGAGGTGATGAGGCGGAGGCGTTTAAGTAGGGAATTTCAGAGCTTCACTCCCAGCCACGTCTCAGTAGTGGTAAAATCTATAAAAAGCACTTATTTGAATGGAAAGCGCTTTGCGTCATTAAAAGCGCTATATAACTGCATTTGCATTCTTTTTTTAACGGCAATATTGTTGGTTGCCCAAAAAATATATGGGTCTCCCCAACCAACATACTGAATAAATACAAGTTGAACACTGATTTCCAAAGTGACTTAGCACCGTTTTGGCTCTGGTTAAATATGATTCTTCCTAAATCGGCATGTGGCAGCGAGTTCCACATTCTAACCACTTTCTTAGGAATCAAACGTATCCTGAAATCCCTATCGGATTTATTCCTAAGTAACTTATATTCTTTGCCCTTAGTTTTGGACTACCCCACAATTGGAAGCATATTCTCGACATCTGCCCAATCAAATGCCTTACGAATGTTAAAGTCCCCTATTAGGTCACGCTTCAGTCTACTTTTTTTCAGAGCAAAGAGTCCCAGCCGGGTCAACATTTTCCGATATTTATACTTCTTAGTTCTGGTATCTTACAGGTATTGTTTTCTGCACTTTCACCCTAGCCTCGTTAACGCTTATCTTTTAAATATGGAGCCCAGAACTGTGCACTGTACTCGAAGTGTGGTCATACCAAGGCTATAGACGAGTTTAACATATCGGCCCGGATGTTCCGATCGCAGGCTTCCTGCGTGCGGATGCCTCCGATCTGGATAAAAATCTACCCACTTTACTGTTGGCTCCGTAGGTCCCGAGATTTCCGATCCTGGGACTCTCCTGGTGCACGCGCAGAGCCCTGATATCCCAGGGGCGCAGGCAGTTCGCAAGCGTCCCTGAGATCACGTGGGCCATGGGGACCCCATCAAAGAAGGGAAATTCCCTTCACACTTTATACAGGTCTCTCCACGTAGACCTGTCAATAGTATGAATGGGGTTCACTCAAAAAACACACCAAAACATTAAATAGCTTTTTTTTTTAAATCACGTATTTAAAATTAGTTTTGAAAGAAAAATTAAATTTTTTGAAAAAAATAATTAAAGTTTTTTACGGGGCTTAAAATAAACGTAACTTATTTTTAAATGTGAAAAAAACAATCTTTTTATTTTTTAATCTCTTATGCTGGTAAAAGCAGGATTCCTTCAGATCGGAAGTGCCGGTTTTCAGCGTATGCACTTCGCATGCCTGAAACCGGCACTTGCGAGGCCCCGACGGGTGGGTACACAACTCATACACACCCGTGGGGGGTCGGAAAATAAGGGCCATCGTCTCTTTTTTCAATACTATCTCTCTTAAAATGAACCTCAGTGATTAGTTATCATTTTTATAAAGGCCTTATTAATCTGTGTCACAATATTTAGTGATTTGTGATTCTTCGCACTTTGATCTCTTTGATCCTCGATGCCATTCAGATTCTTGTTTTCGAAGGAGTTTGTGGCATCCTTAGTCCTCATACCGCATGCTTCCAACGGAAAGCTTAATTTGTTCCACCGTATTCTGTACATCAGCATAAATACTTTTATTCTGAGAAAGCACAGTTGCGATAACGTTCAATGATCTGTCTGAATGTTATGTGTTTTCGGAGATTGGCTTCCCTATTACGGATTGTTAGATAAATTGAAGCCCATGAGATTAAAGGACCAGTGGTAATGTGGATACCATAATAGCGAAGTGATAGAATGCAGAGAGTAGTAATGAACTGGTGTTTTACAAACTGGACGGAAGTATCGAGTGGTGGTTCCCAGGCGTCAGGATTAGTTGCACTGATCTGCTTGATGTATATTAATGACCGATACAGGGCGTGATTTCAAAATTTACAAATAGAAGCATAGGAGCATAGAAGATAGGAGCAGGTGTAAGCCATTCGGCCCCTCAAGCCTGCTCCGCCATTTAATGAGATCATGGCTGATCATCCAAATTCAGTACCCTGTCCCTGCTTTCTCCCCATATCCATTGATCCCTTTAGCCTTAAGATATAAATCTATCTCCTTCTTGAATATATTTCATGAATTGGCCTCAACTGCCTTCTGTGGTAGAGACTTCCACAGGTTCACCACTCTCTGGGTGAAGAAATGCCTCCTCATCTCAGTCCTAAATCGCTTACCCCTTATCCTTAGACTGTGACCTCTGGTTCTGGACTCCCCGCCATCGGGAACATCCTTCCTGCATCTAGTTTGTCTAGTCCTGTTAGAATTTTATAAGTTTCAATGAGATCCACTCTCATTCTTCTAAACTCTAACGAATATAAGCCTAATCGACCCAATCTCTCTTCATGCGTCATTCCTGCCATCCCAGGTATCAGTGTGGTGAATCTTCGCTGCACTCCCTCCATGGCAAGAACATCCTTTCTCAGATAAGGCGCACAAAACTGCACACAATACTCAAGGTGTGGTCTCACCAAGGCCTTGTACAACTGCAGCACGAAACGTAATGCTGATATGCAGCAATCCTTAAGATGGATAGCAATAGACTTTAAGAGGACATAAACAGATTGGTGAAATGGGCAGACACATGGCAGTTGAAATTTAATGCAGAGAAGTTGGAATTGCTACTTTTTTATGGAATTACGAGGATCGGCAATATAATCTAAATTATACACTGTTAACGGGGATGTAGTCAGAGAAAGGCCTGAGATTGTATGTACTCATATAATGGAATGTGGCAGGAGAAGTTGAAAATGCTGTTGAAAAGCATAACTTTATGCAGAGAGCATCGAGTCCAAAAGATGGCAATAATGCTGAAAGTTTATCCAACACAGTTTGGGCCTCGGCAGCAGTATTGTGTTCACTTCGGGGTACCAAACTTTAGGATGGATATCAACGCATTAGAGGGAATGCAGAAGAGATTTAGTCGAATTATACCCCAGAGAAGGGACTTCAGTATTGTGGCGAGGCTGGGCAAGCTGGGGTTGAACGCATTAGGGCAGCAAAGGTTAAGAGGGGATCGGATAAATGTGTTCAAAATCATTAACAATGTGGATATAGTTAAACAGGCGATACAGATTCCAATGGCAGAACGGTCGGTAACCAGTCGACACAGATTTAAGATGATTGGCAAAAGAACCAGAGGCGAGATGAGGATTTTATTTGATAGAGCGAACGTTTTGACCTGAAATGCACTGCCAGAAAGGATATTGCAAGTACATGGAACAGCAACTTTCAATCGGCAAATGGATAAATACTTGAAGGTAAACATATTGCAGGGATATGGGGAAGAGGCCGACGATAAGGACTAGTTGGTATAATCTAGCTAAGAGCCGACACAGGCAGGCTTTAGCCGAATGGTACCAGTGCTGAGGGACTTCAGTTAATTGGAGAGACTGGGGTAGCTGGGGATGTTGTCCTTAAAGCAGGGAATGTTAAGTGATGATTTGCTAGATGTGTTCAAAATTATTAACGATTAAGATTGAGAAAATCAGGAGAAACTGGCTCCAGTGGCAGAAAGTACAGTTACCAGACGACAGAGTGAATTATGGTGACTGGCAAAAGAAAACGAGGAGAGATGGGGGAAAAACTTGTGTAACAAGACGTGTAACAAAAATAGGAGGCTTTAATTACCCTCACATGATTTATTCCAGAGTTAGAAAAACTGAAGGAAGCCCTGGAAGATGCAGGTGGGAATATCGGCCGGTGATTCACTTCTGTCGCCACATTTCTGATGCATTGCTAGAATTTCAACTGAGAGCCGCAACATTCCCGCTCTTTTGTAAACGTGAAACGCTAACCGCTTTTCAAATACGTGCCTGAGTTACGTTCATTTACACTGCAATGTGCAGTGTAGATGTCAACAAAGACAGATCTTCTTCATAGAACGTAACCAGTTGATCCACAATTCGGACAGGGAAACAACCCCATTGACACTGGCTAGTATGTGAATACAACTGTCAAGTGTATTATCTCTAACGATAGATGCTTCTGCCGATATTATTATTTATTATTATTAATATTAATGTTTAATTATTTCTTGTTAATTATTAATGGCTGAAAATTAAATAATAATCTTGAATATTAATTATAAATTGTGACTTTTTCATAATTATCTCAACAGCTTTTATCAGTCTAATTAAAACACAGGACAATTTTATTATTTGTAATGAGTAATTACCAACTATGAATCGCAAATTATAAATTAAACCTGATTAACTATTAATTACTCTTTAAAAATCGGCTCTAATTATTAAAAATTATATCTGCAACAGGTAACAATGTTAATGTAAATGTCCTGTGTATTATTTATAATGCTGCTGACAAAGATATTAATTGTTAATGATTTCTGGCTGATTATTAATTCTTGATTGCATTTTATGTTAATTATCAATAGGAATAATTATTATAATAATTTTTAATATTTTTAATATAATATATATATATATATATTTATATATATTTAATATAAATATTATATTTTTAAGATAATATTTTTAGCAGCTTCTTTAAATCCTCATTTAAAAAAGGACAATTGCATTCCTTAGTATTTATTAAATTCCAATTATTAATTCGTATTTGTAAATTAATAATCACTGCTTTTTAATTATCTCTAATTATTAATAATAATCGCCACAGCAGCTAAACACGGGTCAATCACATTCATTATTTATGATTAATTATTATTTATCAATGTTTATTATTTTGATTATTCAGAAGCAAAGCTAAGGCAATGTGAAAGAGGTACACATGTCAAAACTACTGCCTTAAAATGAGAGAATTTTCAAACCCCTTTATATCCTGCATTTTCTCAATTGCAGTGATGATATTTTAATTATTATGTCAATGTCGCTTTTATTTTTAGAGCTGAATCTCCGGCCTTCTGCAGATGGTGAGCAGACCTGATCGCATCTGAATTATATTCCAAGTGGTGACTGGTGTATTCAAGTGTTTGGAAACATAGAAACAAAGAAGATAGGAGCAGGTTTCGGCGATTCGGCCCCTCGAGCCTGCACCGACATTCGATGAGATCATGGCTGATCATCCAAACTCAGTACCCTGTCCCTGCCTTCTCCCCATATCTCTTGATACCTTTAGCTTTAAGAAATATATCTAACTCATTCTTGAATATATTTAATGACTTGGCCTCAACTACCTTCTGTGGTAGAGAATTCCATAGATTCACCACTCTCTGGGTGAAGAAATTCTTCCTCATTTCTGTCCTAAATGGCTTACCCCTTATCCTTAGATTAAGACCCCTGGTTCTGGACTCTCCGACCATCGGGAACATTCTTCCTGAATCTAGTTTGTCCAGACCTGTCAGAATTTTATATGTTTCGATGAGATCCCCTCTCATTCTTCAATACTCCAGCGAGTATAAGCCCAATCGACCCAATCTCTCCTCATATGTCATTCCTGCCATCGCAGGTAACAGCCTTGTGAATCTTCGCTGAACTCCTTCCATGGCAAGAACATCCTTCCGCAGATAAGGCGACCAAAACTGCACACAGTACTCAAGGTGTGTTCACACCACACCTTGATTACTATTATTCATCTGCATCGATTATGGGTTGCAGAATATGATTCGCCTCTATTAAAAAATCAGCAAGTCCCGTTTGCATTCCAGTGCCCGCTGTCTCCATGCTTGAATACCAGCTTGCCGTTGTAAACAGACATTCCTGGGATTCCACTTTGACCTGGTGTGAAGGCGTCGTTACGCCTATGGCACTGAGAGAGAAGTTTCGTGTGTTTGGCGAAAGACCTGTCAACTGAACAAGGCCATTCGATTTGGAAATAACATGGACAGTGGAAAATTCTGATACAAATCTGCAAGGACGGGCTAGATTAAAGTGATGCGGAGTCTTGTATCTTAATTAGGACAGACATCAAGAAAGCCTGCTTGCATTTATGCAGAGTATTTCTCGTAGTAAAACTTCCCTCGGCGCCTCACAGAAGCTTTATTGATCAGAACATGCAAATGAACCAAATAAAGCAGATAGGTGTACAGATGAACAGAAGCTTATCAAAAATCGTGGTTATTTTTACCAAAGTCTTGAAGGAGGAGGGAGAGTTCGAAAGGCAGAGTGGTTTAGATAGATAGATAGATAGATCGATTGATCGATAGATCGATCGACAGTTAGATTGATAGATTGATAGATAGATAGAAAAATAGATAGATAGATAGTTAGATAGATAGATAGATAGATAGATAGATAGATAGATAGATAGATAGATAGATAGATAGATAGATAGATAGATAGATAGATAGATAGATAGATAGATAGACAGATAGATAGATAGATAGATAGATAGATAGATAGATAGATAGATAGATAGATAGATAGATAGATAGATAGATAGATAGATAGATAGATAGATAGATAGATAGATAGATAGATGGATCGATAGATAGATCGTTCATTCCAGTCTTAAGATGTAGGGCTGGATTTTACCTCGAACCTCGGCGGGTCTGTCCCGGCCTCCAAAATGAATTACCCGTGACAGGGCTTGTTAAGCCCGCACAGCAAGTTTGCCCGGCGCATAAGAGGAATTGGGTTTGGTGACGTCTTTTCATAACGCGTCATCAGCTGTTTACCTTAAAGGGGCCAAGGCCAACTTTCTTTTTACACATGTGCTGTCAGTGTTCTACAGCATTGACGTGCTGCAAACACTGTAAGGCACAGCACAGAGGGACAGGGCTGCACCATGGCTCTCCCATGACTGTCTCGATATGCAAATGGAGGGAATCGGAGCACACAGGGAGATCACCTTCACTACCCACATGCACAAGAGACCTCCCTAGGAGATCAACGTAGCCTGTTTGCACATTGCACAGGAGGGCACACGCAGGGATTTGGTCAGCCGCACCAGGCTGCAGTGCTGTAAACGTCTCAATGATCTCAGTAGATCACAAAACATTTGTACAAAGCCACACTCAACCTCATCCTGCTGTGCCTCTCATCACATCCCCATCACTCTGCCTTCCCTAGCCTGCTCCTGCACATCCTTACTCACATCAACTTACCTTGCACCTCCACCCACTCCTCTCTAACTACATTATCACATCCTCATGTCACTAGCCCCCCCTCACACTCACCCTCAGCCTTGTGCAATCATACCAACTAACCAAAGAAAAGGGTAGGCACTTGGGTGTTTTATGCAATGTTCATGGGAAGTTTCTGTTAATGTGTTGTGAAACATTGAAAACGTTTTTTTCAATACTTTGCGTTCTTGGACAGATTTGTGTACACCTTTGGAAGTGGGTTACTGTGTTTCAGTGAATGATGAGAAAAGACGGTACCGCCGCAATGGTAATGAATGTGAAATGAATCGCATGGGCATCGTAGGGATGCTTTATGGTGTTGGTGTGGTGTGGTGCAAACCTGGCGTCTCCTGAGGCAGCCAGGGTTTACAGCATCAACTGATGTAAAACCGGACAAGGTGAGGCCATCCATGGCCTGCCAGGCAGCAATGTGCTCGGTTTCTGATGCCTTCTGTTCTGTGCTGGTGATGCTGGTTTTGGGGCTGATAGTGGAGGGAGTCTCAGGACTAAGGTGAGAGATTCTGAAGGGCACTGATGCTAATGGAATAGATGAAGTAGAGATGACGGAAGCGATAAGTCAATGGTGGGAGAGTAAGTGAGCTCAGACTGGGTGTAGACTTGTGTAATGACTTGAAGCATTCTGAATTAGTGATGGAAATGCAGTTCAGAGATAAAAATGGTTAAGGGACAATTTCTAAATCAGATATAAGCTTTGACCTGATATTTGAAGCTGTCAACCAATCAGCTGATACAATGGCCACTGACCTCCCGCCTCAGCGACACAGACGAGGTCTGGGCACAGTGGGAAACCAGTGGGCGTCCTGTCAAAATAAAAAGCTGTGGGAAAACATTGCTAAGTGGCTTTAATTAAACCATTAATGATTTGAATTGCCTCACATGCCGCTGCGTGTCTGGACTGCTCAGCGGTGACAGATCCGACATCTAGGAAAGGAGCGCGGTGGCGGGGTCACAGCAGGGTCGAGAGCCGCTGGCGGAAAAATACATTTTCCCACCCGACCCGCCACTGATCGCGCCCGCTCACCTGCCCGCAAAATCCAGCCTACATACACTTCTGTTTCTTTATTGCTGACTAGACACTTGCATTTCAGCCTGGTGGGACTACAGGGCCACATAAGATGCTTTCTATCTCTTTCAGCAAGCAATCACTCGACTGACCTGGATATTTCCACGTGGCAATCATCTTGACAGACACAAGTTAAAGGGGTTCAAGCCTCACTCCATCTTAGGTCTCCTAGCAAGTGTGCTGCTGATGTGTTGCATTTCTGATTTATTTGCAGAGCTAGCAAAATTGAAGAAAGAACTGGAAGTTTCAG
Source organism: Squalus acanthias (assembly GCA_030390025.1). Taxonomy (NCBI): domain Eukaryota; kingdom Metazoa; phylum Chordata; class Chondrichthyes; order Squaliformes; family Squalidae; genus Squalus; species Squalus acanthias. Next base: position 12,364,175 of record CM059453.1, read on the forward strand.
GTGGGAGCATCGGCCGGTGATTCCCGTCCGTCTCAGCAGTCCTCATGCATCGTTAGACTACCGGCTGCAGGCTGCAACATTTCTGCTCAGTAGTACATGTTAAACCTTCACAGGTGTTGATGTAGAGCTGCCGGTGTTGGACTGGTGTGGACAAATGTGAGAAGTCGCACAACACCAGGTTATAGTCCAACAGCTTTATTTGAAATCACAAGCTTTCGGAGCGCTGCTCCTTCGTCAGATGAAGTGAAGAGATGCATATAGGCACAGCATATATAGTCAGAGAACACTGCCAGATGATTACAATTAATCTTTCTAAATGCCCTTTATCAAACCTCGGCAGAGAGATAATCACGGCAATCAAAGGTATGGATGGTGTCCAAACAGGTCAGTCAGGAAAACATTTTAACACAGACAATGAGGTGGGGTCACAAGGGGTCAATGTGGCAGATGCTGGGGTCTGTATGGAAAACAATAAACTTTTTTTGCTGGAAATCACAGCAGGTCCGGCCGCATCTGTGTAGAGAGAACAAGCCAACGACGACTCGAGTCTGGATGACTCTACGTCAGGTGGGGTTACATGTAGCGTGACATGAACCCAAGATCCCGGTTGAGGCCGTCCTCATGGGTGCATCTCTTAGCTATCAGTTTCTGCTCGACGATTTTGCTCAGACTGGGTGGAGACATATGTAAAGACTTGAAGCATTCTGAATTAGTGATGGAAATGCAGTTCAGAGAAGCTAATGGTTACCTGTAAGATTAACTGTAATCATCAGGCAGTGTTCTCTGTCAATATATGCTGTGCCTATATGCATCTCTTCACTTCACCTGATGAAGGAGCAGCGCTCCGAAAGCTTGTGATTTCAAAAAAAGCCGTTGGACTATAAGCTGGTGTTGTGCGACTTCTCACATTTGTTCACAGGTGTTGACACACGTGTCTACATGATGTGCATGTACACTGCTGTTTGCAGTATAGAAGTTAAGAGAGATCTATCGTCTTCATATAACAAAACACCATGCCATCCTTTGTTCGGACAGGGGAAAAAAAAACAGTGGCTCTGGCTGGAATGTTAATGTAATTGTCCTGTGTGTTATGTATAGCGACAGTGCTGCTGATAATGATATTATTAATTATTATTATTAATTGTTAATTATTTCTTGATGACCATTAATTTTTGATAACATTGTTTATGAAATTTTAATTACGACTAAACATTTGTAATAATCTCAGCAGCTTGAATATTCTCAATAAACACAAGGCAATTGGATTCTTTATTAATTAGAAATTATGAATTAATAATTATAAATTAACAATTACTGCTTATTAATTGTTAATTATGTTTTTTTAATTGGCTCTAATTATTCATACTAATCTCTGCAGCAGACACAACTCGGTTCAATCACATTCATTGTTTATCTTAATTATTTAAGTATTAATTAGCACTGTTTATTATTCCTATTTAGGTGCAAAGCTCAGGCAGTGTGAGAGAGGTAAACCTATCAGAGCCTTGTGCCTTAAATGAGGGAATGCAGAAACTTCATTATAACCTGTATTTTCTCAATTGTGGTGACTACATTTTAATCATTATTTCAATTTCGCTTATATCTGCAGAGCTGAACCAGCGGCCTTCAGCAGATGGTGAGAATAACAGATCGCACCTGAGTTATAATCAGAGTGCTGTCTGTATAATTCAAGGGGGTCGATGGATACATCTATTACGGGTTGGCAGGAGATGATTCGCCTCGACGAAAAATAAACAACTCCCGTTTGCATTTCATAGAAACATAGAAGATAGGAGCAGGAGTAGGCCTGTCGGCCCCTCTAGCCTGCTCCGCCATTCAATGCGATCATGGCTAATCATCCAAATTCAGAACCCTGTCCCTGATTTCGCCCCATATCACTTGATCCCTTTAGCCTTAAGAAATATATCCCACTCCTTCTTGAATATTTTTAATTAATTGGCCTCTACTGCCTTCTGTGGTAGAGAATTCAACAGGTTCACCACTCTCTGGGTGAAGAAATTCCTCCTCATCTCAGTCCTAAATGGCTTACCCCTTATCCTTAGACTGTGACCACTGGTTCTGGTCTCCCCGACCATCGGGAACATCCTTCCTGCATCTAGTCTGTCCAGTCCTTTCAAAATTTTATAAGTTTCAATGATATCCCCTCTCATTCTTCTAAACTCCAGCGACTTTAAGCCCAATCGACCCAATCTCTCCTCATCCGTCATTCCTGCCATCCCAGGTATCAGTCTGGTGAAGCTTCGCTGAACTCCTTCCTTGGCAAGAACCTCCTTCCTCAGATAAGGCGACCAAAACTGCACACAATACTCAAGATGTGGTCTCACCAAGGCCCTGTACAACTGCAGCAAGACATCCTTGTTCCCGTACTCAAACCCTCTCGTTTTCAGTTCATGCTGTCTCCTTGTTTGACCACCAGGCAGTCTTTGCTAATATCTCTCCACCGGGATTGCATTTTGACTTGATGTGAAGGCGTTCTTAGAGCTATTGCACTGAGAGAGAAGTGGCGTCTGTTTGGGAGACTGGCTAATGAACTATCAACTTAACAGGGCCTTCCGATTTAGCAATAGTATGGATAGAAGAAAAGTCAGATATAGCCTTGCAAATATTAACTAAAATTGCGGAGGACCATAATCTGTAAGCAACAAAGATTTCTAAAAACCTATCGCGAGTCATGTATCTTAATGAGGAAAATCAGCAACAAAACCTACTTGCATTGATGCGGCGCATTTCACGTAGCCAAACATCCCTCGGCGCGTCACAAGAGCTTTATTTATGAACATTTGTCTTGGAGATGAATCAAGCCGCGATTAGGTCAGATGAATAAAAGATCAGCAAAATACGAATTTTTTAAGCGAAGATTTAAAGGAGGAGCGAGAGGTCGAGTGATAGAGGGGAAAAATAGAAAGATTGATAGATAGATCGATAGATAGTTAGACAGGTAGACAGGTAGATAGAGAGATAGATGGAGAGATAGATAGAGATAGAGAGAGAGAGAGATAGATAGAGAGACAGAGAGATAGCGAGAGAGAGATCGAGAGAGATATAGAGAGATAGATAGAGATAGATAGAGCGAGAGATTGATAGATAGATAGAAAGAGAGATTGAGAGATAGAGAGATATAGAGATATAGATAGAGATATAGAGAGAGATATAGAGAGACATACATGGAGAGAGATAGAGAGAGAGAGATATAGAGAGAGAGATACAGAGAGAGATAGAGATAGAGATAGAGATAGAGAGATAGCCAGAGAGATAGAGAGATGACAGACAGAGAGATAGAGAGAGATAGAGAGATGAGAGACAGATATATAGAGAGAGATAAAGAGACAGTTAGAGAGAGAGATATAGAGAGATAGAGATAGAGATGGAGAGAGAGATAGAGAGAGATAGAGAGATAGAGAGAGAGATAGAGAGAGAGAGAGAGAGAGAGAGATAGAGAGATGAGAGACAGCTAGATCGATTGATTGGTCAACAATAATTAAAGTGACATCATCCGTAAACATCAACTGAACACTGAAATCGAATACTTCCTTCACGAGTAATGGGAATCAGCAGCTTTATCAATTTCACTTCAATCGTAAGATGTCATCTCTTCTGCTTATTATTGCTAATTTGAACGTGTCACTCCATCCTGGACTCTCGACACAGACAAACAAGATGTCTCTATTTCTTCCAGCATGCAATCACTCGATAGATCTGCACATTTCCATGTGGCAATATTCTTGAGAGACAGAAGTTAAAAGGGTGACGTCCTTCCGCTCTCTCAGGATTTCCCAGCAAGTGTTCTGCTGACGTGTGGCATTTCTGATTTATTTGCAGAGTTAGCAAAACTGAAGCAAGACCTGGAAGATACAGGTGGGGATGACGGCCGGTGATTCATGTCCTCTCATCAGTCAGGATGCATAGTTAGACTACCGGCTGCGGCCTGCAACATTTCCGCTCTTTGTGTATGAAAACTTTCACAGGTGTTCAAAAACGTGTCCACATGATGTGAACTTACAATGCAGTGCGCAGTATAGAAGTACACAGAGATATATTAATGGCCCGTATTTTCCGATTTGAGGCTTCATGCGTGCGAACGCCTCCGATCCGGAAAAAAAATCTACACCCTTACCCGAGCGCTCTGGAAGTCCGAACATTTCCGCTCCTGGGCCTCAGCTCTGCGAAAGGCGCAGGGTCCAGGTATCCCACGGGGGCTTACGGTGCGCAAGCGTCTCTGGGACCACATGGGGCATGGGGAAACAATGGGAGAAGGGAGTCTGCCTTCATACTTTTGACAGCTTAGACCTGTCAAAAGTATGAATGGAGATCACTCCAAAAAGACATCAAAGCAGTAAATATTTTTTTTAAAATCACGTTTTTAAAATTACATTAAATTAAATACTTTAAACAAAAAATTATTTTTTTGTAAAAACAATTAAAGTTTTTTACCGGGCTAAAAATTAACTTACCTTTTTTAAAAGTATTTTTACATTATAAAGGAGTGAAAAACAATTATTCTTTAGGGTTTCAAACTCTTACGCTGTTAAAAGCAGGCCTTACGCCTGCTTTAAACAGGCGTAATATTTTTAAGGGTTTCCTGCGGGCGCAGTTTCTCCAGAAAGCGGAACACTCTCTCCTGGCAGAGGCGCTTCTCCAGGGCAGGTGTCCGATCTGGCAAGAGGATTCTTGACAGATCGGAAATGCCGATTTTCAGCGCATGCGCGTCGCATGCCTGAAACCGGCACTTGCGAGGTCCCTACGGGTGTGTACACAGCTCGTACATGCCCGTAGGGATCGGACATTAAGGGCCATCATCTTCATTTAACGAAACATCCTTTGTTCGGACAGGCAAAGAAAAACATTAGCTCCGGCTGGATTGTTAATGTAATTGACCTGTGTATTATTTATAGTGACAGTGCGGCTGACGATGATATTAATAATAATTATTATTAATTGTTAATTATTTCTTGCTGATGATTAATTTTTGAGAACATTGTTTATGAAATATTAATTATGACTAAACATTTGTAATAATCTCAGCAGCTTCTATATTCTCAATTAACAAAGGACAATTGCATTCTTTATTAATTAGTAATTACGAATTATTAATTACAAATTATCAATTAACAATTATTTTTTATTAATTATTAATTGTTTTTTATTAATTGGCTCTAAGTAATCATACTAATCTCTGCAGCAGCCACAATTCCGTTCAATCGCATTCATTGTTTATCATTAGGTATTAATTAGCACTGTTTATTATTCCTATTTAGGTGCAAAGCTCAGGCAGTGTGAGAGAGGTAAACCTATTAGAGCCTTCTGCCTTAAATGAGGGAATGCAGAAACTTCATTATAACCTGTATTTTCTCAATTGCAGTGACGCCATTTTAATCATTATTTCAAACGTCGTTTTTATCTGTAGAGCTGAACCAGCGGCCTTCAGCAGATGGTGAGCAGACCAGATCGCACCTGAGTTAAATTCAGAGTTGTGATTCGGGTATTCATGCGCTCGATGGCTATTATTCATATACATCTATTACGGGTCGGCAGGACATGATTCGCATCGACTTAAAATAAACAACTCCTGTTTGCATTTCAGTTCATGCTGTCTCTTCCGATTAGGCACTTTACAGCCTTCCGGACTCAATATCGAGTTAAACAATTTCAGGTCATAACCTCGGCCCCAACCACACATATATATATATATATATATGTGTGGTTGGGGCCGTGTACATTGTATCCACCCTTTTGGTCTGTGTCTTTTCCCTTTTTATCTCTCTCTCTCACCCTACCGCAGCTGTCTCTCATTCTGCCAACATTTCACAATTCACACGTCTAGCCACCTTTTGTTTCTTAACCTGTCCCATTACCATCCCGTCTTGCCTTGAGCATCTCTTAATGCCTCTACTTACCATAGAACACCCATTTTGTTCTTTTATTGCTCCCCCCAGCCTCCCCCTTGCTTTTTTGTCTGTTTCATTTCCTGCTTTATTCCAGTTCTGACGAAGGGTTTCGACCTGAAACGTTAACTCTGTTTCTCTCTCCACGGATGTTGCCTGGCCTGCTGAGTTTTTCCAGCGTTTTCTGTCGCATGCTGTCTCTTTGTTCGACCACAATGCATTCTTTGCTAATATCCCTCCACCCGGATTGCATTTTGACTTGGTGTGAAGGCGTTCTTAGAGCTATTACACTGAGAGCGAAGTGGCGTTGTGTTTGGAAGTCTGGCTTATGAACTATCAACTTTACAAGGCCTTTCGATTTAGCAATAGTATGGATAGAAGAATAGTGAGTTACGGCCTTGCAAATATTAACATAGACATAATCTGTAAGCACCAAGGACTTCTAAAAACTTATACCCAGTCATGTATCTTCATGAGGACTGACAGCAACAAAACCTACTTGCATTTATGAGCTGCAGTTCCCGCAGCCAAACATCCCTCGGCGCGTCACAAGATCTTTATTTATGAACATTTGTCTCGGAGACGAATGAAGCGGAGAGTTAAAGGAGTAGAGAGAGGTCGAGAGATAGAATGGATAAATAGAAAGATTGACTGATAGACAGATAGATAGATAGATAGATAGATAGATAGATAGATAGATAGATAGATAGATAGATAGATAGATAGATAGATAGATAGATAGATAGATAGATAGATAGATAGATAGATAGATAGATAGATAGATAGATAGATAGATAGATAGATAGATAGATAGATAGATAGATAGGCCCAGATATTCCGATACCTACGGGTGGGTACTCGCTGCATACACACCCAGAAGGACATTGGAAATATCGGTTTCAGGCATGCACAGTGCATGCGTTGAAAACCGGCATTTCCGATCTGTCAAAAATGCTCTTGACAGAACATCCGGCTGCCCTGGAGAATGGCCTCGGCGGGCGGATAGTTCCGCTTTTTGGAGGATCTCGGCCCGCAGAAAACCCTGCTTTTACCAAGATAAGAGTTCAAAAAAGTTTTTAATTTTTTGTCCACTGATTTATCATTTTAAAATACTTTTAAAAAAGGTAAGTTCATTTTTATCCCCGTAATAAACTTTATCATTTTTTTCAAAAATTTAAATTTCTCATTAATTTATTGTAATTTCAAGTCATTATTAAATTTGCTTTTTAAAATTTATTTAAATGTTTTGCTATGTCTTTGGGGAGATCTCCATTCACATATTTGATAGGTCTTCCTGTCAAGTGTATGAAGGGAGATTCCCTCCTTTGATTGGCTCCCCATGGCCCACGTGATCCTCGGGACGCTGGGAATTACAATAGCGTCTGTGATACGTGGAGTTTGGAGAGGCCCAGGAGCGGAAGCGTGTGCGTCCCGGGAGCCCTCAGGTAAGGGCGTAGATAGAGAGAGATAGATAGATAGATACATAGATAGATCGATAGATAGATAGATAGATAGATAGATAGATAGATAGAAGTGATATCATCCCTAACCAGCAACTGAACATTGTAACCGGATTCTTCCTTCACGAGTGATGGGAATCAGCAACTTGATCAAGTTCACTTCAGCACTAAGATGCAATCTCCTCTGCTTATATATTGCTGATTTGAACACAAGATGCTTTCTTTTTCTTGCAACAAGCAACCACTCGATTGATCTGCACATTTTCATTTGACAATATTCTTGAAAGGCTCAATGTTAAAAGGGTTACGGCCTTCCGCACATTCAGAGTTTGACAAGCAAGTGTTCTACTGACGGTTGGCATTTCTGATTTATTTCCAGAACTGGCAAAACTGAAGCAAGACCTGGAAGATACAGGTGGGGATATCAGCCGGTGATTCACGTCCGGTCTCCGCATTTCTGATGCATGGTTAGACTACCGACTGCGGGCTGCAACTTTTCCGCTCTTTTTTACATGTTAAACCTGCACAGGTGTTGAATGCGTGCCGAAATTATGCTGATTTACACTGCAATGCGCAGTGTCGAAATTAACGGATGCAGATCGTCATCATTTAAATTAAAACCATGTCATCCAGAGTTCGGACAGGGAAACCGGCTGGAATGTTAATGTAATTCTCCAGTGTTTTACTTATAATGACAAATGCTGCTGACGATGTTATTATTATTAATAAGAACTGTTAATGATTCCTTGCTGATTATTCATTGTTATAATACTGAATATGAATTATTATTAGGGACTAATTATTTATAATAAACTCAGCAGCTTCTATAACTCTAAATATAAAACGACAATTGCATTGCTTAATAATTAATATTTACCAATAATTATAAATAATAAATAATGATGGTTGATTAATTGATAGTCTTTACCAATTATTAATTACTACTAATGAATTAACCATTATTATTTATTTTTTAATAATTACTGCTCGTTAATTGCCTCGAATTATTAACAATAATCTCAACATCGGCTAAAACACCAATCACATTAATTATTTATTATTAAGTATTAATTATCAATGTTTATTTTTCTAATTTAGCTGCAAAGCTTAGGCAATGTGAGAGAGGTAATCCTTTTAGAAATTTGTGCCTTAAAAGGAGTGAATTCGGATACGGTCTAATCTCCTGTATTTTTTCAATTAAAGTGATTAAATTAATAATTATTTTAATGTCGCTTATACATTTAGAGCTGAATCAGCGGCCATCTGCAGACGGTAAGCATACAAGATCGCAACTGAGTTATATACCGAGTTGTGACTGGGGTACTCTGGGTGCGGGACTTCAATGTCCATCACCAAGAGTGGCTCGGTAGCACCACTACTGACCGAGTTCGCCGACTCCTGAGGAATGTGAAGGCCCTTGAGAGGGTGCAGAGGAGATTTACCAGAATGGTTCCGGGATGGGGCATTTTAGCTAAAAGGACAGGTTGGAGAAGCTGGATTTGTTTTCATTAGAGCAAAGGAGGATGAGGAGTGATTTGATGTAGGTGTACACGATTATGACGGGTTTGGATAGGCTAGACGGAGGAAAGGCTGTTCCCACTAGTTGATGGTACAAGGACTAGGGTACACAGATTTAAGGCATGGGTCAAGAATACAGGGGGGACGTGAGGAAAAACTTTTTTATGCGGCGAGGAGTGGTGATGACCTGGAACTCCCTGCCGATGGAAGTGGTGGAACCGGAGACACTCAATGTTTTCACTGGGAGAATGGATAGGCAGTGAGGGAAATAAACTTACAGGGATACGGGGATAGAGCGGGGTAATGGGACTGACTGGATTGCTCTACAGAGAGCCGGCATGGACTCGATGGACCGAATGGCCTCCTTCTGTGCCGTTATGACTCTGTGAATTTATGATTGTATGACTCTATAACAGATCGAACAGCTAAAAAGTCTGCACCCATGAGGCGCTATGTGGCACCAGCAGCAGCAGAATTGTATTCCACCACAATCCGTTACCTCATGGCCCGGCATATCCCTCACTCGACCATTGCCATCAATCCCGTGGATCAACCCTGTTTCAATAAGCGGTGTAGAAGTGCATGCCAGGAGCAGCACCGGGCGTATCTAAAAATGGGGTGCTAACCTGGGGAAGCTGCAACACAGGAATACTTTCAGGCTAAAAAACAGAAGCAGTATGCTATAGACAGGGCTAAGCGATCCCACAATCAATGGAGCAGATCAAAGCTCTGCATTCCTGCCACATCCAGTCGTGAAGCGTGGTGGACCATTAAACAACTAACGGGAGGAGTAGGCTCCATGAATATCCACATTCTCAATGACGGAGGCGCCCAGCATGTTGCTGCAAAAGAGAAGGCTGAAGGGTTTGCAACCATCTTCAGCAAGAGTTGCCGAGCGGATGATCCATATTGGCACTTCTGGACGACATCAGACAGACAGACAGCCAGACAGAGAGGCAGAGAGACAGACAGACAGAGAGGCAGATAGACAGAGAGATAGAGAGATAGAAAGATAAATACATATGTAACCAAAAACTGGACTTTGAAATCCAATGTTTCTATCAATGGTAATGGAAATCAGCAGTTTTCTCAAAATCATTTGAATTGTAAGAAGTAATCTCTTCTGCTTGCTTGTTGCTAACTAGACACTTCCACGTCAGCCTGCGGTGTCCTATAGGGACGCACAACATGGTTTCTATTTCGTCTTGCAAGCAATCAATCGATTGACCTGCAAGTGTCCATGTGGCAATAATCTTAACAGACTGGTGAAAAGTCTTAAGGCCTTCCGCTCTGTCGGGGATTCCCAGCAAGTGTTCCGCTGAAGTGTGACATTTCTGATTTAATTCCAGAGTTGGCAAAACTGAAGCAAGACCTGGAAGATACAGGTGGGTATATCGGCCGGTGAGTCACGTCCATCTCTGAATCCTGACGCATAGTTAGACTACCGGCTGCGGGCTGCCACATTTCTGTTCTTTTATAAAGTTTAAACCTGTGTATTATTTATAATGACAGATGGTGCTGGCGATGATATTATTAATTATTGTTATGAATTGTTAATTATTTCAAGGTGTTTTAATTGTGATTACATTTAATATTAATTATTAATAAGGGTAAGTATTTATAATAATCTCTTCTAAATAAGAAAACAAGGTCAATTGCATTCCTTAGTAATGAGATGTTACCAATTATTAATTACTATGTAGTAATTAAACATTTTATTTATTATTTATTAATTACTGCTAATTTTTGGCTCTAATTATTAGTAATAATCTAATCAGCAGTAAAAATCACAGAATCCCCACAGTGCAGATAGAGGCCATTTCGGCCCATCGAGCCTGCACCGACACATATCCCACCCTATCCCCGTAACCCCACGTATTTAATCCCCCTAACACTAAGGGTCAATTTATCATAGCCAAATCAACCTAACCCGCACATCTTTGGACTGTGGGAGGAAACCGGAGCACCCAGAGGAAACCCACGCAGACACGGGGAGAATGTGCAAACTCCACACAGACAGTCACACCGAGGCCTGAGATTCGAACCCCGGTCCCTAGCGCTGTGAGGCAACAGTGCTAACCACTATGTCACCGGTCAATCACGTTCATTATTTATTATTAAGTATTAATTATCAATGTTTATTATTCATATTTAGAAGCAAAGTTGAGGCAATGTGAGAGAGGTAACCCTGGCAAATATTGGGCCTCAAATTGAGGGAATTTTGAAAGATCTTTTACCTTTTTTTTCTCAATTGCAATGATTACATTTTAATTATTATTTCAATGTCGCTTATATTTCTAGAGTTGAACCAGCGGCCTTCAGCAGATGGTGAGCATCCCAGATCGCACCTGATTTGTATTCCGAGTGTTGACTGGCTTATTCATGTGGTCGATGCCTATGATTCATCTCCAACTATTCAGAACATAAGAACATTAGAAACAGGAGCAGGAGTAGGCCAGTCGGCCCTTCGAGCCTGCTCCGCCATTCAATGGGATCATGGCTGATCTTCTGCCTGAACTCCATTCACCGGCCATAACGCCATATCTCTTGATGCCCTTACTCGTCAGAAATCCATCGATGACTGTTTTGAATTTACCAGTGAATGAGCTTCCAAAGCCCACTGGTATAGAGAATTCCAAAGATTCACCACCCTCTGTGTGAAGAAATTTCTTCTCATTTCACTCCTGAATAGCCTACCCTTTATCCTGAGGCTGTGGCCCCTGGTTCTAGACTCCCCAGCCAATGGAAATATTGTCCCAGCATTCACCCTATCAAGCCCTGTAAGAATTTTGTATGATTCAATGAGATCCCCTCTCATTCTTCTGAATTCAAGAGAATACAGGATTAGTTTAATCAATCTCTTCTCATACGGCAATCCCGCCATCCCAGGAATCAATCTCGTGAACCTTCCTAGCACTCCCTCTATGGCAAGTATTTCCTTCCTTAGGTAAGGAGACCACAATTGTACACCGTACTCAAGGTATGGTCTCACCAAGGCGCTATATAATTGAAGCAAGACTTCTTTACTCCTGTACTCTTGTAATGAAGGCCAGCATACCATTTGCTTTCATAATGGCTTGCTGTACCTGCACATTCACTTTCAGTGACGCATGTACAAGGACACACACCGCCATTTGAGCATCAGTATTCCCAAATCTTTCACCATTCAGAAAATACTCTGCCTTTCTGTTTTATCCATTATGGGTTTGCAAGATATTATTCGCATCTATTAAAAAATATACAATTCCCGTTCACATTCCACTTCCCGCCGTCTCCATGCTTGACCTACAGTCAGCCTTTGCAAACAGCCACACCTGGAGATCGCACCTTGACTTGGTGTGAAGGCCCCCTTAGTCCTATAACACTGAGAGCGATGTGCGGTGTTATTCGGAGCCTCGCTAATGATAAAACTTATGCAGAGTTGTGCATCTTAATTGATTCAGACAGCAACAACACATACTTGTATTAATGCATCGCATTTTACGCAGCAAACCGTGCCTAGGCGCTTCACAGGAGGTTTATTAATGAACATTTGACGTGGAGCCGAATAAGGAACACATTAGGACAGATGATCAAACGCTTCGCAAAAACGAAGTTTTGATGGTGAGTTTTAAAGGAGAGAATGGTCGAGATACCGAGGGGTTTAGATAAAGGCAAAAGCTTCAAATTAGTAAAACGCAGGGATGGAGCTGCAAGAAATGAAACAAGTGTAAATATAAACAAAACAGGGAAGGAGAGCATAGGTAAATATAAAGTAAGGGAGCACATTGATGGCGAGGGAATAAATAGAGTTATAGCGCCGGAGTTTAAAAAGATGGTTAAAAATAAAATGACAGGAACTGCTATTAAAACGAGTTAATCTGTCAGTACAGGGACCAGCCACATACACACTGTGGCAACAAGAGCAGGTCAGAGTCTAGGTATTCTGCAGCGAGTGTCTCGACTCCTAACTCGACTCCTAACTCCCCAAAGTCTTTCCACCATTTACAAGACACAAGTAAGAAGTTTGATGGGATATTCTCCACTTGCCTGGATGAGTGCAGCTCCAAAAGCACTCAAAAGCTCGACACAATCCAAGACAAAACTTACTTAAGGAAAGACATCCTTGCTCTCGAGGCAGTGCAAAAAAGGTTCACTCGGTTAATCCCGGGGATGAGGGGGTGGTCATATGAGGAGAGGTTGGGTAGATTGGGACTCTACTCATTGGAGTTCAGAAGAATGAGAGGCGATCTTATTGAAACATATAAGATTGTGAAGGGGTTGGATCGGGTGGATGCGGGGAGGATGTTCCCGATGACGGCTGAGACTAGAACTAGGGGACATAGTCTTAGAATAAGGGGCTGCTCTTTCAAAACTGAGATGAGGAGGAACTACTTCACTCAGAGGGTGGTAGCTCCATGGAATATGCTGCCACAAAAAGCTGTAGAAGCCACATCATTAAATAAATTTAAAACAGAAATAGACAGTTTCCTAGAAGTAAAGGGCATTAAGGGTTACGGGGAGCGGGCATGAATTTGGACATGAGTCTAGGTTCGGATCGGTCATGGACCTGTGGGTAGTGGAGCGGCCCAGGGACCGTGTAGCCTGATTCTGCTCCTATTTCGTGTGTGCAATTCTGTTAGATGCAGGAGATGGTTCTGTGATAGTAGATAGTAGATTGGCGGTTAGGATCAGATCAGCCATGATCTTATTGAATGGCGGAGCAGGCTCGAGGGGCCGATTGGCCTACTCCTGCTCCTATTTCTTATGTTCTTATGTTCTTATTCACTCCCTCCACCACTGGTGTACCGTTGCTGCAGTGTGTACCATCTACAAGATGCATTGCAGCAACTCGCCAAGGCTTCTTCAGCAGCACTTCCCAAACCCGCGACCTCTTCCACCTAGAAGGACAAGGGCAACAGGCGCATGGGAACCCCACCACCTCCAAGTTCCCCTCCAAGTCACATACCATCCTGACATAGAAGTATATCGCCGTTCCTTCATCGTCACTGGGTCAATATCCTGGAAATCCCTCCCTAACAGCACTGTGGGAGAACCATCACCACACGGACTGTAGCGGTTCAAGAAGGCGTCTCACCAGCACCTTCACAAGGGCAATTAGGGATGGACAATAAATGCTGGCCTTGCCAGCAACGCCCACATCCGATAAACGAATAAAAAAAATAAACAGGGGAGCTGGAGGCAATCATGTGTTGCGAGGAACCAGACGTACTCGGGATTACTGAGACATGGCTACAGAAAAAAATCCGGCCTGGGAATTAAACATTGCAGGCTATAACATGTTTTTAAAAGAAAGAGAGGGAAAACGGGAGGTGGAGTAGCTGTACTTATTACTGACAACATAATGGCAGTAGAATAAAGTGGCGCAGCTATCAGCAAGACAAGATAGAATCCGTGTCGATAGAGATACATTATAATAAAAGACCAAACGCACTAATAGGGGTAATCTGCAATCCACCTAATAGTGGAATCGAGGTGGAAGAAGAAATATGCAAACAATTTATGGAAATGAGTAAAAATAAAGAATAGGGATTTCAACTACCCCGATATTAATTGGACTGAAGAGGAACGTAAAGGAGATAAGGGAGTGGAGTTCCTGCAATGTCTACAGGACTCCTTTCTAAACCAATATAAAAAAAAACAACAAGGGAGGATTCGCTATTTGATCTAGTAATGGAGAATGAACCAGAGCAGATAAATGATGCAAAAGTAGGGGGACATCTAGGCAATAGTGAGCATAATATAATACGCTTTAAGATAATTATTCAGAAGGTCATATGTATGACGAAAACCAGGGGAATAGATTGCATAAAAGCTGCTTAAATGGGCTGAGAATACTGCTTGGGAAAATGAAATGGACGACAATATTTGCAAACTATGATGAATTAGAGCAATGGGAACAATTTAAAACGGTGTTCAGGAAGAATATATTCCGCTAAAAACAAGAACAAGCTAAACAGTTATGGGACAGCATGGATAAATAAAGTCATAAGGGGAAAAAAGGAAAAGAGAAGGGTAAGGAAAGAGACATACATCAAGTACATGGGCAGCAGGGGAAACAATGATGAGGGAGAATACGAAGTGATTAGGAGAGAAGAAGTCAAGGAGGAACCGTGAAATTAAATTATCAACGTGCATCAAACAAAGCAGTAATATATTTTACAGACACTTAAATAAAAAAGTAAGATTGGGATGGGAATAGGGCCATTACCGGAGGACAGGATAATATCACAGGCAGCGATAGTGAAGTGGAAGAAATATGACATAATTACTTTGCTTTAGTATTTATCATGGAGACACAACAGGTGGACATTACGTCAGATGATGAGATAACTTCATTTAAAATTATATAATAAATTATATAATCAACTGAAACTCAAAGTTGATGAATCCCTGTGTCCAGACGGATTAAAAACACGCATTTTAATCTGAACTAGGGAAGAGATAGAAGAGGCATTACTACACATAAATATTATATCTTTAGAAAAAGGTGGAGTGCCAGAGGACTGGCTAATAGGGAAAGTAATACCTATATTTAAAAACGGTATTAGAACATGTCCAGGGAATTATAGATCAGTCAGCTTAATATCGGTGATATGAAAAATAATGGAATCCCTACCAAAGGAGGAAATAGAAGAACATCCAGAAACCAAAAATATAACAATGAATAGTCAGCATGGATTTCAAACGGGAAATTCTTGCTTGAAAAACCTCATTGAAATTTTTGAAGCGGTAACAGCGAGAGCAGACAATGGAAATGCAGTAGATGTAATTTATCTAGATTTTCAATATGTCTTCGATAAGGTACCACATAATAGAATAATGAATAACGTCAGAGAATGCAGAGTCGGGGGACAAGTAGCAGAATGGATAGTTAGCTGGCTTCAAGAGATAACGTGGAGAGTAGCGCTAAAGGGTAGCTGTTTAATGTGGCAAAACGTAGGAAGTGGTGTTGCACACGATTCAGGGCTGGGAGCACCGCTGTACACAATTTATATTGGAATAAAGAACACAATTTGTAATTGGCGGATGGCATCAAATTGGACGGGGGCGGGGGGTTAGTCAATCCTGATAAGGATGGCAAAACATTAGAGGAAGACATTAAAAAAATTGCAGAATTGGCATACAATTGGCAATTGAATTTCAACACAAATAAATGTAAGGTATTACATTTTTGAAGGAAGAATTGGGAGGTCACATATAAATTGGTGGCTGCTAGTCTGGGTGATTTAGAGGAGGAAATGGATCTTGGAGTATAAATACACAAAGTACTGAAAGTAGCGACATACGTTAACACGGCCATAAATAAAGCAAACCAAGCACTAGAATTATTTCTGGAGGAAAGCATTGAAAAGTAGTGAAGTTGTTCTCAACTGTATCGAACATTAGTTAGACAAACACTTGGAGTACTGCGTACAATTCTAGTGGCATTATTACAAAAATAATATCGAGACACTGGAGAGAGTGCAGAGAAGATTTACAAGGATGATACCAGAAATGCGAGGTTATACCTATCAGGAACGGATGAACAAGATGGGTCCCTATTCTTTTGAAAAGAGAAGGCTGAACGGTGACCTAATTGAGGTCTTTAAAATTATGGAAGGTTCTGATAGACTGGATACAGAGACAATGTTTCGACTTGTGGGGAGGAGGAAAACTAAAGGCCATCAATACAAGATAGTCACCAAGAAATCAAACCGGGAAATCAGAAGAAACCTCTTTGTCCAGAGAGTAGTGAGACTGTGGAACTCGCTACCACAGGGATTGGTTGAAGCGAATAGTATCGATGCATTTAAGGGGCGGTGAGATAAGCATATGAGGGAGAACGGAAAAGAGGTTCATGCTGATAGATTAAGATGAGGAAAGACGGAGGCTCGAGTGGAGCATAAACGCCGGCATAGACGGGGTGGGCCGAGTGGCCTGTTTCTGTGCTGTATATCCTAAGATAGCTATAAATTTAGTTACATAGAGAGATAGATAGCCAGATCGCTAGATAGATAGATAGATAGATAGATAGATAGATAGACAGATAGATAGATAGATAGATAGATAGATAGATAGATAGATAGATAGATAGATAGATAGATAGATAGATAGATAGATAGATAGATAGATAGATAGATAGATAGATAGATAGATAGATAGATAGATCAACATAGATCAATGTGCAAACAGCAACGGGAAATTGATATTGAATGCTTCTATAACGGGTTATTGAAATCAGCAGCTTGCTTAATTTAATTTCAATTGTAAGATATTACCTCTTCTGCTTGTAATTGCTGAATAGATAGCTGCACTTCAGCCGAGGTTGTCCTACATGGATTCACAGGATGCGTTTTATTTCTTCCAGCAAGCAATCAAACTTATTACTTGCAGATATCCATGTGGCAATAATCTTGACGCTCTGTCAGGGTGTCCCAGCAAGTGTTCTGCTGAAATGTGGCATTTCTGATTTATTTCCAGAATTAGCAAAACTGAAGAAAGACCTGGAAGATACAGGTGAGGATACCTGGCTGTAGATGCACGTCCGTCTCCGCATTTCTGACGCATATTTAGACCACCTGATGCGGGCTGCAATATTTACGATCTTTGATATATGTTAAACAAACAAAGTTGTTCATATACGTGACTACATTATGCCATTTACACCGCAATGCGCAGTATAGATGTTAACTACTTTTTACGTAATATCGAACCACAATTTGTTATCGGATGCTTCCCGCAGGCGAATTTACCTGGTGGTTCGGGAGGCACGGAGGCTTGCGATCCTAGGCCTCTCCGGGTACCCGTGGGTAGAGGCCCACGTATCTCATGGACGCAGGTGGTTCGGAAGCGCCCCTGGGATCACGTGGGCAGGCCAACCAATAAAAGAAGCTAATAACCATTCATATTTATGGGAGTTCCGCGCAAACGGAACCCCCATAAGTATCAATGGGGTTAACTTAAAAAATAGACGAAAAGATGAAACAAATAAAAATACATATTAAAAATTATATAAAGTGCCATTTAATTAAATATTTTAAACAAAAAGTTAATTTTTTGAAAAAATATGTGTGTATATTAACTGGGCTAAAAATAAACTTAGATATTGGATAGGGTTTTTAAAGTATGAATGAATGATAATTTATTTTTCTAAATATTAAAACTCTTATGCTGTTAAAAGCAGGCCATACGCCTACTTTTACCAGGCGTAAGAATTTCACTGGCATTCAGCGGGCGGAAATTGGGCAAAAAGCGCAACTCTCCACCTGCAGTGGCTGCCTCCCGCGGATGCGGAGGACAGCCAAAATAATTCTGGACCGATCGCAAGACCGGAATTTCGCGCATGCGCTTCGCACGCCTAAACCGGAAATTGCGCGCCCGTTACGGGCGCGTGCGCTCTTCGTACGCACCCGTGGGGGACGCAAATTACGGCCCAACATATCATCCATCGATGGGACAGGGAAACAACCCCATTGACACCGGCTGATATGTTAAAGGAATTGTCCTCTATTATTTACATTGACAGATGCTTCTCACGATGATAATATTAATTATTATTATAACTTGTTAATTATTTCTTGCTGATCATTACTTGTGAGTAACATTGAATATTAATTATTAATTATGACTAATTATTTGTAATCACCTCAGCAGCTTCTATCAATCCAAATAAAAAAATGAAAATTGCATTACTCAGTAATTAGTGAACACCAATTATCAATTACAACATATTAATGAGCAATAATTACTTCTGAATTATTAATTACTGTTTATTAATTGACTCTCATTATGAATCATTATCAAATATTATATAAGCAGCAGCTAAGTCTCCGGTCAATCATTATTAATTATGAAGTATTATTATCAATGTTTATTATTATTATTATGTAGAAGCAAAGCTGAGGGAATGTGAGAAAGGTAAACATGTCCGAAACTTATGCCTCAACATGAAAGAATTCACAAAAGTCTTTACATCCTGGAGTTGCTCAATTGCAGTGACGACATTTTAATAATTATTTCAACGTCGCTTCCATTTGTAGAGCTGAACCAGCGGCCTTCTTCAGATGGTGAGCAGACCAGATCTCACCTGAGTTGTATTCCGTGTGGTGACTGCTGTATTCATGGGGACGATGGCTTTTATTCATCTGCATCTATTACTGGTTGGCAGGACATGATTCGCCTTGGTTAAGAAGCACAAATCCCGTTTGCATTCCATTTCCTGCAGTCTCCAGGCGTGATTACCAGCCAGCCTTTGGAAACAGCCTTCCCTGGTGATTGTACTTTAAATTAGTGTGAAGGCCTCCTTAGTCCTACGAAACTGAGAGCGAACATTAGAACATATGAAATAGGAGCAGGAATTAACAACTTGGCCCCTCGAACCTGCTCCGCCATTCAATAAGATCATGGCTGAACTTGGGATCAAAGCCACTTCCCTGCCCGCTCCCCATAACTCTTCATTCCCTTATCTTGCAAAATCTGTATATCTACGACTTAAATGTAATTAATGACCCAGCCTCCACGGTCCTCTGCAGCAGAGAATTCCACAGATGTACGATCCTCTGAGAAAAGATATTCCTCCTCCTTTCAGTTCTAAAAGGGCGACCCTTTATTCTGAAACTCTGTCACCGAGTTCTAGATTTCCCCAAGAGGGGAAACATCCTCTCTGCATCGACCTTGTCGAGCCCCCCAGTACCTTATATGTTTCAATAAGTTCACCTCTCATTCTTCTAAATTCCAAGGAGTATAGGCCCAAACGGTTCAGCCTTTCTTCATAAATAAACCCCCTCATCTCAGGAATCATCCGTGTGAATCGTCTCTGAACTGCCTCTAATGCAAATATATCATTCCTTAAATAAAGAGACCAAAACTGAACGCAGTACTCAAGGTGTGGTTTCATTAATACCCTCTACAGTTGTAGCAGGACTTCCCTGCTTTTATATTCCAAACCACTTGAAATAAAAGCCAACATTCCATTTGCCGTTTTGATTACTTGCTGCGCCTGCATGCTAACCGTTTGTGTTTCATGCACAAGGACCTCCAGGCCGCTTTGAACTGTAGCATTTTGTAATCTATTTCCAATTAAGTAACAATAGGCTTTGTTATTTTTCCTGCCAAAGTGGATAACCTTGCACTTTCCCACGTTATACTCCAGCTGCCAAATGTTTGCCCACTCACTTAGCCTGTCTATATTCCTTTGCAAATTCTTTGAGGCCTCTGCACAACTTGCTTTCCCACCCATCTTTGTATCATCCGCAAACTTGGCTACATTGCACTCCGTCCTTTCATCCAAGTCATTAATGTAGATTGTAAATAGTTGAGGCCCCAGCACCGATCCGTCTGGCACCCCACTAGATACCATTTGCCAACCGAAAGATGAACACTTTTTCCCAACTCTCTGCTTTCTGTTAGTTAGCCAATTCTCTCTGCATGCTAATATATTATCCCCAAATCTGTGAGCTCTTATCTTATGCACTAACCTTTTATGTTGCACTTTATCGAATGCCTTCTGAATTCCAACTGGCGTTGTATTTCGCAAGCTGGGTAATGACCACACAATTTTACAAGGCCTTTGGATTTAGCAACAATCTGGACGGAAGACAAGTCAGTTACGGACTTGCAATATTAACATAAACTTTAAGCAGAAGATCACAGTTTATTTAACAGAGCGCTCTGGAAGAAGAGCCATAGACCCCGCGGTCTAGTGATCCACATCTCGACCTTACAGGGATATCAGAACTTCTTTTATACATTATAGGGTCGGAAACACAATTCAATACATACAAATGTCTTCACCTATTCAGGTTCCCCAGCAACAGACTTCTAATTATAAACTGCACTTTAAGCTAAAAAAATGTTACATCCCTATCGAAACTATAAACATTGAAATGTTGTGTCAGCTCTGTCTAGTCGGACTGGCTGGTCATGCGGTGAATGGTTCTCAAGTCCAACCGTTGTACCTCGCACGTACTCATGTTGACCACAGACATTACTCATCGCACTGTGTCAGCGAAACCATTCTGTTTTTACGAATTTACTTAACTTTCACATTGCTGCTTTAACTTACATTCTTTAACTTTTACATTGTTGCTTTAAGCACTATAATTTTTACCCTAACAGGAGTACTATGATCTGTAAGCAACTGTGCTACATAAACCTGATACCGAGTCTTGTACCTTAATTAGAAGTCAAATTGACATTATCTACCTGCAGTTATGCAACGCATTAGGACCGGTGAACAAAATCTTATCTAACATGAAGGTCTTAATGTGTGACGTAATAATAGGGTGAAGTTTCGAGAGGCAGACACGCAAAATTCCATCTGGCAATAAAGTTGTCAGACTGAAGTTAAAAGGCGTAAGGCTTTATGCTCCGTCAGGGTTTCCCTAGCAAGTGGTTCTGCTAAATTGTGGCAATTTCTGATTTATTCCCAGAGTTAGCAAAACTGAAGCAAGACCTGGAAGATACAGGTGGGAATATCGGCCGGTGATTCTTGTCCGTCTCTGCATTCCTAATGCATAATTAGACAACCGGCAGCGGGCTGCATCATTTCCGCTTTTCATAGATGTTAAACCCACACAAGTGTTGAAATAATTGTATACATTGTATTCGTTTACATTGCAAGGCGAGCTATAGAAATTAACAAAGAGAGATCA
Organism: Squalus acanthias; assembly: GCA_030390025.1. Classification (NCBI taxonomy): domain Eukaryota; kingdom Metazoa; phylum Chordata; class Chondrichthyes; order Squaliformes; family Squalidae; genus Squalus; species Squalus acanthias. The sequence goes on from CM059453.1 coordinate 12,385,691, forward strand.
TCATTTAACTAACACCATATCATCCATAGTTCGGACAGGGAAACGGCCGCATTGACAGCGGCTAGAATGTTAATGTAATTGTCCTGTGAGTTACTTATAATGAAGATGCTTTTATTAATTATGATTCTTAATGTTTAATTATTTCTTGCTGAATATTAATTTTAAATAACACCTCAGGTTAATTCTTAATAAGACTAATTATTTGTAATAATATCAGCAGCTTCTATAATTGAAAGAACCAGAGCAATTGCCTTCCTTACTAATGAGTACATAGTAATTATTAATTACACCTTATTAATTAAACATTATTATTTGTTAATTATTAATTACTGCTTATTCATTGGTTCTCATTTTAATAATAATCTCCATAGCAGCTAAAACGCCGGTCAATCGCGTTCATTATTTCAAATTAAGTTTTAATGATCATTATTTATTATTGCTTAGAGTCGAAGCTGAGGCAATGTGAAAGAGGTAAACTTCTCAGAAAATGTGTGCTTTAATTGAAAATGTAATCTCGTCTGCTTGTATATTACAGAATAGCCACTTTCACTTCAACCCGGGCTTGCTACAGGGACTTTATATTCTTCCAGATACTTTATATTCATCCAGCAAGAAATCGCTCGACTGAAATATTAATTTCCGTGGGCCAATATTCTTTTCAATATTCAGGTCTCCCGCACTCTCAGGGTTTCCCAGCAAGTGTACTGCTGACGTGTGGCATTTCTGATTTATTTCCAGATTTAGCCAAACTGAAGGAAGACCTGGAAGTTTCAGGTGGGAATATCGTTGGTGACTCACGTCCGTCTCCACATTAATTTCGCAAATTTATACTGCCAGCTGTGGGCTGCAACATAACCGCTCGGTTATATATGTTAAACAGGTGTTGCAATATGTGCCAAATTATATACAGTTACACTGCAGTGCGCAGTATAGTAGTAAACAGAGACAGATCAACTTCATTGAACACAATCATTTCATCCATAGTTCGGACAGGGAAACAAACCCATTGACACCGGCTGGAATATTAAAGTAATTGACCTGTATATTATCAATAATGACAGCTGGTGCTGACGATAACATGATTAATTATTGTAATAAATTGTTAATTATTTCTTGCAGATTATTAATTTTTTGAATAATAATTATTAAAAATAAATTATGACTAATTATTGATAATCTCAGCAGCTTGTACCATTCTAACTAAAGAAAAGGAGAATTGAAGTCCTTAGTAATTCGTAAATACAATTAACAAATAAAAATTATAAATCAACCGTGATATATATATATTAATTATTAATTAATGCTTATTAATTGGCTCTAATTAAATATTAATATTCTTGGGAGATTTCAACTACCCTGATATAAATTGGACATATGAGGGAGGTAATGGGGATAAGGGAGTCGAGTTCCTACAATGTCGACAGGAATCCTGTCTAACCGAATATGTAAAAAGCCCTACAAGGGAAGATTCGCGATTGGAGCTATTTGTTGGGAATGAGCAGATAAGAGAAGTAAATGTAGGGGAACATATAGGCAATAGTGACCATGATAATATACTCTTTAAGAAGATAATAGAAAAGGACATAAGAATGAGAAAAAAAACAGTTTAATAGTTTGGAGAAAAGCTGATTTTGAGGGTTAGAGATTAGAACCTGGGAAGATAAAATGGGCAACCATATTGGCAAACAGCGATGTAGAAGGAAAATGGGAAACATTTAAAACGGTGTTCAACAGAGTGCCGGAAAAATATATCCCGCTAAAAGGATAGAACAATTTAGACACTAAGAACATAAGAAACATGAACAGGAGTAGACCAATCTAAGGAGACTCAATGGATGAATAAAAACATAAGGGAAGAATTGAGGGTAATGAAAAAGACATACATTAAGTACATAGACAGCAGAGGATTGCATGATAAGAGATAATACGAAACGAATAGGAGTGAAATAAAACACATAATTAGGAAGGTAAAGAGGAACTACGAAATTAAATTTTCAGGAAACATATAACAAAATAGTGAAATATTTTACAGGCCCATCAATAAAAAAATGGCAGGTTGGGATTGCAACAGGGTCATTAAGAGATAGACAGGGCATTACCACAGGTGACTATAGGGAGATGGCAGAAATATTAAATCAATACTTCGCTTCGGTATTTACCAGGGAGATAGAACAGGTGGGCATGGTATTGGATGATGAGATCAGTAATGATATAAGAGCAATTAAAATAAAAAATGGGGATGCATTCAATAAATTAATCAAACGCAAAGATGATAATACCTCTGGTCTGGATGGATTGCATCCACGCCTTTTAACGGAATCTAGGGAAGATATATCATTCGTTCGAAAAATGTGTAGTGCTGGCGGACAGCTAACGTATTACCTACATTTAAGAAGGGGGATAGAACATGTCCAGGGAATTATAGACCAGTCAGCTTAACATCGTTGGTAGGAAAAATAATGGAATCCCTACAAAAGGAGAGAATGGAAGAACATCGAGGAACGAAAAGTATAATAAGGAATAGTCAGCATGTATTTAAAAGGGAAAATCTTGCATGACCAAACTTACTGAATTTTTTGAAGTGGTAACAGAGAGAGAAGACACTGTTAATGCAGTAGAATTAATTTAATTAGATTTTCAAAAGGCCTTCGATAAGATACCACATAATAGACAGATGAACAAGGTCATAGAATGCTGAGTTAGGGGAGAAGTAGCAGAATGCATTGTTGGCTGGCTTCACGACAGAAAGAAGAGAGTGGGAGTAAGGGGTAGCTATTCACAGTGACGGAAAGTGGGTAGTGGTGTTCCACAAGGAACTGTGCTGGGACCACTGCTGTTCACAATTACATTAACGATTTAGACTTTGGAATCAAAAACACAATTTCTACATTTGCGGATGATACCAAATTTGGGGGGGGCGTGGTCAATTCTGAGGATGACTGCAATAAATTAATGAAGGACATTAATAAACTTGCAGAATGGGCAAATGATTGGCAAATGAATTTCAACACAGATTACATTATGGTAGGTAGAATAGGGTGATCACTTATCACTTGGACGGTGCGAGTCTAGGTGGGGTAGAGGAACAAATGGATCTCGGAGTACAAATAAACAAATGATTACAAGTTGCGCCACAGGTTAGCAAGGTCATAAAAAAAGCAAACGAAGGACTAGGGTTTATTTCTAGCATTGAAAAGTAGATAAATTATGCAAAACGTGTGGCGAACCTTGGTGCGACCACATTTAGAGTACCGCGTGCAGTTCTGGTCGCCATTTTATAAAAAGGATATAGAGGAACTGGAGAGGGTGCAGAGAAGATTTACAAGGATGATACCAGAAATGCGAGGGTATGCATATCAGGAACGGATGAACTGGCTGTGTCTCTTTTCTCTTGAAAGGAGATGGCTGAGGAGTGACCTAATAGAGGTCTTAAACATTATGAGAGGTTTTCATAGAGTGGATACAGAGAGAATATTACCACTTGTAGGGAAGAGCATAAATAGAGACCATCAACATAAGATAGTCACCAAGAAATCCAATAGGGTATTCAGAAGAAACGTCTTCACCCAAAGAGTGCTGAGAATGTGGAACTCGCTACCACAGGGAGCGGTTGAAGCGAATAGTATAGCTGCATTTAATCAGAGGCTGGTCAAGCTTATGAGGGAGAAAGGAATAAAGAGTCACGCTGATACATTTAGAGGAGTGAAAGTCGGAAGCAGGCTCGAGTGGAGCTTAAACGACGGCATGGACAGGTTGGACCGAATGGCCTGTTTCTGTGCCGTATATCCTAGGTAATCCTATGTAATCTTATGTTATCAATTTTTATGATAATCTCCCCAGCTTCGAAAATTTTAAACATAAAAATCAGGACAATTGGCTTCCTCACTCGAGTCTGTCTCAAAGCAAAAGATCACAATTTATTATTCAAAGCGCTCTGGGAGAAGGGTCATAGCCTGCGGCCTAATGACCAACTTCTTGTCTTTACATTGGTATCAAAACTTCTTTTATACATTATTGGGTCGGTTACGTAATTCATTACATCATCCAATCACGTTCCCTCAGCAACAGACGCCTAATTATAATCTGATAGTTTTTTTTTACTTCCTCAGCGAAACTATAGACATCGAAATGTGGTCAGCGTTGTCTAGTATGACTTTCTGGTTATCCCCTCGTATGTACACATGTTAACCACAGACTTTTCCATCAGGTTAACCATTTTGTCGTTACATTTAACTTTTGTCTTTTATATTCTTTAACTATAAGTCCTTATTTACTCCAACATTAGTAATTGCTAAATACCAATTATTAATAGCAACGTATTAACTAACCATTATTAATTATTAATTACTGTTTATTAATTGACTCCAGTTTTTAATAAGAAATTCAGCAGCAGCTAAATCTCTGGTCGATCACATACATTATTTATTATTAAGTATTAATAATCAATGATTATTATTATTATTTAGAAGCAAAGTTGAGGCAATGTGAGAGAGGTAATCCAGTCAGAGTCTTGTGCCTTAAATGAGGAAATTCCTAAAGGTTTTAACATTCTGTATTTTCTCAACTGCAGCAATTACATTCTTATTATTCATGCAATGTCGTTGTTATTTTTAGATCTTAGACAGCGTCCTTCTGTAGATGGTGAGCAGACCAGATCGCAAGGTTGTTACGTTCCGAGTGTTGACTGGGTAATTCCCGGGGTCAGTGGCTATTATTCACCTAGATCCACATCTATTACGGGTGGTCAGGACATGATTTCGCCTCTATTAAAACAGAAAGTTTGCATGCCAGTTTGCGCCGTCTCGATGCTTGATCACCAGCATGCCTTTGCAAACAGCAATCCCGGGGGATTGTGCATTAACATGTTGTGAAGGCATTAAAATCCTCAGACACTGAGAATGATTATGTTGTGTCTTTGGGATTCTGCTTAATGCGCTATCAACATAACGATTCCTTTCGAGTTGGCAATAACCTGGACAGAATACAAGTCCGTTACAGAGAACCGTGAACTTTAATGACCTATGATGTGGAGATGCTGGTGTTGGCCTGGGGTGGACAAATTTGAGATGTCGCACAACACCAGGTTATAGTTCAACAGGTTTATTTGAAATCACAAGCTTTCGGAGCGCTGCTCCTTCGTCAGGTGAAGTGAAGAGATACATATAAGCACAGCATATATAGTTAGAGAACATAGCCAGATGATTACAGTTAATCTTACCAACTGCCCTTTATCACACTTCGGCAGAGAGATAATGACGGCAATCAAAGATGTGGATGGTGTCCAAACAGGTCAGTAAGCAAAACATTACATCAAAGACAATGTGGCAGATGCTGGGGTCTGTATGGAAAACAAGAAACTTTTTTTAATCACAGCAGGTCCGGCCGCATCTGTGTAGAGAGAACAAGCCAAGGACGACTCGAGTCTGGATGACTCTACGTCAGGTGGGGTTACATGTAGCTTGACATGAACCCAAGATCCCAGTTGAGGCCGTCCTCATGGGTGCAGAACTTGGCTATCAGTATCTGCTCGACGATTTTGCGTTGTCGTGTGTCTCGAAGGCCGCCTTGGAGAACGCTTACCCAAAGAACGGAGGCTGTGATTTCCAGCAAAAAAAGTTTTTTGTTTTCCATACAGACCCCAGCATCTGCCACATTGTCTTTGATGGAATGTTTTGCTGAATGTCCTGTTTGGACACCATCCACACCTTTGATTGCCGTGATTATCTCTCTGCCGAGGTGTGATAAAGGGCAGTTCGTAAGATTAACTGTAATCATCTGGCTGTGTTCTCTGACTATATATGCTGTGCCTATATGTATCTCTTCACTTCACCTGACGAAGGAGCAGCGCTCCAAAAGCTTGCGATTTCAAATAAAGCTGTTGGACTATAACCTGGTGTTGTGCGACTTCTCACATTTGTCCACCCCAGTCCAACACCGGCATCTTCACATCATTACTTATGACTGACAGCAACAACACCTACTTGCACTTATGCAGCGCATTTCCCATCGTAATTTGTCCCTAGGCGCTTCACAGGAGCTTTGTTGATGAAAGTGTGTCAAGCAAAAAAATAAAGCCGCAATTTGAACAGAAGATCAGCAAACAACGAAGCTTTTACGGAGTGTCGTAAAGCAGGAGAGAGAACGGGAGAGGCAGAGGTTTAGATAGGTAGAAAGAACGACTTGCATTGATATAGCGCTTTTCAAGACCACCGGAAGTCTCAAAGTGCTTTGTCGTGGAGTCCCTGTTGTAATGTGGGAAACGCCAATTTGCACACAGCAAGGTTCCACAAACAGCAATGTGATACTGATCAGATAATCTGTTTTTGTTATGTTGGTTGAGGGATTAATATTGGCCATTCCAGCTGGAATAACTCCCCTATTCTTCTTTGAAATAGTGCCATGGAATCTTTTACGTCCACCTGAGAGAGCAGACGGGGCGTCGGTTTAATGTCCCATCCGAAAAACGGCACCTCCGTAAGTGTAGCCCTATACTGGAGTGTCAGCTTAGCTTTATGCGCTCAAGTCGCTGGAGTGTGGCTTGATTCCACAACATTCATGAAGCTCAGAGGTGCGTGTCCTATAAACTGAACCACAGAAAGATAGATAGATAGATAGAAAGATAGATAGATAGATAGATAAATATATAGATAGATAGATAGATAGAAAGATAGATAGAGATAGATAGATAGACAGATAGATAGATAGATAGATAGATAGATAGATAGATAGATAGATAGATAGATAGATAGATAGATAGATAGATAGATAGATAGATAGATAGATAGACAGATAGATAGATAGGTAGAAATATAAGTAGATAGATAGATAGAGAGACAGAAAAACAGACAGATAGTTAGACAGATAGGCAGATAGATAGATAGATAGATAGATAGATAGATAGATAGATAGATAGATAGATAGATAGATAGATAGATAGATAGATAGCTAGATAGATAGCTAGCTAGATAGATAGATAGATAGATAGATAGATAGATAGATAGATAGATAGATAGATAGATAGATAGATAGATAGATAGATAGATAGATAGATAGATAGATAGATAGATAGATAGATAGATAGATAGATAGATAGATAGATAGATAGATATAAGATAGATAGATAGATAGTTAGAGAGAGAGAGATAGAGGTATCGACCGAGAGAGAGAGAGACAGCCAGATAGATAGATAGATAGATAGAGAGATAAATTGGATATCATCTGGAACCAGACACTGAGACATTGAAATGGAATGCTTCTATCCCGGGTAATGGAAATCATTAGCTTGCTGAATTTCATTGCAATTGTAAGAGGTAGTTTCTTCTGCTTGTTTATTGCTGACAAGACTGCTTCACCTTAGCCTCGGCTCTCTACAGGGAGGCACAAGATGCTTTTTATTTCCTCCAGCAAGCAATCCCTCGATTGATGTGCAGATTTCCATGTGGCATTGAACTTGATGGACCGAAGTTCAAAGGCTGAAGGCCTTCCGCGCTGTCAGGCTTTCCCAGCAAGTGATCTCCTGACGAGTGATATTTCTGACTTATTTCCAGATTTAGAAAAATTGAAGAAAGACCTGGAAGATACAGGTGGGATATTTGGCCTGGTGATTTACGGCCCTCTCTGCACTTCTGACACACTGTTGGACTAGCGGCTGTCGTCTACAACATTTCCGCTCTTTTATATATGTTAAACCTTCACAGGTGTTGAAATATTTGCCTACACGATGTTGATTTACAATTCAATGCTCAGAATAGGAGTTAACAGAGACAGATCTTCTTCATTTAAAGTAACAGCATTTCATGCATAGCTCGGATACTGAAACCAACCCATTGACACCGGCTAGAATGTTAAAGAAATAGACCTGTGTATTACTTATATTGACAGCTGCTGGTAAAAATTATATTATTAACTAAGTTATTAATTATTTCTTGCTGATTGTTAATTGTTGATAACTTAGAACGTTAATTATTAATTTTGATTATGTATAACAATCTCACCAGCTTCTATCTATCTGAAAAACAAACAGGACAGATGCATTCCTTAGTAACTACCAATTATTAATGACACCTTATTGATTAACAATTATTATTAATGTATTAATAGTTACTGTTTATTAATTGGTTATAATAATTAATAATGAATGCAGCAGCCGCTGCAACACCGGAAAACCACTTTCATTATTTATTATTAATTATTAAATCTCAATGTTTATCATTATTATTATTTAGAAGCAAAGCTCAAGCAATGCGAGAGAGGTAACCAAGTCAAAACGTGTGCATTAAATGAGGGAATTCAGAAGTTTCTTATATCCTTCATTTTCTCAATTGCGGTGATGATATTTTAATTATTATTTCAATATCGCTTATTTTTTTAGAGCTGAGCCAGAGGCCTTCAGCAGATGGTGAGCAGACCAGATCACACCTGAGTTCTATTCAGAGTGGCGACTGGGGAATCCATGGGGTCGATGGATATTATTCATCTACATCCAGTACGGGTTGGCGGGACATGATACGCCTCTACTAAAAAAAGACCCGCTTGTTTGCCTGTTGCCGCTGTCTCCTTGCTTGATCACCAGCCAAACTTTGCAAAGAGCTGTCAATGTGGAGTTCACCTTATCTTGGTGTGAAGACGTTATTAGTCCTATAACACTGAGAGTAAAGTGGTGTTGTGTTTCGGAGTCTGGCTAAGGACCTCTCAGCTATTAAAGCCTTTCGATATAGTAACAACCTGGACAGAAGACAAGTCGGTTACAGACTTGCACATTTTAACCTAAACTGCGGAGAACCATGATCTGCAAGGGCGGATATTAGATACAAGTAAACACCGAGTCATGTATGTTAATTGGGACAGACAACAACAACAACGAATTGCACTCAGGCAGCTCATTGCAATTAGTAATTCGTCCCTCGGCGCTTTACAGGATCGTGACTAATGATTTTTTTTCCTGGTACCAATTAATGCAGATATTACGTGAGATAAACAAACGTTTAGCAAAAAATGAAGGTTTTATGGAGAGTCTTAAAGGAGGAGAGAGAGAGAGGTCGAGAGACAGAGCGATGTACGTAGATAAATAGAATGACAGATAGATAAATAGTTAGATAAAAAGAAAAATAGATAGATAGATGGATGATTAGATTGATAGATGGATAGATAAAGAGACAGACAGACAGACAGATAGATAGATAGATAGATAGATAGATAGATAGATAGATAGATAGATAGATAGATAGATAGATAGATAGATAGATAGATAGATAGATAGATAGATAGATAATTAGGTAGAGTGATAGATAGATATATAGATAGATAGTTAGATAGATAGGTAGGTAGAGAGATAGATAGATAGATAGATAGATAGATAGATAGATAGATAGATAGATAGATAGATAGATAGATAGATAGATAGATAGACAGATAGATAGATAGATGGATACAAAGAAAAATAGATAGATGGATGGATGTTTAGATCGATAGATGAATAGATAAAGAGAGAGACAGATAGATAGATAGATAGCTAGATAGATAGATAGATAGATAGATAGATAGATAGATAGAGAGATAGATAGAGAGATAGATAGAGAGATAGATAGAGAGATAGATAGAGAGATAGATAGATAGATAGATAGATAGATAGATAGATAGATAGATATGTAGATAGATAGAGAGACAGACAGACAGACAGACAGATAGACAGACAGATAGTTAGAGAGACAGATGTATAGACAGAGAGAGAGAGAGATAGATGTGATATCATCTGGAACCAGACACTGTGATGTTGAAATTGAATGCTTCTATCACGGGTAATGGAAATCATCAGCTTGCTGAATTTCATTACAATTGTAAGATGTAGTTTCTCTGCTTGTTTATTGCTGACGAGACTGCTTCACTTCAGCCTCGGCTCTCTACAGGGACACACAAAATGCTTTCTCTATCCTCCAGCAAGCAATCCCTCGATTGATGTGCAGATTTCCATGGGGCATTGATCTTGATGGACCGAAGTTCAAAGGCTGAAGGCCTTCCGCGCTGTCAGGCTTTCCCAGCAAGTGATCTCCTGACGAGTTATATTTCTGATTTATTTCCAGATTTAGAAAAATTGAAGAAAGACCTGGAAGATACAGGTGGGATATTTGGGCTGCTGTTTTACGTCCCTCTCTGCACTTGTGACACACTGTTGGACTAGCGGCTGTGGTCTACATAATTTCAGCACTTTTATACATGTTAAACCTTCACAGGTGTTGAAATATTTGCCTACATGATGTTGATTTACAATTCAATGCGCAGAATAGGAGTTAACAGAGACAGATCTTCTTCATTTAAAGTAACAGCAATTCAGGCATAGCTCGGATACTGAAACCAACCGATTGACACCGGCTAGAATGTTAAAGTAATTGATCTGTGTATTACTTATAATGACAGATGCTGCTTACGAATATATTATGAATTATGTTATGATTTATTAATTATTTCTTGCTGATTGTTAATTGTTTATACCATAGAACATTAATTATTAATTTTGATTATATATAACCATCTGACCAGCTACTATCTATCTGAAAAACAAACAGGACAGATGCATTCCTTTGTAACTACCAATTATTAATGACACCTTATGGATTAACCATTTCTGTTTATTTATTAATAGCTACAGTTTATTAATTGTTTATAATAATTAATAATAAATGCAGCACCGCTGTAACACCGGAAAATCACATTAATTATTTATTATTAATTATTAAATCTCAATGTTTATTATTATTATTACTTAGAAGCAAAGCTCAGGCAATGCGAGAGAGGTAAACAAGTCAGAATTTGTGCCTTAAATGAGGGAATTCAGATGCTTCTTATATCCTTCATTTTCTCAATTGCGGTGATGATATTTTAATTATTATTTCAATGTAGCATATTTTTTTTAGAGCTGAGCCAGAGGCCTTCAGCAGATGGTGAGCAGACCAGATAACACCTCAGTTCTATTCAGAGTGGCGACTGGGGAATTCATGGGGTCGATGGATGTTATTCATCTACATCCATTAGGGGTTGGCGGGATTTGATTCACTTCTGCGAAAAGAAAACAATCCCGTTTGTTTGCCTGTTGCCGCTGTCTCCTTGCTTGATCACCAGCCAAGCTTTGCAAAGAGCTGTCAATGTGGAGTGCACCTTATCTTGATGTGAAGGTGTTATTAGTCAAATAACACTGAGTGTAAAGTGGTGTTGTGTTTCGGAGTCTGGCTAAGGACCTCTCAGATTAGCAAGGCCTTTCGACATAGTAACAACCTGGACAGAAGACAAGTCGGTTACAGACTTGCACATTTTAACATAAACTGCGGAGAACCATGATCTGGAAGGGCTTAGATTAGATAAAAGTAAACACCGAATCATGTATGTTAATTGGGACTGACAACAACAACACCGAATGGCATTCATGCAGCTCATTGCAATTTCTAATTCGTCGCTCAGCGCATTACAGGATGTTGATTGATTAATTTTTTCCTGGTACCAATTAATGCAGATATTACGTGAGATAAACAAATGTTTAGCAAAAAATGAAGCTTTTATGGAGAGTATTAAAGGAGGAGAGAGAGAGGTCGAGAGACAGAGCGATGTACGTAGATAAATAGAATGACAGATAGATAAATAGTTAGATAAAAAGAAAAATAGATAGATAGATGGATGATTAGATTGATAGATGGATAGATAAAGAGACAGACAGACAGATAGATAGATAGATAGATAGATAGATAGATAGATAGATAGATAGATAGTTAGATAGATAGATAGATAGATAGATAGATAGATAGATAGATAGATAGATGGATACAAAGAAAAATAGATAGATGGATGGATGTTTAGATCGATAGATGAATAGATAAAGAGAGAGACAGATAGATAGATAGATAGCTAGATAGATAGATAGATAGATAGATAGATAGATAGATAGATAGATAGATAGAGAGATATATAGAAAGATAGAAAGATAGAAAGATAGATAGATAGATAGATAGATAGATAGATAGATAGATAGATAGATAGATGGATACATAATTAGAAAGATAGATAGAGAGACAGACAAAGAGAAAGTTCGTTGGACAAATAGACAGATAGATAGATAAATAGACAGATAGATAGATAGTGGCATCGACAGAGAGAGAGAGACAGCCAGATAGATAGATAGATAGAGAGATAGATGTGATGTCATCTGGAACCAGCCAATGTGACATTGAAATGGAATGCTTCTATCACGGGAAATTGAAATCATCACCTTGTTGAATTTCAATTCAATTGTAAGATGTAATTTATTTTGCTTGTTTAGTGCTGACGAGACAGCTTCACTTCAGCCTCGGCTCTCTACAGGGACGCACAAGATGCTTTCTCTTTCCTCCAGCAAGCAATCCATCGATTGATGTGCAGATTTCCATGTGGCATTGATCTTGATTGACCGAAGTTAAAAGGCTGAAGGCCTTCCGCGCTGTCAGGCTTTCCCAGCAAGTGATCTCCTGACGAGTGGTATTTCTGATTTATTTCCAGATTTAGAAAAATTGAAGAAAGACCTGAAGATACAGGTGGGCATATCGGCCGATGTTTCACGTCCCTCTCTGCACTTCTGACACACTGTTGGACTAGCGGCTGTGGTCTACATAATTTCAGCACTTTTATACATGTTAAACCTTCACAGGTGTTGAAATATGTGCCTACATAATGTTGATTTACAATTCAATGCGCAGAATAGGAGTTAACAGAGACAGATCTTCTTCATTTAAAGTAACAGCAATTCATGCACAGCTCGGATACTGAAACCAACCGATTGACACCAGCTAGAATGTTAAAGTAATTGATCTGTGTATTACCTATAATGACAGATGCTGCTTACGAATATATTATGAATTATGTTATGATTTATTAATTATTTCTTGCTGATTGTTAATTGTTTATACCATAGAACATTAATTATTAATTTTGATTATATATAACAATCTCACCAGCTACTATCTATCTGAAAAACAAACAGGACAGATGCATTCCTTAGTAACTACCAATTATTAATGACACCTTTTGATTAACCATTTATGTTTATTTATTATTAGCTACTGTTTATTAATTGGTTATAATAATTAATAATAAATGCAGCAGCCGCTGCAACACCGGAAAATCACATTCATTATTTATTATTGATTATTAAATCTCAATGTTTATTATTATTACTATTAGAAGCAAAACTCAGGCAATGCGAGAGAGGTAAACAAATCAAAATTTGTGCCTTAAATAAGGGAATTCAGATGCTTCTTATATCCTTCATTTTCTCAATTGCGGTGATGATATTTTAATTATTATTTCAACGTCGCTTATTTTTTTAGAGCTGAGCCAGAGGCCTTCAGCAGATGGTGAGCAGACCAGATCACACCTGAGTTCTAATCAGAATGGCGACTGGGGAATTCATGGGGTCGATGGATATTATTCATCTACATTCATTATGGGTTGGCGGGACATGATACGCCTCTATTAAAAAAAAACGATCCCCTTTGCTTACCTGTTGCCGCTGTCTCCTTGTTGAGCACCAGCCAAACCTTGGAAAGAATTGTCAATGTGGAGTGCACCTTATCTTGTTGTGAAGGCGTTATTAGTCAAATAACACTGAGAGTAAACTGGTGTTGTGTTTCGGAGTCTGGCTAAGGACCTCTCAGCTTAACAAGGCCTTTCGACATTGTAACAATCTGGACAGAAGACAAGTCGGTTACAGATTTGCACATTTTAACATAAACTGCGGAGAACCTTGATCTGCAAGTGCTGAGATTAGATAGAAATAAACACTGAGTCATGTATGTTAATTGGGACTGACAGCAACAACACCGAATTGCATTCATGCAGCTCATTGCAAGTAGTAATTTGTCGCTCGGCGCTTCACAGGATCGTGATTAATGATTTTTTTTCCTGGTACCAATTAATGCAGATATTACGTGACATAAACAAACGTTTAGCAAAAAATGAAGCTTTTATGAAGAGTGATAAAGGAGGAGAGAGAGAGAGGCCGAGAGACAGAGCTGTTTACATAGATAAATCGAAAGACAGATCGATAAATAGAGAGATAGATAAAAAGAAAAATAGATAGATAGATGGATAATCAGATAGATAGATGGACAGATAAACAGACAGACAGATAGATAGATAGATAGATAGATAGATAGATAGATTGATTGATATATAAGGAGATAGATAGATAGAGAAACAGACAGATAGTTAGACAGATAGACAGATAGTTAGATACTTAGATAGATACATAGATAGATAGATAGATAGATAAGATATTTAGATAGATTTATAGATAGATAGATAGGTAGATAGAGAGATAGATAGATAGATAGATAGATAGATACATAAATAGGTAGATAGTTAGATAGATAAATTGATATATAAGTAGAAAGATAGATAGAGAGACAGACAAACAGTAAGATAGTTAGACAAATAGACAGATAGTTAGATAGATAGATAGATAGATAGAGAGATAGTTAGATAGATAAATAGATAAATAGATAGATTGATATATAAGGAGATAGATAGATAGAGAGACAGACAAACAGACAGATAGTTAGACAGATATACAGATACACAGAGAGAGAAATAGATAGATAGATAGAAATATAGTTAGATAGATAGGTTAAAGATAGATAGCTAGATAGATAGATAAATAGGTAGATATTTAGATAGATAGATTATATATACGTAGAAAGATAGATAGAGAGACAGAAAAACAGTAAGATAGTTAGTCAAATAGACAGATAGATAGATAGATAGATAGATAGATAGATAGATAGTTAGATAGATAGATAGATAGATAGATAGATAGATTAGTAGATAGATATAGAGACAGACAGACAGACAGATAGACAGATAGATTGATAGACAGAGAGAGAGAGATAGACAGAGAGAGAGAGAGAGAGAGAGAGAGAGAGAGAGCCAGATAGATAGATAGATAGATAGATAGATAGATAGATAGATAAATGTGATATCATCTGGAACCAGCCCCTGTGACATTGAAATGAAATGCTTCTATCACGGGTAATCGAAATCATCAGCTTGCTGAATTTCCTTACAATTGTAAGATGTAGTTTCTACTGCTTGTTTATTGCTGACGAGACAGCTTCACTTCAGCCTCGGCTCTCTACAGGGAGGCACAAGATGCTTTCTCTTTCCTCCAGCAAGCAATCCCTCGATTGATGTGCAGATTTCCATGTGGCATTGATCTTGATTGACCGAAGTTAAAAGGCTGAATGCCTTCCGCGCTGACAGGCTTTCCCAGCAAGTGATCTCCTGACGAGTGATATTTCTGATTTATTTCCAGATTTAGAAAAATTGAAGAAAGACCTGGAAGATACAGGTAGGCATATCGGCCGATGATTCACGTCCCTCTCTGCATTTCTGACGCACAGTTGGAACAGCGGCTGTGGTCAACAACATTTCCACTCTTTCATATATCTTAAACCTTCACAGGTGTTGAAATATGTACCTACATAATGTTGATTTACAATTCAATGCGCAGAATAGGAGTTAACAGAGACAGATCTTCTTCATTTAAAGTAACAGCAATTCATGCACAGCTCGGATACTGAAACCAACCCATTGACACCAGCTAGAATGTTAAAGTAATTGACCTATGTATTACCTATAATGACAGATGCTGCTTACGAATATATTATTAATTATGTTCTTATTTATTAATTATTTCTTGCTGATTGTTAATTTTTGATACCATAGAACATTATTTATTAGTTTTGATTATATATAACAATCTCACCAGCTTCTATCTATCTGAAAAACAAACAGGACAGATGCATTCCTTAGTAACTACCAATTATTAATGACACCTTATTGATTAACCATTTATGTTTATTTATTATTAGCTACTGTTTATTAATTGGTTATAATAATTAATAATAAATGCAGCAGCCGCTGCAACACCGGAAAATCACATTCATTATTTATTATTGATTATTAAATCTCAATGTTTATTATTATTACTATTTAGAAGCAAAACTCAGGCAATGCGAGAGAGGTAAACAAGTCAAAATTTGTGCCTTAAATAAGGGAATTCAGATGCTTCTTATATCCTTCATTTTCTCAATTGCGGTGATGATATTTTAATTATTATTTCAACGTCGCTTATTTTTTTAGAGCTGAGCCAGAGGCCTTCAGCAGATGGTGAGCAGACCAGATCACACCTGAGTTCTATTCAGAATGGCGACTGGGGAATTCATGGGGTCGATGGATATTATTCATCTACATTCATTACGGGTTGGCGGGACATGATACGCCTCTACTAAAAAAAAACGATCCCCTTTGCTTACCTGTTGCCGCTGTCTCCTTGTTGAGCACCAGCCAAACCTTGGAAAGAATTGTCAATGTGGAGTGCACCTTATCTTGTTGTGAAGGCGTTATTAGTCAAATAACACTGAGAGTAAACTGGTGTTGTGTTTCGGAGTCTGGCTAAGGACCTCTCAGCTTAACAAGGCCTTTCGACATTGTAACAATCTGGACAGAAGACAAGTCGGTTACAGACTTGCACATTTTAACACAAACTGCGGAGAACCTTGATATGCAAGGGCTGAGATTAGATACAAGTAAACACTGAGTCATGTATGTTAATTGGGACTGACAGCAACAACACCGAATTGCATTCATGCAGCTCATTGCAAGTAGTAATTTGTCGCTCGGCGCTTCACAGGATCGTGATTAATGATTTTTTTTCCTGGAACCAATTAATGCAGATATTACGTGACATAAAAAAACGTTTAGCAAAAAATGAAGCTTTTATGGAGAGTGATAAAGGAGGAGAGAGAGAGAGGCCGAGAGACAGAGCTGTTTACATAGATAAATGGAAAGACAGATAGATAAATAGAGAGATAGATAAAAAGAAAAATGTAGATAGATGGATGATTAGATAGATAGATGAACAGATAAAGAGACAGACAGATATATAGATAGATAGGTAGATAGATAGATAGATAGATAGATAGATAGATAGATAGATAGATAGATAGATAGATAGATAGATAGATAGATAACTAGATAACTAGATAGATAGATAGATAGATAGATAGAAATATAAAGAGATAGATAGATAGAGAGACAGACAAACAGACAGTTAGTTACAGATAGACAGATACATAGATAGATAGATAGATAGATAGATAGATAGATAGATAGATAGATAGATAGATAGATAGATAGATAGATAGATAGATAGATAGATAGATAGATAGATAGATAGATAGATAGGCAGATAGATAGATAGATAGATAGATAGATAGATAACTAGATAGATAGATAGATAGATAGATAGATTGAAATATAAGGAGATAGATAAATAGAGAGACAGACAAACAGACAGTTAGTTACAGATAGACAGATACATACATAGATAGATAGATAGATAGATAGATAGATAGATAGATAGATAGATAGATAGATAGATAGATAGATAGATAGATAGATAGATAGATAGATAGATAGATAGATAGATAGATAGATAGATAGATAGATAGATAGATAGGTAGAAAGATAGATAGATAGATAGATAAATAGGTAGATATTTAGATAGATAGATTGATATATACGTAGAAAGATAGATAGAGAGACAGAAAAAGAAGAAGATAGTTAGACAAGTAGACAGATAGATAGATAGATAGAGAGATAGATAGATAGACAGATAGATAGATAGATAGCTAGATAGATAGATTGAAATATAAGGAGATAGATAGATAGAGAGACAGACAAACAGACAGATAGTTAGATAGATATACAGATACATAGAGAGTGAAATAGATAGATAGATAGATATATAGATAGATAGGTTAAAGATAGATTGCTAGATAGATAGATAAAGAGGTAGATATTTAGATAGATAGATTGATATATACGTAGCAAGATAGATAGAGAGACAGAAACACAGTAAGATAGTTAGTCAAATAGACAGATAGATAGATAGATAGATAGATAGATAGATAGATAGATAGATAGATAGATAGATAGTTAGATAGATAAATAGATATATAGATAGATTAGTAGATAGATATAGAGACAGACAGACAGACAGACAGATAGACAGACAAATAGACAGATAGATTGATAGACAGAGAGAGAGAGAGATATAGACAGAGAGAGAGAGAGAGAGAGAGAGAGAGAGAGAGAGACAGCCAGATAGATAGATAGATAGATAGATAGATAGATAGATAGATAGATAGATAGATAGATAGATAGATAGATAGATAGATAGATAGATAGATAGATAGATAGATAGATAGATAGATAGATAGATAGATAGATAGATAGATAGATAGATAGATAGATAGATAGATAGATAGATAGATAGATAGATAGATAGATAGATAGATAAATGTGATATCATCTGGAACCAGCCACTGTGACATTGAAATGGAATGCTTCTATCACGGGTAATCGAAATCATCAGCTTGCTGAATTTCATTACAGTTGTAAGATGCAGTTTCTACTGCTTGTTTATTGCTGATGAGACTGCTTCACTTCAGCCTCGGCTCTCAACAGGGAGGCACAAGATGCTTTCTCTTTCCTCCAGCAAGCAATCCCTCGATTGATGTGCAGATTTCCATGTGGCATTGAATTTGATAGACCGAAGTTCAAAGGCTGAAGGCCTTCCGCGCTGACAGGCTTTCCCAGCAAGTGATCTCCTGACGAGTGATATTTCTGATTTATTTCCAGATTTAGAAAAATTGAAGAAAGACCTGGAAGATACAGGTAGGTATATCGGCCGATGATTCACTTCCCTCTCTGCATTTCTGACACACAGTTGGACTAGCGGCTGTGCTCTGCAACATTCCCGCTCTTTTATATATGTTAAACCTTCACAGGTGTTGAAATATGTGCCTACACGATGTTGATTTACAATTTAATGCGCAGAATAGGAGTTAACCGAGACAGATCTTCTTCATTTAAAGTAACAGCAATTCATGCATAGCTCGGATACTGAAACCAACCCATTGACACCGGCTAGAAAGTTAAAATAATTGACCTGTGTATTACTTATAATGACAGATGCTGTTTACGAATATATTATTAATTATGTTATTATTTATTAATTATTTCTTGCTGATTGTTAATTGTTGAAACCATAGAACATTAATTATTAATTTTGATTATTTATAACAATCTCTCCAGCTTCTATCTATCTGAAAAACAAACAGGACAGATGCATTCCTTAGTAACTACCAATTATTAATGACACCATATTGATTAACCATTTCTGTTTATTTATTAATAGCTACTGTTTATTAATTGGATATAATAATTCATGATTAATGCAGCAGCCGCTGCAACACAGGAAATCACGTTCATTATTTATTATGAATTATTAAATCTCAATGTGTATTATTATTATTATTTAGAAGCGAAGCTCAGGCAATGCGAGAGAGGTAAACAAGTCAAAAAATTTCCTAAAATGACGGAATTCAGATGCTTCGTAATATCCTGCATTTTCTCAATTGCGGTGATGATATTTTAATTATTATTTCAATGTTGCTTATTTTTTTTAGAGCTGAGCCAGAGGCCTTCAGCAGATGGTGAGCAGACCAGATCAAACCTCAGTTATATTCAGATTGGCGACTGGAGAATTCATGGGGTCGATGGATATTATTCATCTACATCTATTACGGGTTGGCGGGACATGATTCGCCTCTGCGATAAAAAAAACGATCCCGTTTGTTTGCCTGTTGCCGCTGCCTCCTTGCTTGATCACCAGCCAAACTTTGCAAAGAGCTGTGAATGTGGAGTGTACCTTATCTTGGTGTGAAGGCGGTATTAGTCCTATAACACTGAGAGTAATGTGGTGTTGTGTTTCGGAGTCTGGCTAAGGACCTATCAGCTTAACAAGCCCTTTCGGCATAGCAACAATCTGATAAAGAGAGAGACAGATAGATAGATAGATAGATAGATAGATAGATAGATAGATAGATAGATAGATAGATAGATAGATAGATAGATAGATAGATAGATAGATAGATAGATAGATAGATAGATAGATAGGATCGTGATTGATCAATGTTTGACCTGGAACCAATTAATGCAGATATCACGTGAGATATACGAACGCTTAGCAAAAAATGAAGGTTTTATGCAGAGTCTAAAAGGAGGAGAAAGAGAGGTCGAGAGACAGACGGGTTTACATAGAAAAATAGATAGATACATCGATATATAGACAGATACATAGAAAAAAAGATAGATAGATAGAAGGATAGATAGATAGATAGAGAGACAGAGAAATATAATGACATAGATAGATAGACAGACAGATCAATAAATAAATGGATAGATCGATAGATAGATAGAGAGAGATTGATAGACAGACAGATAGAGATATAGATAGATAGATAGATAGATAGATAGATAGATAGATAGATAGATAGTTAGATAGATAGATAAATAGATAGATAGATTGATAGATAGATATATAGTTAGATAGATAGATAGATAGATAGCTAGATAGATAGCTAGATAGATAGATAGATAGATAGATAGATAGATAGATAGATAGATAGATAGATAGATAGATAGATAGATAGATAGATAGATAGACAGACAGATAGATAGATAGATAGATAGATAGATAGATAGATAGATAGATAGATAGATAGATAGATAGATAGATAGATAGATAGATAGATAGATAGATAGATAGATAGATAGATAGATAGATAGATAGATAGATAGATAGATAGATAGATAGATAGATAGATAGATAGTTAGACAGACAGTTAGATGTGATATCATCTGGAACCAGCCAATGTGACATTGAAATGGAATTCTTCTATCACGGGTAATGGAAATCATCAGCTTGCTCAGTTTCATTTCAATTGTAAGATGTAATTTTTTCTGCTTGTTTATTGCTGATGAAGCCGTTTCATTTCCGCATCCGCTCTCTACTGGAACACACAGCATGTTTCCGTTTTCCTCCAGCAAGCAATCCCTCGACTGATGAGCAGATTCCCATGTGGCAATGAGCTTGATGGAACGAAGTGAAGAGGCTTACGGCCTTCCACGCTGTCAGGGTTTCCCAGCCAGTGATCTGCTGAAGTGTGTCATAAGAACATAAGAACATAAGAAATAGGAGCAGGAGTAGGCCAATCGGTCCTTCGAGCCTGCTGCGCCATTCAATAAGATCATGGCTGATCTGATCCTCACCTCAAATCTAAAGAACACAAGAATTAGGAGCAGGACCCGGCCACTCAGCCCCTGGGCCCGCTACGCCACCCACAGGGCCTTGACCGATCCGAACTCAGCCTCCTGTCCAATTTCCTGCCCGCTCCCGTAACCCCTAATTCCCTTTACTTCTAGGAAACTGTCTATTTTTGTTTTAAATTTATTTAATGATGTAGCTTCCACAGCTTCCAGGGGCAGCAAATTCCACAGACTTACTACCCTCTGAGTGAAGAAGTTTCTCCTCATCTCAGTTTTGAAAGAGCAGCCCCTTATTCTAAGATTATGCCCCCCAGTTCTAGTTTCACCCATCCTTGGGAACATCCTTACCGCATCCACCCGATCAAGCCCCCTCACAATCTTATATGTTTCAATAAAATTGCTTCTCACTCTTCTGAACTCCAATGAGTAGAGTCCCAATCTACTCAACCTCTCCTCATATGTACACCACCTCATCCCGGGGATTAACGGAGTGAACCATCTTTGTACTGCCTCGAGAGCAAGTATGTCTTTTCTTAAGTATGGACACCAAAACTGTATGCAGTATTCCATGTGCGGTCTCACCAATACCTTATATAACCGCAGCAATACCTCCCTGTTTTTATAGTCTATCACCCTAGCAATAAAAGCCAACATTCCGTTGGCCTTTTTGATGACCTGCTGCACCTGCATACTAACTTTTTGATTTTCTTGCACCAGGACCCCCAGATCCCTTTGTACTGCAGTACTTTCCAGTTTCTCGTCATTTCTGATTTTTTTTCAGATTTAGCAAAATTGAAGAAAGACCTGGAAGAAACAGGTGAGAATATCGACTTGTGATTCTCTTCCGTCTGCGAATTCCTAATGCATAGCTAGACTACCGACTGCGTTATACAACATTTCCGGCTCTTTTATATATATTAAACCTGCACAGCTGTTGAACTACGTGCCGACATGATGTTGATTTACACTGCAGTGCGCATAATGGAAGTTAACAGAATGAGATCATCTTCATTTAATGTAACAACATGTCATCCATCGTTCGGGCAGGGAAACAAAACTATTGACACCGGCTAGAATATTAATATAATTGCCCTGTGCATTACTTATAATGACAGATGCTGCTGCCGATTATATTATAAATTATTTTATTAATTATTAATTATATTTTGCTGATTGTTATTTTTTGATAATATAGACCATTAATTATTAATTTTGACTATTTATAACAATCTCAGCAGCTTCAATCCTTCTAAATAACAAACAGGACATTTGCATTCATTAGTAATTAGCAATTATTATTTACAACTGATTGATTAAGCAATATTATTTATGTATTATTAATTATTGTTTATCACTTGCTTATAATTATTAATATTAATCTCAGCAGCAGCTAAAACACTGCTCAATAACATTCATTTTTTATTAATTATTAATTATCAGTGTTTATTATTATCCTTATTCAGAAGCAAAGCTGAGGCAATGCGAGAGAGGTAAACCTCTTAGAAACTTATGCCTTGAATGAGGGAATTTAGAAGCTGCTTATATCCGGCATTTTCTGAATTGCCGTGATGATATTTTAATCATTATTTCAATCGCGCTTATATTTTTTAGAGCTTAACCAGCGGCCTTCAGCAGATGGTGAGCAGACCAGATCGCACCTGAGTAATATTCCGAGGGTGACTGGGGTATTCAAAAGGGTCGATGAATATTATTCAACTACTTCTATTACGGGTTGGCGGGCCATGATTCGCCTCGACTAAAAAACATTCCTTATGCATGCCAGTTCTCGCTCTCTCCATGCTTAACCAGCAGCCAGCCTTTGCTAACAGCCGTCCATGGGGATTGCACCTTTACTTACTGTGACAACAAGAGCAGGTCAGAGACTAGGTATTCTGCGGCGAGTGTCGCAGCTCCTGACTCCCCAAAGCCTTTCTACCATTTACAATGCAAAGTCAGGAGTGTGATGGAATACTCTCCACTTGCCTGGATGAGTGCAGTTCCAAGAGCACTCAAGAAGGTCGTCACCATCCAGGACAAAGCAGCCCGCTTGATTGGCACTCCATCCACCATCTTAAAGATTCACCCCCTCCACCACCGGCGATCCGTGGCTGCAGTGTGTACCATCCACAAGACGCACTGCAGCAACTCGCCAAGGCTCCTTCGGCAGCACCTCCCAAACCCGCGACCTCTTCTACCTAGAAGGACAAGGGCAGCAGACTCACGGGAACACCACCACCTCCAAGATCCCCTCCAAGTCACAAATCATCCTGACTTAAAAGTATATCGCCGATCCTTCATCGTCGCTTGGTCAAAATACTGGAACTCCCTCCCTAACAGCACTGTGGGAGTACCTTCACCACACGGACTGCAGCGGTTTAAGAAGGCGGCTCACCACCACGTTGTCAAGGGCAATTAGGGATGGGAAATAAATGTTGGCCTTGCCGACGACGCCCATGTCATTTAAAAACGAATAAAAAATACTTGATGTGAAGGTGTCCTTAGTCCTATAACACTGAGAGTAAAGTGGTGTTGTCCAGTGCCTGGCTAAAGACCTCTCAACCGAAAATAGCAAAACACGGCGGATGCTGCAAATCTTAAATAACAACGGAAAGTGCTGGAAACACTCAGCAGGTGAGGCAGCATGGAGGAGAGGAGAAACTAAGTTAACGGTTCGGGGCGAATTATTCGTCAGAACTGGAAAAGGTGAGGTAGGAGAGAATTTTAAGCATGGGCAGGGAGGAGCGGAGAAAAAAACAAAGGGAAGGACTGTGATAGGATGGAAGGCAGAAGAGATTGAATGACAAAAATGCTGATACTGCAAGGTAAAAGGAGAGGTAATGGGACAAGTTAAGTAACAAAAGATGGCTCTAGATGATGTGTGGATGATGATGGCAGCAACTTTAGCAACTACAATATGTGGAATCAAGAGAGAAAAAAATAAAGAAATACAGGGACCAATTTTTAGTCTGAAATTGTTGAACTCGATTTTGAGTCCAGAGGGCTCTAAGGTGCTTAATAGCAAGAGGAGGTGCTGTTCCTCGAGCTTACGTTGAGCTGCGTTGGAATAATGTAAGGACGGAGAGATCAGATTGGGATTGGAGGGGAGAATTAATGAGACAGGCGACCAGAAGCTCGGGGTCAAGCTGGCGGAATGAACGGAGGTGTTGCGCCAAGCGGTCACCCAATCTGCGTTTGGTCTCCCCAATGTAGAGAAAACCGCCTCGTGAACAGCAAATACAGTGTAGTAACTTGTACGAAATACAAGTAAATCGCTGTTTCACCTTGAAGGAGTTTTTGGGACTCTGTACAGTGTGAAAGGAGGAGGTAAACGGCCAGGTGTTGCATCTCCTTCCCTTGCACGTGAAGGTGTCGGGCGAAGGGGAAGGGGTGATGGGGGTGATAGAGGAGTGGACCAGGGTGTCGCGGAGGGAGTGGTCCCTTCGGAATGCTGAAAGTGGAGGTGAGGGGAAGATGTGTTTGGTGGTGGGATCACGCTGGAGGTGCCGGACTTGGCGCAGGATGATCTGTTGAATGTGAAGGCTTGTGGGGAAAAATGTGAGGATAAGGGGAATCTTATCGTGGTTCCGGGAGGGAGGGGCAGGGGTGAGGGCAGAAGTGTGGGAAATAGAACGGACACGGTCGAGCACTGTGTCAACCACGGTAGAGGAGAATCCTCGGATGAGGAAAAAGGAAGACATGTCAGAAGCTCTGGTAAGGAAGGTGGCATCGTCATAACAGATGCGGTGGAGACAGAGAAACTGGGAGAAAGGAATAGACTCCTTACAGGAAGCGGGGTGGGAAGAAATGTAGTCCAGGTAACTTTGGGATTCGGTGGGCTTATAGTAGATGTTGGTCGAAAACTTTTCCCCAGAAATGGAGACCGAGAAGTCGAGGAAGGGAAGGGAAGAGTCGAAGATGGACCATGTGAAGGTGAGAGAAGGGTGAAAATTGGATGCAAAGTGAAGGAAGTTATCTAGTTCAGGGCAAGAGCAGGAAACGGCACCAAAACCGTCATCAATGTACCGAAAAAAGAGGTAGGGAAGCGGACCTGAGCATGACTGGGACAAAGAATGTTCCACCTATCCCATGAAAATGCAAGGATAGCTAGGGCTCATGAGGGTGCCCATAGCAACACCTTTCATTTGGAGAAAGTGAGTAGAGACAAAGGAGAAGTTGTTCAATGTGAGAAAAATTTCAGCCAGGCGGAGGAATTTGGTGGTGGATGGGAACTCGATGGGACCGCTCAACTTAACAAGGCCTTTAGACTTAGCAATACCCGGGAAAGAAGACAAGTCGGTTACAGACATGCGCATATTAACATAAACTGCGGAGAACTATGACCAGTTAAGGTTTATGTTAAATAAAACCTACATCAGTTCCGGTATCTTACTTAGAACTGACAGTAACAACATTGCCTTGCATTTATGCAGCTCATTGCAGGCAGTAGTTCGTCGCTTTACTGGATAGTGTTTGAATAAAATTTGTCCTGGAGGCAATTAATGCAGATATTACGTCAGATAAAAAAAGCTTAGCAAAAAACGACGATTATTTGGAGAGTCTTAAAAGAGGAGAGAGAGGTCGAGAGACAGAGGGGTTTACATAGATAAATAGATAAACACATCGATAAATAGATAGATAAAAAGAAAAATAGAGAGATAGATAGATAGATAGTTAGTTGGAGAGATAGATATATATAGATAGACAGATAGAAAGATAGATAGACAGATAGATAGATAGATAGATAGGTAGATAGTTATATAGATAGATAGAGAGAGAGAGAGAGAGATAGAGAGAGAGAGAGATAGAGAGAGAGATAGATAGATAGATAGACAGATAGATAGATAGATAGATAGATAGTTAGATAGATAGATAGATAGATAGTGAGAGAGATAGAGAGAGAGAGAGATAGATAGATAGACAGATAGATAGATAGATAGATAGACAGATAGACAGACAGATAGACAGAGAGATAGATAAATAAATAGATAGCTAGATAGATAGAAAGAAAGATAGATAGATAGCTTAATGTGATATCATCCGTAACCAGCCATTGGACATTGACATTGAATGCTTCTATCACGGGATATGGAAATCTGCAGCTTGCTGAATTTCTTTTCAGTGATAAGGTGTAATCTCCACTACATAATTCTGGCTGCCGAGACTGTTTCACTTCAGCCTGGGCTTTCCACTGGAACACACAGGATGCTTTCGATGTCGTTCAGCCATCGATGGATGTCCAGATTTCTAAGTGGCAATAATCTTGATGGACCGGAGATAAACGGCTTCGGGCTTTACGCTCCGTCAGGTTTTCCCAGCTAGTGTCCTGCTGATGTGTGGCGTTTCTGATTTATTTCCAGAATTAGCCAAATTGAAGAAAGACCTGGAAGAGACAGGTGGGAATATCGGCCAGTGAATCACTTCCGTCTCCGCATTCCTATTCCATAATTAGACTACCGGTTGCGTTCGGCAAACTATCCGCTCTTTTATATATATTAAACCTTCACAGCTTTTGAAATCCATGCCAACATTGTTTTCATTTACACTTCAATGCGCAGAATAGAAGTTAACAGACAGATCTTCTTCATTTAATGTGACACCATTTCATCCCTAGTTCGCAGAGGGAAACAACCCCATTGACAGCGGATAGAATGTTAATGTCATTGTCTTGTGTATTACTTATAATGAAAGATGATGCTGCTGATGATCTGATTAATTATTTTTATGAATTATTAATTATGTATGGCTGATTTTCGATTTTTGATAATATAGAACATTAATTATTAATTTTGATTAGGTATAACAATCTCAGCAGCTTCTATCATTCTACATAACAAACAGGACAATTAGTCCGTGCCAATTATTAATTACAAGTTGTTGATTAACCATTATTATTTATTTATTATTAGTTACTGTTTATTTATTGGTTATAATAATAAATAATATCACCGGTCAATGACAATCGTTATAAGAACATAAGAAGTAGGAGCAGGAGTAGGCCATATGGCCCCTCGGGCCTGCTCCGCCATTCAATAGGATCATGGCTGATCCGAACCTAGACTCACGTCCACTTCACTGCCCGCTCACCATAACCCTTAATTCCCTTATCAGCTAGGAAACTGATATCTCCGTTTTAAATATATTAAATGTTGCAGCTTCCACAACTCTCTGAGGTAGCAAATTCCATAGATTTACTACCCTCTGAGTGAAGAAGTTTATCCTCATCTCAGTTTTGAAACGGCAGCCCCTTATTCTAAGATTATGCCCCCTAGTTCTAGTCTCACCCATCAGTGGAAACATCCTCCCCGCCTCCACCCGATCAAGACCCCTCACAATCTTATATGTTTCGATAAGATCGCCTCTCATTCTTCTAAATTCCAATGAGTAGAGGCCCAACCTACTCAACCTTTCCTCATAAGTCAACCCCCTCATCTCCGGAGTTAACCGAGTGAACCTTCTCTGAACTGCCTCGAGAGCAAGTATATCTTGTCTTAAATATGGAAACCAAAACTTTACGCAGTATTCCAGGTGTGGCCTCACCAGTACCTTGTATAACTAAAGCAAGACTTCCCTGCTTTTATACTACATCCCCCTTGCAATAAAAGCCAAGATTCCATTGGCCTTCCTGATCACCTGCTGTACCTGCATACTAACCTTCTGTGTTTCATGCACCAGGACCCCCAGATCCCTTTGTACTGTAGCACTTTGCAGTTTCTTTCCATTTAGATAATAAATTGCTGTTTGATTTTTTTCTCCAAATTGCATAACCTCACACTTTCCAACATTATATTCCATCTACCAAATTTCCGCCCACTCACTTAGCCTGTCTATGTCCTTTTGCAGGTTTTTTATGTCCTCCTCACTCACTGCTTTTCCTCCCATCTTTGTATCGTCAGTAAACTTCGATACGTTGAACTTGGTCCCCTCCTCCAAATCGTTAATATAGCTTATTTCATGTTAAGTTTTAATTATCATTGATTATTATTACACAGAGGCAAAGCTGAGGCAGTGTGAGAGAGGTAAACTTCTCAGAAACGTTTGCCTTCAATGAGAGAATTCAGAAGCTCCTGATACCCTGCATTTTCTCAATTGCAGTGATGATCTTTTAATAATTAGTTCAATGTCGCTTATATCTTTAGAGCTGAACCAACGGCCTTCAGCAGACGGTGAGCAGACCAGCTCGAACCTGATTTACATTCCTCGTGGTGACTGCGGTATTCATGGGGTCGATGGCTATTTTTCCATCTACATCTATTCACCTCTACTAAAATTAAAACCATCCCGTTTGCATGTCAACTCCCGCTGTCTCCGTGCTTGACCAACAGCCAGACTTTACAATGAGAAGTCCAAGATGATTGAATCTTGACTTGGTCTGAAGGCGTCCTTAGTTTTATTTCACTGAAAGCGAAGTGGCGTTCCGTTTGTGATTCTGTCTAATGAACTCTCCACTGACTATTGGCCCAGAATTTGCGGTAACAGGCTTCCCGCTGCTGGTCCTGGAGGTAAGGAGACTCGCTGTCCTGGGGCTCTCCAGGTACCTTGGGATAGAGGCCCAGGTCGCCCAGTGGCGCACGCGGTTCGCATCACGTGGGCCAGCCCAACCAATACAAGAACAGAATTCGCATTCAGGCTTATGTTGATTCTGTATGTATGGAAACAGCATCTGCATGAATGGGAATACCCCAAAAAATACATCAACACTTCAAATGGATTAAAAATAGTACATATTTAAAATTAATTAAAATGGTATTTAGTCACATATTTAAAACAAAAATGTACTTTTTAGAAAAACAAATTTAACGGTTTTAACGGGGATCAAAATAAACTTACCGTATTGCGAATGGCTTTTACTATATAAATTATTGATAAAAATCTTCTTTTATTTTTCAAACTTTTACACTGGTAAGAGAAGGCCTTACGCATGCTTTTGCCATGCCTAAGAATTTCACGTGCTTTCGCTGGGCAGAAAGTGTGCAACGAGGCGAATTCTCGAAATGCGGAGGCACTTTTCCCGGGATTAGGATGATCTGTCAAGAACATTCTTGACCGGTCGCAAGTTCCGGGT
The DNA here is from genome assembly GCA_030390025.1 of Squalus acanthias. Lineage (NCBI taxonomy): Eukaryota > Metazoa > Chordata > Chondrichthyes > Squaliformes > Squalidae > Squalus > Squalus acanthias. The sequence continues at coordinate 12,414,945 of CM059453.1, forward strand.
TTTCGCGCATGCGCTTCTATGCCTAAACCCACAACCGTCAGAGCCGCAAATTATGGCCCAATGTCTTTCGATTTCGCAATAACGTGGTCAAAAGACAAGTCTGTTACAGACTTGCAAATATTAACATAAACTGTGAAGACCCATGACCTGGAAGGACATAGGCTGGATAGAACTTATACCGAATCACGTACCTGAATGAGGACTGACAGAAACCACACTTACTTGCATTGATGCAGCGAATTTCAATTAGGAAAACGACCCCAGGCCCTTCAAAGGATCTTTATTGACGAACTTTTTTCATGGAGATAAATAAAGCAGCTATTACGTCAGATAAACTAAAGCTGAGCAGAAATGAAGGTTTTAAGGCGTGATTCAAGTAGTTGAGAGAGGTCGACAGACAAAGGGGTTTAGATAGATAGATACATAGATAGACAGACAGAGAGGTAGGTAGATAGATAGATAGATAGATAGATAGATAGATAGATAGATAGATAGATAGATAGATAGATAGATAGATAGATAGATAGATAGATAGATAGATAGATAGATAGATAGATAGATAGATAGATAGATAGATAGATAGATAGATAGATAGATAAATAGATAGATAGATAGAGAGACAGAGAAATATAATGAAATAGATAGATAGACAGATAGATCAATAACTAAATGGATAGATAGATAGATAGATAGAGAGAGATTGATAGACAGACAGATAGAGATATAGATAGATAGGTAGATAGATAGATAGATAGATAGATAGATAGATAGATAGATAGATAGATAGATAGATAGAACGATAGATAGATGTATAGATAAATAGATGGATAGATAGATAGTTAGATAGATAGACAAATAGATAGATAGATAGATAGATAGATAGATAGATAGATAGATAGATAGATAGATAGATAGATAGATAGATAGATAGATAGATAGATAGATAGATAGATAGATAGATAGATAGATAGATAGATAGATAGATAGATAGATAGATAGATAGATAGATCGATAGATAGATAGATAGATAGATAGATAGATAGATAGATAGACAGATAGATAGATAGTTAGACAGACAGTTAGATGTGATATCATCTGGAACCAGCCAATGTGACATTGAAATGGAATTCTTCTATCATGGGTAATGGAAATCATCAGCTTGCTCAGTTTCATTTCAATTGTAAGATGTAATTTCTCCTGCTTGTTTATTGCTGATGAAGCCGTTTCACTTGAGCCCCGGCTCTCTACTGGAACACACAGGATGTTTCCTTTTTCCTCCAGCAAGCAATCCCTCGACTGATGAGCAGATTCCCATGTGGCAATGAGCTTGATGGAACGAAGTGAAGAGGCTTTCGGTCTTCCTCGCTGTTAGGGTTTCCCAGCCAGTGATCTGCTGAAGTGTGTCATAAGAACATAAGAACATATGAAATAGGAGCAGGAGTAGGCCAATCGGCCCTTCGAGCCTGCTCCGCCATTCAAGAAGATCATGGCTGATCTGATCTTCACCTCAAATATAAAAAACACAAGAAGTAGGAGCAGGACCCGGCCACTCAGCCCCTGGGCCCGCTATGCCACCCACAGGGCCTTGACCGATCCGAACCCAGCCTCCTGTCCAATTTCCTGCCCGCTCCCGTAACCCCTAATTCCCTTTACTTCTAGGAAACGGTCTATTTTTGTTTTAAATTTATTTAATGCTGTAGCTTCCACAGCTTCCTGGGGCAGCAAATTCCACAGACCTACGACCCTCTGAGTGAAGAAGTTTCTCCTCATCTCAGTTTTGAAAGAGCAGCCCTTTATTCTAAGATTATGCCCCCCAGTTCTAGTTTCACCCATCCTTGGGAACATCCTTACCGCATCAACCCGATCAAGCCCACTCACAATCTTGTATATTTCAATAAAATTGCCTCTCACTCTTCTGAACTCCAATGAGTAGAGTCCCAATCTACTCAACCTCTCCTCATATGTACACCCCCTCATCCCGGGGATTAACCGAGTGAACCTTCTTTGTACTGCCTCGAGAGCAAGTATGTATTTTCTTAAGTATGGACACCAAAACTGTATGCAGTATTCCATGTGCGGTCTCACCAAAACCTTATATAACTTCAGCAATACCTCCCTGTTTTTATAATCTATCCCCCTAGCAATAAAAGCCAACATTCCGTTGGCCTTCTTGATGACCTGCTGCACCTGCATACTAACTTTTTGATTTTCTTGCACTAGGACCCCCAGATCCCTTTGTACTGCAGTACTTTCCAGTTTCTCGTCATTTCTGATTTATTTCCAGATTTAGCAAAATTGAAGAAAGACCTGGAAGAAACAGGTGAGAATATCGGCTTGTGATTCACTTCCGTCTGCGAATTCCTAATGCATAGCTAGACTACCGACTGCGGTATACAACATTTCCGGCTCTTTTAAATATATTAAACCTTCACAGCTGTTGAACTATGTGCCGACAAGATGTTCATTTACACTGCAGTGCGCATAATGGAAGTTAACAGAGTGAGATAATCTTCATTTAATGTAACAACATGTCATCCATCGTTCGGGCAGGGAAACAAAACTATTGACACCGGCTAGAATGTTAATATAATTGCCCTGTGCATTACTTATAATGACAGATGCTGCTGCCGATTATATTACAAATTACTTTATTAATTATTAATTATATTTTGCTGATTGTTATTTTTTGATAATATAGGCCATTAATTATTAATTTTGACTATTTATAACAATCTCAGCAGCTTCAATCCTTCTAAATAACAAACAGGACAATTGCATTCATTAGTAATTAGCAATTATTATTTACAACTGATTGATTAAGCAATATTATGTATTTATTATTAAATATTGTTTATCACTTGCTTATAATTATTAATAATAATATCAGCAGCAGCTAAAACACCGCTCAATAACATTCATTTTTTATTAATTATTAATTATCAGTGTTTATTATTATCCTTATTCAGAAGCAAAGCTGAGGCAATGCGAGAGAGGTAAACCTCTTAGAAACGTGTACCTTGAATGAGGGAATTTAGAAGCTGCTTATATCCGGCATTTTCTGAATTGCCGTGATGATATTTTAATCATTATTTCAATCGCGCTTATATTTTTTAGAGCTTAACCAGCGGCCTTCAGCAGATGGTGAGCAGACCAGATCGCACCTGAGTAATATTCCGAGGGTGACTGGGGTATTCAAAAGGGTCGATGAATATTATTCAACTACATCTATTACGGGTTGGCGGGCCATGATTCGCCTCGACGAAAAAACATTCCTTATGCATGCCAGTTCTCGCTCTCTCCATGCTTAAGCAGCAGCCAGCCTTTGCTAACAGCCGTCCATGGGGATTGCACCTTTATTACTGTGGCAACAAGAGCAGGTCAGAGACCAGGTATTCTGCGGCGAGTGTCTCACCTCCTGACTCCCCAAAGCCTTTCTACCATCTACAATGCAAAGTCAGGAGTGTGATGGAATACTCTCCACTTGCCTGGAATAGTGCATTCCAAGAGCACTCAAGAAGGTCGTCACCATCCAGGACAAAGCAGCACGCTTGATTGGCACCCCATCCACCATCTGAAACATTCACTCCCTCCACCACCGGCGATCCTTGGTGCAGTGTGTACCATCCAGAAGGTGCACTGCAGCAACTCGCCAAGGCTCATTTGGCAGCACCTCCCAAACCCGCGACCTCTTCCACCTAGAAGGACAAGGACAGCAGACGCGTGGGAACACCACCACCTCCAAGGTCCCCTCCAAGTCACACATCATCCTGACTTAAAAGTATATCGCCGATCCTTCATCGTCACTGGGTCAAAATCCTGCAACTCCTTCACTAACAGCACTGTGGGAGTACCTTCACCACACGGACTGCAGCGGTTTAAGAAGGCGGCTCACCACCACATTGTCAAGGGCAATTAGGGATGGGAAATAAATGTTGGCCTTGCCGACGACGCCCATGTCATTTAAAAACGAATAAAAAATACTTGATGTGAAGGTGTCCTTAGTCCTATAACACTGAGAGTAAAGTGGTGTTGTCCAATGCCTGGCTAAGGACCTCTCAACCGACAATAGCAAAACACGGCGGATGCTGCAAATCTTAAATAACAACGGAAAGTGCTGGAAACACTCAGCAGGTGAGGCAGCATGGAGGAGAGGAGAAACTAAGTTAACGGTTCGGGGCGAATTATTCGTCAGAACTGGAAAAGGTGAGGTAGGAGAGAATTTTAAGCATGGGCAGGGAGGAGGGGAGAAAGAAACCAAAGGGAAGGTCTGTGATAGAATGGAAGGCAGAAGAGATTGAATGACAAAAGTGATGATACTGCAAGGCAAAAGGAGAGGAAATGGGACAAGTTAAATAACAAAAGATGGCTCTAGATGATGTGTGGATGATGATGGCAGCAACTTTAGCAACTACAATGTGTGGAAACAAGAGAGAAAAAAAGAAAGAAATGCAGGGTCCAATTTATAGACTGAAATTGTTGACCTCGATGTTGAGTCCAGAAGGCTCTAACGTGCCTAATAGCAAGATGAGGTGCTGTTCCTCGAGCTTACGTTGAGCTTCGTTGGAATAATGTAAGGACCGAGAGATCAGATTGGGATTGGAGGGGAGAATTAATGAGACAGGCGACCGGAAGCTCGGGGTCAAGCTGGCGGACTGAACGGAGGTGTTACGCAAAACGGTCACCCAATCTGCGTTTGGTCTCCCCAATGTAGAGCAGACCGCCTCGTGAACAGCGAATACAGTGTAGTAAATTGTACGAAATATAAGTAAATCGCTGTTTCACCTTGAAGGAGTGTTTGGGACTCTGTACCGTGTGAAGGGAGGAGGTAAACGGGCAGGTGTTGCATCTCCTGCCCTTGCACGTGAAGGTGTCGGGCGAAGGGGAAGGGGTGTTGGGGGTGATAGATGAGTGGACCAGGGTGTCGCGGAGGGAGTGGTCCCTTCGGAATGCTGAAAGTGGAGGTGAGGGGAAGATGTGTATGGTGGTGGGATCACGCTGGAGGTGCCGGACTTGGCGCAGGATGATCTGTTGAATGTGAAGTCTTGTGGGGAAAAATGTGAGGATAAGGGGAATCTTATCGTGGTTCCGGGAGGGAGGGGCAGGAGTGAGGGCAGAAGTGTGGGAAATAGAACGGACACGGTCGAGCACTGTGTCAACCACGGTAGAGGAGAATCCTCGGATGAGGAAAAAGGAAGACATGTCAGAAGCTCTGGGAAGGAAGGTGGCATCGTCAGAACAGATGCGGTGGAGACGGAGAAACTGGGAGAAAGGAATAGACTCCTTACAGGAAGCGGGGTGGGAAGAAATGTAGTCCAGGTAACTTTGGGATTCGGTGGGCTTATAGTAGATGTTGGTCGAAAACTTTTCCCCAGAAATGGAGACCGAGAAGTCGAGGAAGGGAAGGGAAGAGTCGAAGATGGACCATGTGAAGGTGAGAGAAGGGTGAAAATTGGATGCAAAGTGAAGGAAGTTATCTAGTTCCGGGCAAGAGCAGGAAACGGCACCAAAACCGTCATCAATGTACCGAAAAAAGAGGTAGGGAAGGGGACCTGAGCATGACTGGGACAAAGAATGTTCCACCTATCCCATGAAAATGCAGGGATAGCTAGGGTTCATGAGGGTGCCCGTAGCAACACCTTTTATTTGGAGAAAGTGAGTAGAGACAAAGGAGAAGTTGTTCAATGTGAGAAAAATTTCAGCCAGGCGGAGGAATTTGGTGGTGGATGGGAACTCGATGGGACCGCTCAACTTAACAAGGCCTTTAGACTTAGCAATACCCGGGAAAGAAGACAAGTCGGTTACAGACATGCGCATATTAACATAAACTGCGGAGAACTATGATCAGTTAGGGTTTATGTTAAATAAAACCTACAACAGTTCCGGTATCTTACTTAGGACTGACAGTAACAACATTGCCTTGCATTTATGCATCTCATTGCAGGCAGTAGTTCGTCGCTTTACTGGATAGTGTTTGAATAAAATTTGTCCTGGAGGCAATTAATGCAGATATTACGTCAGATAAAAAAAAGCTTAGCAAAAAACGACGGTTATTTGGAGAGTCTTAAAAGAGGAGAGACAGAGGAGTTTACATAGATAAATAGATAAACACATCGATAAATAGATAGATAAAAAGAAAAATAGAGAGATAGATAGATAGATAGTCAGTTGGAGAGATAGATAGATATATAGATAGATAGAAAGATAGATAGACAGATAGATAGATAGATAGGTAGATAGTTATATAGACAGATAGATAGATAGATAGTTAGATAGACAGATAGATAGATAGATAGATAGATAGTTAGATAGATAGATAGATAGATAGTGAGAGAGATAGAGAGAGAGATAGATAGATAGATAGATAGATAGATAGATAGATAGATAGATAGATAGATAGATAGATAGACAGATAGACAGACAGATAGACAGAGAGATAGATAAATAAATAGATAGCTAGATAGATAGAAAGAAAGATAGATAGATAGATTAATGTGATATCATCCGTAACCAGCCATTGGACATTGACATTGAATGCTTCTATCACGGGATATGGAAATCTACAGCTTGCTGAATTTCTTTTCAGTGATAAGGTGTAATCTCCACTGCATAATTCTGGCTGCAGAGACTGTTTCACTTCAGCCTGGGCTTTCCACTGGAACACACAGGATGCTTTCGATGTCGTTCAGCCATCGATGGATGTCCAGATTTCTAAGTGGCAATAATCTTGATGGACCGGAGATAAACGGCTTCGGGCTTTACGCTCCGTCAGGTTTTCCCAGCTAGTGTCCTGCTGATGTGTGGCGTTTCTGATTTATTTCCAGAATTAGCCAAATTGAAGAAAGACCTGGAAGAGACAGGTGGGAATATCGGCCAGTGAATCACTTCCGTCTCCGCATTCCTATTGCATACTTAGACTACCGGTTGCGTTCGGCAAACTATCCGCTCTTTTATATATATTAAACCTTCACAGCTTTTGAAATCCATGCCAACATTGTTTTCATTTACACTTCAATGCGCAGAATAGAAGTTAACAGACAGATCTTCTTCATTTAATGTGACACCATTTCATCCCTAGTTCGCAGAGGGAAACAACCCCATTGACAGCGGATAGAATGTTAATGTCATTGTCTTGTGTATTACTTATAATGAAAGATGATGCTGCTGATGATCTGATTAATTATTTTTATGAATTATTTATTATGTATGGCTGATTTTCGATTTTTGATAATATAGAACATTAATTATTAATTGTGATTAGGTATAACAATCTCAGCAGCTTCTATCATTCTACATAACAAACAGAACAATTAGTCCTTGCCAATTATTAATTACAACTTGTTGATTAACCATTATTATTTATTTATTATTACTTACTGTTTATTTATTGGTTATAATAATAAATAATATCACCGGTCAATGACAATCGTTATAAGAACATAAGAAGTAGGAGCAGGAGTAGGCCATATGGCCCCTCGGGCCTGCTCCGCCATTCAATAGGATCATGGCTGATCCGAACCTAGACTCACGTCCACTTCCCTGCCCGCTCCCCATAACCCTTAATTCCCTTATCGGCTAGGAAACTGATAGCTCCGTTTTAAATATATTAAATGTTGCAGCTTCCACAGCTCTCTGAGGTAGCAAATTCCATAGATTTACTACCCTCTGAGTGAAGAAGTTTATCCTCATCTCAGTTTTGAAACGGCAGCCCCTTATTCTAAGATTATGCCCCCTAGTTCTAGTCTCACCCATCAGTGGAAACATCCTCCCCGCCTCCACCCGATCAAGACCCCTCACAATCTTATATGTTTCGATAAGATCGCCTCTCATTCTTCTAAATTCCAATGAGTAGAGGCCCAACCTACTCAACCTTTCCTCATAAGTCAACCCCCTCATCTCCGGAGTTAACCGAGTGAACCTTCTCTGAACTGCCTCGAGAGCAAGTATATCTTGTCTTATATATGGAAAACAAAACTGTACGCAGTATTCCAGGTGTGGCCTCACCAGTACCTTGTTTAACTGAAGCAAGACTTCCCTGCTTTTATACTACATCCCCCTTGCAATAAAAGCCAAGATTCCATTGGCCTTCCTGATCACCTGCTGTACCTGCATACTAACCTTCTGTGTTTCATGCACCAGGACCCCCAGATCCCTTTGTACTGTAGCACTTTGCAGTTTCATTCCATTTAGATAATAACTTGCTGTTTGATTTTTTCTCCAAAGTGCATAACCTCACACTTTCCAACATTAAAATCCATCTACCAAATTTCCGCCCACTCACTTAGCCTGTCTATGTCCTTTTGCAGATTTTTTATGTCCTCCTCACTCACTGCTTTTCCTCCCATCTTTGTATCGTCAGTAAACTTGGATACGTTGCACTTGGTCCCCTCCTCCAAATCGTTAATATAGCTTATTTCATGTTAAGTTTTAATTATCAATGATTATTATTACACAGAGGCAAAGCTGAGGCAGTGTGAGAGAGGTAAACTTCTCAGAAACGTTTGCCTTCAATGAGAGAATTCAGAAGCTCCTGATACCCTGCATTTTCTCAATTGCAGTGATGATATTTTGATAATTATTTTAATGTCGCTTATATCTTTAGAGCTGAACCAACGGCCTTCAGCAGATGGTGAGCAGACCAGCTCGAACCTGATTTACATTCCTCGTGGTGACAGGGGTATTCATGGGGTCGATGGCAATTTTTCCATCTACATCTATTCGCCTCTACTAAAATTAAAACCATCCCGTTTGCATGCCAACTCCCGCTGTCTCCGTGCTTGACCAACAGCCAGACTTTACAAGGAGCCGTCCAAGATGATTGAATCTTGACTTGGTCTGAAGGCGTCCTTAGTTTTATTTCACTGAAAGCGAAGTGGCGTTGCGTTTGTGATTCTGTCTAATGACCTCTCCACTGACTATTGGCCCTGAATTTGCGGTAACAGGCTTCCCGCTGCTGGTCCTGGAGGTAAGGAGACTCGCTGTTCTGGGGCTCTCCAGGTACCTTGGGATGGAGGGCCAGGTCGCCCAGTGGCGCACGCGGTTCGCATCACGTGGGCCAGCCCAACCAATAAAAGAAGTAAATTCGCATTCATGCTTATGTTGATTCTGTATGTATGGAAACACCATCTGCATGAATGGGAATACCCCAAAAAATACATCAACACTTCAAATGGATTAAAAATAGTACATATTTAAAATTAATTAAAATGGTATTTAGTCACATATTTAAAACAAAAATGTAGTTTTTAGAAAAACAAATGTAACGGTTTTAACGGGGCTCAAAATAAACTTACCGTATTGCGAATGGCTTTTACTATATAAATGATTGATAAAAATCTTCTTTTATTTTTCAAACTTTTACACTGGGAAGAGAAGGCCTTACGCCTGCTTTTGGCATGCCTAAGAATGTCACGTGCTTTCGCTGGGCAGAAGGTGTGCAACGAGGCGAATTCTCGAACTGCGGAGGCCCTTTTCCCGGGATTAGGATGATCTGTCAAGAACATTCTTGACGGGTCGCAAGTTCCGGGTTTTCGCGCATGCGCTTCTATGCCTAAACCCACAACATGCCTCGTACGCACCCGTCAGAGCCGCAAATTACGGCCCAATGCCTTTCGATTTCGCAATAACGTGTTCAAAAGACAAGTCTGTTACAGACTTGCAAATATTAACATAAACTGTGAAGACCCATGACCTGGAAGTACATAGGTTGTATAGAACTTATACCGAATCACGTACCTGAATGAGGACTGACAGAAACCACACTTACTTGCATTGATGCAGCGAATTTCAATTAGGAAAACGAGCCAGGCCCATCAAAGGATCTTTATTGACGAACTTTTTTCATGGAGACAAATAAAGCAGCTATTACGTCAGATAAACTAAAGCTGAGCAGAAATGAAGGTTTTAAGGCGAGATTCAAGTTGGAGAGAGAGGTCGACAGACAAAGGGGTTTAGATAGATAGATCAATCTATAGACAGATACATAGATAGACAGACAGAGAGGTAGATAGATAGATAGATAGATAGATAGATAGATAGATAGATAGATAGATAGATAGATAGATAGATAGATAGATAGATAGATAGATAGATAGATAGATAGATAGATAGATAGATAGATAGATAGATAGATAGATAGACGGATAGTTAGACATATAGATAGATAGATAGATAGATAGATAGATAGATAGATAGATAGATAGATAGATAGATAGATAGAGAGAGAGATAGAACGATAGATAGATAGAGAGATAGATAGATAGACAGACAGAGAGACAGAAATATAGAGAGAGAGATAGAGAGATAGATGGATAGATAGATAGATAGATTGATAGACGGATAGTTAGACATATAGATAGATAGATAGATAGAGAGATAGATAGAGAGATAGAGAGATAGATAGATAGACAGACAGAGAGACAGAAATATATAGAGAGAGATAGAGAGATAGATAGATAGATAGATAGGTAGATAGATAGACAGATAGATAGATAGATAGATAGATAGATAGCTAGAGAGAGAGAGACAGACAGACAGATTTATGGATGGACAGCAGTTTGATAAATGTAGATACATATGAAGACATTCAGACAAATGGATGGATGGAAGTATGGACGGGAGGAAAGATGGATGCATGGATGAATGGAAGGATGCATGGATGGATGGATGGATGAACGAAAGGATGGATAGCAGTTTAGTCAAAATAGTTAAATGGGAAATCATCCAAAACCATCAACGGGATGTTCAAATGCAATGCTTCTATCACGGGCAATGGCTCAATTTAATTTCAATTTTAGGATTTAATCACTTCTGCTTTGTTTATTGCTGACTGGACCGTTTCACTGCAGCCTGGGTTGTCTACAGGGACACACGCGGCGATTTCGATCTCTTGCAGCAAGCAATCAATCGATTGACATGCAAATTTTCGCATGGCAATAATCTTAACAGACTGAAGTTAAAGGGGTAAGGCGTTACTCTCTGTCAGGGTTTCCAAGCAAGTGCTGTGCTGAAATGGGGCATTTCTGATTTATTTCCAGAATTAGCAAAATTAAAGCAAGACCTGGACGATACAGGTAGGGGATATCGGCAGTAGATTCACGTCCGTCTCCGCATTTCTGACGCATAGTTAGGCTGATGGCTGCGGGAAGTTAAATTTCCAATCTCTGATATATGGTACACCTGCACAGGTATTGAAATCCGTGTCTACATTAAGTACATTTACACTGCAGTGCGCAGTATGGAAGTTAGCAGAGACAGCCCTTCTTCATTTAACGTTACACCATATCATCCATAGTTTGTAGAGGGAAACAACCCTTTTTGTCCAGGCTAGAATGTTTGTGCAATTGTCCTGTACATTACTAATAATGACTGATGTTGCAGACGATAATATTATTACTTAAATTATTGATGATTATTTAATTGTTGATAATGTTGATTATTAATTATTAATTATGACTATTTATTTATATTAATCTCAGCAGCTTCTACGATTCGCAATTAAAACGGGAGAATTACATTCCATAGTCATTACTAAATACCAAATATTAATCAACTTGTTAATTATCAATTAATATTTATTAATATTAAACTACTATTCATTTATTTTCTCTAATTAGTAATAACAATCTCAGTCGCAGCTAAAAAGCGTTCAATCGCAATCCGTATTTATTATTAAGTATTAATTATCAATGTTTATTATTATTTAGAAGCAAAACTGAAGCAATGCGAGAGAGGTAAACATGTCAGAAAAATGTGCTGGAATTGAGGGAATTCCGAAACATATTTATGTCCTGTATTTTCTGAATTGCAGTGATTACATCATAATAATTGTTTCAATATCGCTTTTATGTTTAGAGCTCAGCCAGCGGCCTTCTGCAGATGGTGAGTCGACCAGATCGCATATTACTCCGAGCGGTGACTGGGGATTTAAGGGGTCGATGGCTATCATTCTTCAACATCTATTATGGGTTGGCAGGACATGATTCGACTCCAATTATTAATGATCAAATCCCGTTGGCTTTCCATTTCTCGTTGTCGAGATGCTTGACCACCAGCCAGTCTTTGCAGTCCACCACACCCGCAGATTGCACTTTGACCTCGGATGAAGGCGTCCTTAGTCCTGTGACATTGTGAGTTAAGCGGCTCTTGTTTGGAATTCTGGCTAATGACCTCTCAACTGAACAAGGCCTTTCGATTTGGCAATAATGTGGACTGAAGACAATCTGTAACGTACTTTAGCATAAACTGTGGAGGACCATGATCTGGAACATAAGAACATGAGAAGGAAGAACAGGAGTAGGCCATACGGCCCCTCGGGCCGGCTCCGCCATTCAATAAGCTCATGGCTGACCATAGACCTCAATTCCACTTTCCCGCCCGATCTCCATATCCCTTTATTCCCCTAGAATCCAAAACTCTATCTATCTCAGACTTGAATATACTCAAAGAGTCAGCATTCACAGCCCTCTGGGGCAGAGTATTCCAAATATTCACAACCCTCTGAGTGAAGAAATTCCTCCTCATCTCAGTCTTAAGTGGCCGACCCCTTATCCTGAGACTATGACCCCTAGTTCTAGACACTCCAGCCAGGGGAAACAACCTCTCAGCATCTACCCTGTCAATCCCTTACAGAGTCTTGCATGTTTCAATGAGATCACCTCTCATTCTTCTAAACTCCATTGAGTATAGCCCCATTCTACACAATCTCCCATCATAGGACAGCCCTCTCAACCCAGGAATCGATCTAGTGAACCTTTGTTGCAACGCATGCAGGGCAAGTATACTCTTCCTTAGATAAGGAGACCAGAACTGTGCACAGTACTCCAGGTGTGGTCTCACCAAGGCCCTGTGCAATTGTAACAAGAATTCCATACTGTTATACTTCAATCCCCTTGCAATAAATGCCGACATGCCATTTGCCTTCCTTATTGCTTGCTCTACCTGCCTGCTAGCTTTCTTTGTTTTTGCACGAGGACACTCAAATCTTTCTGAAAACCAACATTTGAAAGTTTCTCACCATTTAAAAATTATTCTGTTTTTCTATTCTTCCTGCCAAAGTGAATAACCTCACATTTCCCAACATTATATTCCATCTACCACCTTACTGTCCACTCACTTAGACTATCTATATCCCTTTGCAGACTCTTTGTGTTCTCCTCACAGATCACTGTCCCACCTAGCTTTGTATAACCAGCAAACTTGGATACATTACAATCGGTCACTTCATCTAGTTCATTAATATAGATTGGAAATAGCTGAGGCCCCAACACTCATCCTTGCGGCACCCCACTAGTTACAGCCTGCCAACCTGAAAAAGATCCGTTTATCCCTACTCTCTGTTTTCTGTCCAATAACCAATCCTATAAAAAAAGCTACTATATTAACCCCAACCCCATGCGCCATAATCTTGTGTAATAACCTTTTATGTGGCACCTTATCGAATAGGAAGGACCTAGGATAGATAGAACTGATTCCGATTCAGGGATCTTAATTAGGACTGTAAGTAACCACACATACTTCCATTTATGCAGCACATATAACGTAATATAACGTCCCTATGCGTTTCACATGAGCTTTATTGATGCAAATCTGTCAAGGGTCCAAATAAAGCAGATTTTGGGTCAGTTGATCAAAAGCCTCGCAAAAAGCGAAGGTTCTGAGGAGAGGCTTTAAGGAGGAGAGAGAGAGAGTGTTTGTGGGGCAGATGGGGATAGGTAGCTAGATAGATAGATAGACAAATAGATGGATGATTGATCAATATAGATAAATGTCATGTCATCCGCAAGCAGTAACTGGACATTGAAATCAAAAGCTTCTATCACGGGTAATGGCAATTAGCAGCCTGCTCAATTTCGTGTCAATTACAAGGCGTAATCGATTGGGCTTATACTCGCTGGAGTTTAGAAGAATGAGACGGGATCTCATTGAAACTTTTAAAATTCTGACAGGACAGGACAAACTAGATGCTGGAAGGATTTTCCCGATGGTCGGGGAGTCCAGAATTAGGTTTCACAGTCTAAGGATAAGGGGTAAGGCATTTAGGACAGAAATGAGGAGGGATTTCTTCACCCATAGAGTGGTGAACCTGTGGAATTCTCTGCCACAGAAGACAGTAGGGGCCAAATCATTAAATCGATTCAAAAAGAGTTGGATATATTTCTTAAGGCTAAAGGGATCAAGCGATATGGGGAGAAAGCAGGGATAGGGTACTGAATTTGGATGATCAGCCATGATCGCATTGAATGGCGGAGCAGGCTAGAGGGGCCGAATGGAATACTCCTGCTCCTATCTTCTATGATTCTATGATTCTATGATTCTGCTTGCTATTGCTGCCTAAAGTTGTTTCACTTCTGCCTGGGCTATCTGCAGGAACACAAAAGATGCACTCTATTTCTTCCACTCGACTGACCTGCAAATTTCCATCTGGCAATATTCTTGACAGACTCAAGTTAAAAGGCTTAAGGGCTTACGCTCGGTCAGGCTTTCCTAGAAAATGTGTTCTGCTTGACGTGTGGCATTTCTGATTTATTTCCAGAATTAGCAAAATTGAAGAAAGACCTGGAAGATACAGGTGGGTATATCGGCCAGTGATTCACGTCCGTCTACACATTTCTGACGCGAAGTTAGACTACCGGCTGTGGGCTGCAAAAATATCCGCTTTTTATATATGTTAAACCTACACAAGTGTTGAAATAAGTGCGTACAGTAAGTTCCTTTACGCCGCAGTGCACATTCTAGAAGTTAACAGAGAGAGATCTTCCTCATTTAATGTAACTGCAGGTCATCCATAGTTCGGACAGGGAAACAAACCCATTGACACTGGCTAGAATGTTAATTTAATTATCCTGTGTATTACTTATAATGACAGATGCTGCTGACAATGATATAATTAATTATTCTTATTAATTGTTAATTATATCTTGCTGTTTATTGATTGAGATAACATTGCACTTTAATTATTAATTATGACTAATTATTTATAATAATCGCAGAAATTTCCATAATTCTAATTAAAAGAAACAGGACAATTGCCTTCCTTCCTAATCAGCAAATAAGAGTTATTAATTGCAACTTATTAATTAAGCTAATTACTAAAAGAGGTAGCCATGGATAAAATATATGCATTGTTTCTCATCTTCCAAAATTCTATAGATTATGGAACAGTTCCTGCAGATTGGAGGGTGGAAAATGTAAACCCACTATTTAAAAATGGAGGGAGAGAGAAAACAGGGAACTACAGACCAGTTAGCCTAACATCAGTAGCAGGGAAAA
This sequence comes from Squalus acanthias, assembly GCA_030390025.1. Taxonomy (NCBI): domain Eukaryota; kingdom Metazoa; phylum Chordata; class Chondrichthyes; order Squaliformes; family Squalidae; genus Squalus; species Squalus acanthias. Next base: position 12,430,212 of record CM059453.1, read on the forward strand.
TGTGAGAGTCTATTATAAAGGATGTGATAACGGGACACTTAGAAAATATCAGCGGGATTAGATAAAGTCAACATGCATTTAGGAATGGGAAATCGTGTCTGACAAAACTACTGGAGTTTTCTGAGGATGTAACTAGTAGAATAGATAAGGGAGAACCAGTGGATGTGGTGTATTTGGATTTTCAGAAGGCACTTCATAAAGTCCCACATAAGAGGTTAGTGTGCAAAATTAAAGCACATGGGATTGGGGGTAATACAGTGGCATGGATTGGAAATTGGTTATCAGAGAGGAAACAGAGAATAGGAATAAATGGGACTTTTTCGGGGTGGCAAGCGGTGACTAGTGGGGTACCGCAGGGATTAATGCTTGGGCCCCAGCCATTCACAATATATATCAATTATTTTGATGAGGGCACCAAATGTAATAATCCAAGTTTGCTGACGACACGAAACTAGGTGGGATTGTGAGTTGTGCGGAGGATGCAAAGAGACTTCAAGGCGATTTAGACAAGTTGAGTGAGTTGGTCAAATACATGGCAAATCCAGTATAGCATGGATAAATCTAAAGTTATCCACTTCGGCAGCAAAAACAGAAAGGCAGAGTAATATTTAAATGGTGATACATTGGGAATTGCTGATGTACAAAGGGACCTGGTTGTCCTTGTACATCAGTCATTGAAAGCAAACATGCAGGTGCAGCAAGCAGTTTGGAAGGCAAATGGTATGTTGGTCTTCATTGTAAGAGGATTTGAGTACAGGAGCAAGGATGTCTTACTACAGTTATACAGGGCCTTGGTGAAACCACACCTGGAGTATTGTGTGCAGTTTTGGTCTCCTTACCTAAGAAAATATATACTTGCCTTAGAGGGAGTGCAGCGAAGGTTCACCAGACTGATTCCTGGGATTGCAGGACTGTCGTATGAGGAGAGATTGGGTCGACAAGGCCTGTTTTCACTAGAGTTTAGAAGAATGAGAGTGGAACTCATTGAAACGGGTAAAATTCTGACAGGGCTAGACAGACTGGATGCAGGGAGGATGTTTCCCCTGGCTGGGGGGGAGGGGGGGTGTCTAGTACTAGGCGTCACAGTCTCAGGATACGGTCTAGGACATTTAGGACTGCGATGAGGATACATTTCTTCACTCAAAGGGTGGTGAGCCTGTGGAATTCTCTACCACAGAAGGCTGTGGAGGCCAAGTCACTGGATATATTTAAGAATGAGATAGATAGATTCCTAGACACAAAATGCGTCAAGTGGTTTGGGGAGAGAGCGGAATATGGTATTGTGATAGAGGATCAGCCATGATCATATACAATGGCGGAGCAGGCTTCAAGGTCCGAATGGCCTACTGCTGCCCTTACGTTTCTGTATTTCTATGTTTCTAACCATATTATTGATCAATTATTAATAACTTTTTAGTAATTTGCTACTCTAATTATAAATATTAATCTCAGCAGCGACTACAGCCCCTGTCAAGCACAATCATTATTTCATATTAAGTTTTAATTATCAATGTTTATTATTATTTAGAAGAAAAACTGAGGGAATGTGAGAAAGGTAAATATGTCATAAACTTGGGCCCTAAATGCGGGAATTCTGAAAGGTCTTTATATCCTGTACATTCTCAATTGCAGTGATTACATTTTAATCATTATTTCAATGACGCTTCAATCTGTAGAGCTGAAGCAGCGGCCTTCTGCTGATGGTGAGTATCCCAGATCGCACCTGAGTTATATTCGGAGTGGGGAGTGGGGTATTCATGTGGTCGATGGCTCTTATTCATCTACATTTATGACGGGTAGGCAGGACATGATTCGCCTCTAATAAAAAAATCAAACCCAGTTTGCATTCCAGTTCCCGCAGTCTCCAGTCTTGACCAACAGCCGGCCTTTGCAAACAGCCACACCTGGGGATCGCATCTTGACCTGTTGTGAAGGTCTCCCTAGTCCTGTGACACTGAGAGCGATGTGGCGTTGCGTTTGCGAGTCTGGCTGCTGAACTTTCAGCTTAACAAGGCTTTTCGATTTGGCAATAACCTGGACAGATGACATGTCTTTTGCAGACTTGCAAATATTAATATAAACTGTGGAGAAAATGACCTGTAAGGACCGCAGTTGGATAAAAGTTAGGCATGTAACTTAATAACGACTGAAAGCAACAAAACCTACTTGGATTTATGTAGCGCATTTGACGTAGAACAACGTCCTTAGCGCTTCACAGGAGATGTATTGTTGACAATTTGTCTTGCAGTAAAATAAAGCCGCAATTATATCAGTTGAACTAAAGCTTTGCAAAAAACGAAGGATCAGATAGATAGATAGGTAGATAGATAGATCGATAGATAGAGAGATAGATAGAGAGAGAGAAAGAGAGATAGATAGAGAGAGAGATAGAGAGAGAGATAGATTGATAGATAGATATACAGAGAGAGAGACAGAGAAATAGGCAGAGAGACAGAGAGATAGAAAGGAGAGACAGACAGAGAAACAGGCAGAGAGACAGACAGATAGAAAGAAGAGACAGACAGCGGGACAGAAAGAGAGACAGACAGAGAGACAGGCAGAGAGAGAGGCAGAGAGACAGGAAGAGAGACAGACAGAGTGACAGACAGAGAAACAGGCAGAGAGACAGACAGATAGAAAGGAGAGACAGACAGAGAGACAGAAAGAGAGACAGACAAAGAGACAGACAGAGAAACAGGCAGAGAGACAGACAGATACAAAGGAGAGACAGACAGAGAGACAGACAGATACAAAGGAGAGACAGACAGAGAGACAGACAGAGAGACAGAAAGAGAGACAGAGAGACAGACAGAGAAACAGGCAGAGAGACAGACAGATACAAAGGATAGACAGACAGAGAGACAGAAAGAGAGACAGACAGAGAAACAGGTAGAGAAACAGACAGAGAGACAGACAGAGAGACAGACAGAGAAACAGGCAGAGAGACAGACATATACAAAGGAGAGACAGACAGAGAGACAGGCAGAGAGACAGACAGAGAAACAGAAAGAGAGACAAACAGAGAGACAGACAGAGAGACAGACAGAGAAACAGGCACAGAGACAGACAGATACAAAGGAGAGACAGAAAGAGAGACAGACAGAGAGACAGACAGAGAAACAGGCAGAGAGACAGACAGAGAGACAGACAGAGAGACAGAAAGAGAGACAGACAGAGAGACAGAAAGAGAGACAGACAGAGAGACAGACAGAGAGACAGATGATTGATCCATATATGATAAATGTGAAAGCATCCGCAACCAGCAACGGGATATTGACATGGAATGCTTCAATCACGGGCAATGGACATCAGCAGCTTTCTCAATTTCAATTCAATTGGAAGATGTAATCTCTTCTGCTTATTCATTGCTGACTAGACCGTGTCACTTCAGCCGGGGTTCCCGACAGTGACACACACGATTCCAATCTATTTCTTCCAGCAAACAGTCACTCGGTTGAGATGCAAATTTGCATGTGGCAATACTCCTGGCACACCGTACGGCCTTGAGATTTCTCTGGCGTTACCAGCATGTGTCCAGCTGAATTGTCGCACTTCTGATTCATTTTCAGATTTAGCAAAATTGAAGCAAGCCCTAGAAGATACAGGTGGGAATGCCGGCCGGTGATTCACGACCGTCTCCGCATTTTTGACGTATAGTTAAATTACGGTTGCAACATTTCCGCTCCTTCATAGGTGATAAACCATCAAAGGTGTTTTAATACGTGCCTACATTAAGCTCATTACACTGCAATGCGCAGTACAGAAGTTAATAGAGCCAGACCTTCTTTATCTAATGTTACACCATGTCACGCATAGTTCGGACCCCATTCACACCGGCGAGAATGTCAATGTAATTGTCCTCTGTATTATTTATAATGACAGATGCTGCTGACAATTATATTCTTAATTGTTAATTCTTTCGTGCGCATTATGAATTGGGAACAACATTGAATATTAATTATCACGAATTATTTATAATAATCTCTGATTCTTCTAACATTCTGTATTAAACAGGACAATTGCATAACTTAGCAAGTCGTAATTCTCAATTATTATTTACAAATTATTAGTTAACCAATATGCTTTATTAATTATTAATTACAGCTTATTACTTGGCTCTGATTGTTAATAATAAGTCTGATACCTGGGATGGCAGGAATCACATATGAGGAGAGATTGTGTCGATTGGGCTTATACTCGCTGGAGTATAGAAAAATGAGAGGGGATATCATCGAAACATATACAATCCTGACAGGTCTGGACAAACTAGATGCAGGCAGAATGTTCCCGATGTTCGGAGAGTCCAGAACCAGGGGTCATAATCTAAGGATAAGGGGCAAGCCATTTAGGACAGAAATGAGGAAGAATTTCTGCATCCAGAGAATGGTGAACCTGTGGAATTCTCTACCACAGAAGATAGTTGAGGCCAAGTCATTAAATATATTCAAGAATTAGTTAGATACATTTATTAAAGCTAAAGGTATCAAGGGATATGGGGAGAAGGCAGGTACAGGATACTGAGTTTGGATGATCAGCCATGATCTCATCGAATGGCAGAGCAGGCTCGAGGGGCCGAATGGCCTGCTCCTGCTCCTATCTTCTATGTGATGTTTCTATAAGCTAAGCAGCACAAAAATCAACGGTGAATCACCTTTTTTAATTATCATTATTATTATTTAGAAGCAAAACTGAGGCAATGTGAGAGAGGTAAACCTATCAGAAGATTGTGCCTTAAACTGAGGACATTCTGAAAAGTTTTTTAACTCCTGCTTTTCCTCAAATTTCGTGATTAAATTGTTATTCTTATTTCAATGTCGCTTACATCTTTAGAACTGAGCCAACGGCCTTCAGCAGATGGTGAGCAGACCAGATCGCATCTGAGTTATATTCGAAGTGGTGACTGGGGTTTTGATGCGGTCGAAGGCTATTATTCATCTAAATATATTACGGGTTGGCAGGACATGATTCAGCGGTATTAAAAAAAAACAGTTCCCGCTCTCTCCATTCTCAACGACCTGCAATCCTTTGCAAAGAGCCTATCCTGGGATTGCACCTTGATGTGGTTTGAAGGCGGCCTTAGTCCTATGACACTGAGAGATAAGTGGCCTTTTTGTTTGGGGATCCGGCTAAAGACCTGTCACCTCAACAAGGTCGTTCAATTTGGCGATGTCCTGAACACAACACAATTCTGTTACAGACTCGTACATGCTAACCGAAACTGTGGAGAACCATGATAGATAGATAGATAGATAGATCGACAGATAGATAGATAGATAGATAGATAGATAGATAGATAGATAGATAGATAGATAGATAGATAGATAGATAGATAGATAGATAGACAGACAGATAGATAGATAGATAGATAGATAGATAGATAGATAGATAGATAGATAGATAGATAGATAGATAGATAGATAGATAGATAGATAGATAGATAGATAGATAGATAGATAGATAGATCGACAGACAGACAGATACATCTGCTCCAACAACACTGAAAATGCTCAATACCTTGCGGGACAAAGGAGCCCAATTGCTTAGCAACCCAGCCACACGATTAATATTTGCTCCTTCCATTACCGTCACGCAGTGGCTGCAGTGTGGACCATCTAAAAGATTCACTGCAGCATATCACCAAGTAGTCTTCAACAGCACCTCCAAAACTCGCGAATTCTACCACGTGGAAGTGCTATGTCATCAGAAGCTTGGGAAAACCACCTCCTCGAGTTTCCTCTCCAAATCACACACTATCCTGACTTTGGAAATATTCGCCATTCCTTCATTATCGCCGTGTCGAAATCCTGGACTTCGATAGATAACAGCAATATGGGAGTAACTCTACCACCAGGAATGCAGCGTTTCAATAAGGCGTTTCACCACCACCGGCTTAAGGGCAATTAGCAATGGGCAATAAATGAATAAATGATAGATAGATAGATAGATAGATAGTCAGATAGATGGATAGGGCGATAGATAGGGAGATAGGGAGATAGATAGAGAGATTGATAGAGAGATAGATAGAGATAGATAGATAGAGAGATAAAGCGATAGATAGATAGCGATCGAGAGAGATAGAGATCGATAGAGATCGAGAGAGAGCGAGTGATCCGCTGAAGTGTGACATTTCTCATTTATTTCCAGATTTAGCAAAATTGAAGAAAGACCTGGAGGATACAGGTGGGTATATCGGCTAGTGACTCACGTCCGTCTCCGCATTCCGAATGCATAGTTAGACTACCGGCTGTGGACTGCAACATTTCCGCTCGTTTATATATGTTAAATCTTCACAGGTGTCTAAATAGGCGCATACATTCGGCCGTATTTTCCGATCGGAGGCTTCCCGCGTGCGGAGGCCTCCAATCTGGAAACAAATATACAGACTTACCTGAGGGCTCCCGAGGTCCGCACACTTCCGCTCCTGGGCCTCTCCAACTCGAAATGCGCAGGGCCCACGCAAGCGTCCCTTGGGATCACGTGGGCCATGGGGAGCCAATCAAAGAACGGAACCACCGTTCATGCACTTTTCTGATAGACCTGTCAAAAATATGAATGGAGTTCACCTCAAAAACAATGTAAAACATTAAATACATTTAAAAAAAATCAAATTTTTAAAATTAGTTAATATTAGAATTAAATTAAATATTTTAAACAAAACTTTAATTAGTTGAAAAAAAAATTAAAGTCTTTTACAAGGCTAAAAATAAACTTACCTTTTTTAATCAATTTTTAAATGAGTGAAAAAAACATTATTTTTTAAACTTTTTTTCAAACCTTATGCTGGTAAAAGCAGGCCATGCGCCTGCTTTTACCAGGCGTAAGATTTCTAAGTGTTTTTCTGCGGGCGGAGGTTCTCCAAAAAGCCGAACTATCCGCCCGCAGAGACACTCCTGCAGAGCAGGCGTCCGATCTGTCAAGAGCATTCATGACAGACCGGAAATGCCGGTTTTCAGCGCATGCGCTTGGCATGCCTGAAACCTGGCATTTCCGATGTCCCCGCGGATGTGCACACAGCGCGTACACACTGGTAGGCATCGGAAAATACGGCCCACTGTGTTCATTTAGACTGCAGTGCGCAGAGTCGAAGTTAACACAGAGAGATCGTCTTCATTGAACGAAACACCAGATCATCCATAGTTCAGGACCCGGAAGCAACCCCATTTACACCAGCATGAATGTTAATGTAATTGTGCTGTTTATTATTTATAATGATCAATGCTACTGACGATATTATTATTAAAGGTTAATTATTTCATGCTGAATATTAATTGTTGGAAATTCAAAGTTCAATCACATTAATTATTTAATATTATTTATTAATTATCATTTTTATTTATTATTATATAGAAGAAAAGCTGAGGGAATGTGAGAGAGGTAAACATGGCAGATGCTTATGTCTTAAATGAGGTAATTCTGAAACGACTTAATATCCTGTATGTTCTGAAATTCAGTGATTACATTTTACTTATTATTTAAACGTCACTTGCATTATCAGAGCTGAACCAGCGGCCTTCAGCAGATGGTGAGCAGACCAGATCGCAACTGCATTATTTAATGAGAGGTGGCAGGAGAGGAGTACCCTGGATTTAATAAAATGCAACCGCCATTGGCATTCCAATTCCACTCTCTCTATCCTTGGCCAGCAGCCAACCTTTGCAAACAGCCATCCTGGAACTCCCTACCTAACAGTACTGTGGGAGTACATTCACCACACGGACTGCAGCGGTTCAAGAAGGCGGCTCACCATCACTTTCTCAAGGGCAACTAGGGATGGACAATACATGCTGGCCTTGCCTTCGACGCCCAGATCCCATAAGCGAATAAAGAAAAACAGCTACTTGTATTTATGCAGCTTTAATGATGAAAAGCTCTCATGAAGCCAAATAAAGCAGATATTAGGAGAGATGAATAAAAGCTTAGCAAAAGACAGTTATTTTAAGGTACGTTTTAAAGGAAGCGAGTGAGGTCAACAGTCATCGAATGTATTTGATATCATAGTGAGTAGAACTGGCAACCGTCTGAGCTTTAGGAAGGGAATACCATATTAACTTATGACACTACAATCTAGTGATTTGTGTATCTGTACACCTAGATTTCTTTAATACACTCTCCCTTTTAGACTCTTATTATCGAACCCTTCTCAAATTATTCACCGTGCGAGAAAAATTCGTTTTCATGTATTCTGTTGGTCAGCTTGTCGACTTTTGTGTTTAGCACTCACTGAAATAATGATAATCATCCGTCTGATTGATAAGTGTTTTCATAAATGACCCACATAGACTCGGACACAATTGGGGTAGATATTCGACTAGCCTCAAGGGCGAAATACTAGTGATGTTGATGTGACACAGAAATTATGAAACGCTCAGTCTTGCAGCTCTGATTCTATGACCAATCCTGGTTTAGAGTGCGAAGGCGGCGACAGGGGCTAGATTGGACCTTTGATGTAATTGGTCAACTTTATGATCTAGGTCAATGTATTCGATGACAGAGTGAGTCGAAATGACAACCGTCTGAGCAAAACCGAGCAAGTGCATTTCTATAGATAGATAGTTAGATGGATGGATGGATAGATGGATAAATAGATAGATAGATAGATAAATAGATAGATAGATAGATAGATAGATAGATAGATAGATAGAGAGATAGAGAGAGAGATAGATAGATAGATAGATAGATAGATAGATATATAGATAGATAGATAGATAGATAGATAGACAGACAGACAGACAGACAGACAGAAAGAACCCGCAGACAGACAGACAGACAGACAGACAGACAGACAGGGAGATAGATAGATAGATAGACAGACAGACAGACAGACAGACAGACAGATAGATAGATAGATAGAGAGATAGAGAGATAGATAGATAGATAGAGAGATAGATAGATAGAGAGATAGATAGATAGAGAGATAGATAGATAGATAGATAGATAGATAGATAGATAGATAGATAGATAGATAGATAGATAGATAGATAGATAGATAGATAGATAGATAGATAGATAGATAGATAGATAGATAGATAGATAGATAGATAGATAGATAGATAGACAGAGAGATAGATAGATAGATAGATAGATCGACAGACAGACAGATACATCTGCTCCAACAACACTGAAAATGCTCAATACCTTGCGGGACAAAGGAGCCCAATTGCTTAGCAACCCAGCCACACGATTAATATTTGCTCCTTCCATTACCGTCACGCAGTGGCTGCAGTGTGGACCATCTAAAAGATTCACTGCAGCATATCACCAAGTAGTCTTCAACAGCACCTCCCAAACTCGCGAATTCTACCACGTGGAAGTGCTATTTCATCAGAAGCTTGGGAAAACCACCTCCTCGAGTTTCCTCTCCAAATCACACACTATCCTGACTTTGGAAATATTCGCCATTCCTTCATTATCGCCGTGTCGAAATCCTGGACTTCGATAGATAACAGCAATATGGGAGTAACTCTACCACCAGGAATGCAGCGTTTCAATAAGGCGTTTCACCACCACCGGCTCAAGGGCAATTAGCAATGGGCAATAAATGAATAAATGATAGATAGATAGATAGTCAGATAGATGGATAGGGAGATAGATAGGGAGATAGGGAGATAGATAGAGAGATAGATATAGAGATAGATAGAGATAGATAGATAGAGAGATAGAGAGATAAAGCGATAGATAGATAGCGATCGAGAGAGATAGAGATCGATAGAGATCGAGAGAGAGCAAGTGATCCGCTGAAGTGTGACATTTCTCATTTATTTCCAGATTTAGCAAAATTGAAGAAAGACCTGGAGGATACAGGTGGGTATATCGGCAATGATTCACGTCCGTCTCCGCATTCCGAATGCAGAGTTAGACTACCGGCTGTGGGCTGCAACATTTCAGCTCGTTTATATATGTTAAATCTTCACAGGTGTTGAAATAGGTGCATACATTCGGCCGTATTTTCCGATCGGAGGCTTCCCGCGTGCGGAGGCCTCCAATCTGGAAACAAATATACAGACTTACCTGAGGGCTCCCGAGGTCCGCACACTTCCGCTCCTGGGCCACTCCAACTCGAAATGCGCAGGGCCCACGCAAGCGTCCCTTGGGATCACGTGGGCCATGGGGAGCCAATCAAAGAACGGAACCTACCGTTCATGCACTTTTCTGATAGACCTGTCAAAAATATGAATGGAGTTCACCTCAAAAACAATGTAAAACATTAAATACATTTAAAAAAAATCAAATTTTTAAAATTAGTTAATATTAGAATTAAATTAAATATTTTAAACAAAACTTTAATTATTTGAAAAAAAAATTAAAGTCTTTTACAAGGCTAAAAATAAACTTACCTTTTTTAATCAATGTTTAAATGAGTGAAAAAAACATTACTTTTTAAACTTTTTTTCAAACCTTATGCTGGTAAAAGCAGGCCATGCGCCTGCTTTTACCAGGCGTAAGATTTCTAAGTGTTTTTCTGCGGGCGGAGGTTCTCCAAAAAACCGAACCAACCGCCCGCAGAGACACTCCTGCAGAGCAGGCGTCCGATCTGTCAAGAGCATTCATGACAGACCGGAAATGTCGATTTTCAGCGCATGCGCTTGGCATGCCTGAAACCTGGCATTTCCGATGTCCCCGCGGGTGTGCACACAGCGCGTACACACTGGTAGGCATCGGAAAATACGGCCCACTGTGTTCATTTAGACTGCAGTGCGCAGAGTCGAAGTTAACAGAGAGAGATCGTCTTCATTGAACGAAACACCAGATCATCCATAGTTCAGACCCGGAAGCAACCCCATTTACACCAGCATGAATGTTAATGTAATTGTGCTGTTTATTATTTATAATGATCAATGCTACTGACGATATTATTATTAAAGGTTAATTATTTCATGCTGAATATTAATTGTTGGAAACATTAAATCAAAGTTCAATCACATTCATTATTTAATATTATTTATTAATTATAATTTTTATTTATTATTATATAGAAGAAAAGCTGAGGGAATGTGAGAGAGGTAAACATGGCAGATGCTTATGTCTTAAATGAGGTAATTCTGAAACGACTTAATATCCTGTATGTTCTGAAATTCAGTGATTACATTTTACTTATTATTTAAACGTCACTTGCATTATCAGAGCTGAACCAGCGGCCTTCAGCAGATGGTGAGCAGACCAGATCGCAACTGCATTATTTAATGAGAGGTGGCAGGAGAGGAGTACCCTGGATTTAATAAAATGCAACCGCCATTGGCATTCCAATTCCAATCTCTCTACCCTTGGACAGCAGCCAACCTTTGCAAACAGCCATCCTGGAACTCCCTACCTTCACCACACGGACTGCAGCGGTTCAAGAAGGCGGATCACCATCACTTTCTCAAGGGCAACTAGGGATGGACAATACATGCTGGCCTTGCCTTCGACGCCCAGATCTCATAAGCGAATAAAGAAAAACAGCTACTTGTATTTATGCAGCTTTAATGATGAAAAGCTCTCATGCAGCCAAATAAAGCAGATATTAGGAGAGATGAATAAAAGCTTAGCAAAAGACAGTTATTTTAAGGTACGTTTTAAAGGAAGCAAGTGAGGTCAACAGTCATCGAATGTATTTGATATCATAGTGAGTGGAACTGGCAACCGTCTGAGATTTAGGAAGGGAATACCATATTAACTTATGACACTACAATCTAGTGATTTGTGTATCTGTACACCTAGATTTCTTTAATACACTCTCCCTTTTAGACTCTTATTATCGAACCCTTCTCAAATTATTCACCGTGCGAGAAAAATTCGTTTTCATGTATTCTGTTGGTCAGCTTGTCGACTTTTGTGTTTAGCACTCATTGAAATAATGATAATCATCCGTCTGATTGATAAGTGTTTTCATAAATGACCCACATAGACTCGGACACAATTGGGGTAGATATTCGACTAGCCTCAAGGGCGAAATACTAGTGATGTTGATGTGACACAGAAATTATGAAACGCTCAGTCTTGCAGCTCTGATTCTATGACCAATCCTGGTTTAGAGTGCGAAGGCGGCGACAGGGGCTAGATTGGACCTTTGATGTAATTGGTCAACTTTATGATCTAGGTCAATGTATTCGATGACAGAGTGAGTCGAAATGACAACCGTCTGAGCAAAACCGAGCAAGTGCATTTCTATAGATAGATAGTTAGATGGATGGATGGATAGATGGATAAATAGATAGATAGATAGATAGATAGAGAGATAGAGAGAGAGATAGATAGATAGATAGATAGATAGATAGATAGATAGATAGATAGATAGATAGATAGATAGATAGATAGATAGATAGATAGATAGATAGATAGATAGATAGATAGATAGATAGATAGATAGATAGATAGATAGATTGATAGAGAAAGTCAGACAGACAGAGGGCCAGACAGCTGGCAGGAAGGATTAATAAACATTGATAAATGTGACACCGTCTGGAACTTGCCACTGGACATATATAGAGACAGAGAGCGAGAGAGAGAGCGAGAGAGCGAGAGAGCGATAGAGAGAGAGAGAGAGATAGAGAGAGATAGAGGTAGAGAGATAGAGTGATAACGAGATAGAGAGATAGAGAGACACGCATACAGACAGACAGAAGGACAGACAGCTGGCTGGATGGATTAATAAAGATAGGTAAATATGACATCATCTCGAACCAGGCACTGGACATTGAAATGGATTCCATCTAGCACGGGTATTGGAAATTAACAACTTGCTTAATGTCATTTCAATTGTAAGATGTAAACTCCTCTGCTTGTTTATTGCTGACTTGACTGCTTCACTTCATCCTGGGACTCTCTACAGGGACACATAAGCTGCTTGCTATTTCTTCCGGCAAACAAGCACTCGACTGACATGCAGATTTCCATGTGGCAATTATCTTGACAGGCTGAATTTAAAAGTCGTAAGGCCTCACGCATGTTCAGGGTTTCCCAGCAAGTGTGTCTACTGACGTGTGGCATTTCTGATTTACTTCCAGAGTTAGCAAAACTGAAGCAAGACCTGGAAGATACAGGTGCGAATATCGGCTGGTGAATCGCATCCGACTCCGCATTCCTAATGCCACATTTCCGCTCTTTTCAACATGTTAGACATTCGCAGGTGTTGAAAACCATGCCTACATTATGTTCATTTACACTGCAATGTTCAGACTAGCAGAAAGAGATCGTCTTCATTTAACAAAACAACAGGTCGTCCATAGTTCAGACAGGGAAACAACCCCATTGACAGCGGCTAGAATGTTAATGTAATTGTCCTGTGTATTATTTGTAATGACAGATACTGCTGGCCATGATATTGGCCCATAAATTAGGCTCCCTGGCTTCCCACGGGCGCAACAATCCCGCGCGCACCTACCTACCGCGCCTGCCGTTGACCTCTTGGCCCACGGGGACTTCAGCTCCTGGGCCTGCCCCAACTGCCGGCGCGCAGTGCTTGTGTATCCCAGGGGCCTAGTTAGTGCGATGCGTCCCCTGGGATCACGTGGGCCAAGGAGAGCCAATGGCAGCAGACCATCTTTCATTCATAGATTTGACAGGAAGACCTGTCAAATCGGTGAATTGAAATCGGCCCCAAAACAACACCTAAACTTCAAATAAATTTTAAAAAAACATCACATTTTTAAAATAACTATAAGTTAAATAAATTAACTACTTTAAACAAAAATTTAATTTTTGAAAAAATTAAAATACTATTTAACAGTGCTAAAAATAAACTTACCTTTCTTTAAAGTATCTAAAAAAGATAAACCTGTTGAGAAAATTTTTAAATTGTAATTAATTAACCACTTACCTTGTTGAAAACGGGTCTTGCGCCTCCTTTTTAAAAGCACAGCTTCTTCAATACTTACCCTCCCGGAGAAACCTGAAATAAAACCTAAGTTCGCTGCGAGCACGCAGCCTCTACCGCGCACGCGGTTCACCTCTGAAACGCTCCCTTCACGAGATGGGAAGTTCCGGTTTCCCACGCTGGTGCAGTGCATGCAGGAAACTGGCATTTCAGGAGGCCTTACTCACCCGGCAAGTGCCGAATTTTTGGCCCATTATTAATTATTATTAATTGCTAATTACTTCTGGCTGATTATTAATTTTTGATAACATCGAAAATCAATTATTAATTATGACTAATTATAATAGGATCATTGAAACTCTTAGAACTTTATGGCAAAGAAGTAGTCATTCGGCCCATCGTGTCTGTCCAGCCTAATCCCACTGTTCCACACTTGGCTCGTAGCCCTGCAAGTTATTTCACTTCAAGTTGCATATCCAAGTACTTTTTAAAAATGATGCGGCGTTCTGCCTCTACCACCCTTGCGAGCAGAGATTTCCATATCCCCAACACCCTCTGGGTGAAAAGGTTCTTCTCAACTATCTTCTAATCCTTCCACCAATTACTTTACATCTATGACCCCTGGTAGTTGACGTCTTCGTTAGGGGAAATAGGGCCTTCCTATCCACTCTATTCTGAACCTTCATAATTTTATACAACTCAATTAAGCCTCTCCTCAGCGGCCTCTGTTCCAAAGAAGACAACTCCAGCCTATCCAATCTTTCCTGATATCTACAACTGTGACTACACTTCAAAAATCACTTCCGTGTCATTAAAGCGCTTAGGGGATCTCCTGTAGTCATCCAAGTTTTACTTTCTTTCTAAAATTCTCCAGTACAACAACATCCTTGTCAATCGCCTCTGTACCCTGTCTAGTGCAATTACATATTTCCTGAAATGTGGCGACCAGAGTTGACCAAGCTTTTGCCAGCGGCTTTAATTTCACCTTATCTGGCTCTGTGTCATTGTTTTTCTGATAGTACCCCTGTGCAGAGCCTTGGTACGTTTTACTACGTTAAAGGCGATATATAAATATAAGTTGTTGTTGTTGTTGAGGCCTAACTAGTGTTTTATACACTTCAACCAGAAGATCCCTGCTCTTATGTTCAATGCTTCGGCTAGTAACTTAAAGTATCCCGTATGCCTCCTTAATCAGCTTATCTACAAGTACGGCAACCTTCAGCGATCTGTCGACATGGATTGCAAGTCCCCCTATTTCTCTACACGTCTCAGCATCCTACCAGTTATTGTATATTCCCTTGCCTTGTTACCCCTCCCCAATTGCATTACCTCACGCTTCTCCGAATTGAATTCCATTTGCCACTTTTCTGCTCACCTGACAAGTGCATCGATATCTTCCTGCAGTCTACAGTTTTAGCATAGAAGCATGGAAGATCGGAACAGGAGGAGGCCATTCGGCGCCTCGAGTCTGCTCCGCCATTTAATGAGATCATGGCTGAACATCCAAATTCAGTACCCTGTCCCTGCTTTCTCCCCATATCCCTTGATCCCTTTAGCCTTAGAAACATAGCTATCTTTTTTTTAAATATATTTAATGAATTGGCCTCAACTGCCTTCTGTGGCAGAGAATTCCACAGGTTCAACACTCTCTGGGTGAAGAAATTCCTCCTTATATCAGTCCTAAATGGCTTACCCCTTATCCTTCGACTGTGACCTCTGGTTCTGGACTCCCCCGCCATCGGGATCGTCTTCCTGCATCTAGGCTGTCTAGTCCTGTTAGAATTTTATAGGTTTCAATGAGATGCCCTCTCATTCTTCTGAACTCTAGCGAATATAAGCCTAATCGACCCAATCTCTCTTCGTACGACATTCCTGCCATGCCAGGTATCAGTCTGGTAAATCTTCGCTACACTCCCTCCATGACAAGAACATCCGTCCTCAGATAAGGCGACCAAAACTGCACACAATACTCAAGGTGTGGTCTCACCAAGGCCCTTGTACAACTGCAGCAAGACATCCTTGCTCCTGTACTCGAATCCTCTCGCTATGAAGGCCAACATAACATTTGCCTTCTTAACCGCCTGCTGCACAAGCATGCTTACCTTCAGCGACTGGTGCACAAGGACTCCCAGATCTCGTTGCACTTCCTCTTTTCCTAATCTATTGCCGTTCAGATAATAATCTGTCTTCCGGTTTTTGACACCAAAGTGCATAACCGCGCATTTATCCATATTATACTGCATCTGCCACGCATCTGCCATATCACCCAACTTGTCCAAATCATACTGGAGTTTTTCTGCATTCTCCTCACAACACAGACGCCCACCCAGTTTTGTGTAGTCTGCAAACTTGGAGATATTACATCTAGTTCCCTCGTCTAGATCATTAATATATATTGTGAATAACTGGGGTCCTAACACCTATCCCTGCGGTACCCCACTAGTCACTGCCTGCCACTCGGAAAAAGACCAGTTTATTCCGACTGTTTGCTTCCTGTCTGCTAATCAGTTCTCTATCCAAATGAGTACCTTAGCCCCAATCCCATGTGCTTTAACTTTGCACGCTACTCTGTTATGCGGGACCTTATCGAACGCCTTCTGAAAGTCCAAATACACGACATCCACTGGTGCTCCCTTATCTATTCTATCAATTACATCCTCAAAAATTCCACTAGATTAGTCAGGCATGATTTTCCTTTTGTATATCCATGTTGACTGCGGCCGATCCTGTCACTGTTTTCCAAGTGCTCTGCTATTACATCTTTTATAATGGACTCGAGCATTTTGCCCACTACCGATGTCAGGCAATAAATCCCCGTTTATTCTCTACCACCTTTTTTAAATAGTGGGGTTATATTAGCTACCCTCCAATGCATGGGAACTGTTCCAGAGTCTATAGAATTTTGAAAGATGACCAGCAACGCATCTACTATTTCTATGGCCGCTTCCTTAAGTACCTAGGATGTAGATTATCAGGCCCTGGGGATTTATCGGCCTTCAATCCCGTCAATTTTCCGAACAACATTTCCAGACAAATACTGAATTCATTCAATTCCTCCCTCTCATTAGACCCTATGTTCCCCGACATCTCTGGGAGTTTATTTGTGTTCCCCTTTGTGAAAACAGAACCAAAGTATGCATTTAATTGGGCTGTCATTTCTTTGTTCCCCATTATAAATTCCCCTGATTCTGACCGCAATATTTACCATAGGGCGATATTTTTTTAATAATAAGCTCAGCAGCTTCTATCATTAAAAGTAAAAAAAGGACAATTTTATTCCTTTGATATTACTAATTACCAATTATTAATTACGATTTATTAGTTAACCGTTACTTTTTATTTATTATTCAACCTTGTTTATTAATTTAAACGAGTTATTATTTTTTTGAAGCAGCTAAACCACAGATCAATCACATTCATTATTTATTATTAAGTATTAATTATCAATGTTCGTTTCTATTATTTAGAAGCAAAACTGAGGGAATGTGAGAGAGGTAATAATGTCAGAAATTTGTGAATTAAATAAGGACATTCTTAAACTTCTTTTATCCTGATTTTTCTCAATTGCACTGACGACATTTTAATTATTATTTCAATGTCGTTTATATCATTAGAGCTGAAACAGCGGCCTTCAGCAGATGGTGAGCAGACCAGACCGCACCTGAGTTGTATTCAGAGTGGTGACTGAGGTATTCATGGGGTCGATGGCTATTATTCATCTACATCTATTACCAGTTGGCAGGACATGATTCGCCACTGTTTCAAAAAAAGAGTCCGGTTTGCATTCCAGTTTCTGTTGTCTACAAGCTTGATTACCCGCCAGCCTTTGCAAACAAGCATCCCTGGCGATTGTACCTTGACGTGGTTTGCAGGCATCCTTTGTCCAGTAATGCTGAGAGCGAAGTGCCGTGTATTTGGGATTCTGGATAATGACCTATCGATTTAACAATGCCTTTCCATTTAGCAGTAGCCTGGATTGCGGACAAGTCTGCTATAGACTTGCAATAATTAAATAAGTTCTGGCGCATTATGATTTGTAAGGACCTAGGTTAGGTAAAAATAATACCGAGCTACGTATCTTGATCAGGATTGAAAGCAGCGGCACCTACTTGCATTTATGCCGCGCAATTAACTCAGCAAATCGTTGCTAGGCGCCTCACATGAGCTTTTTGAATAAAAATGAAATGTAGAAAATTAAAGCACATATTAAGACAGAAGCGTAGCAAACCACGAAGGTATTAAGAAGAGTCTTAAAGGAGGAGATAGAGCTAAAGGGAGGATAGATAGATAGATAGATAGATAGATAGATAGATAGATAGATAGATAGATAGATAGATAGATAGATAGATAGATAGATAGATAGATAGATAGATAGATAGATAGATAGATAGATAGATAGATACAGTGAGAAAGATAGATAGGGAGATAGATAGACAGGTAGACAGATAGAGAGATAGAGAGATATAGAGATAGATAGAGAGATAGATAGCGAGATAGACAGAGAGATAGATAGAGAGATGGAGAGAGAGAGAGATAGAGAGATAGATAGATAGCGAGATAGATAGAGAGAGAGAGATAGATAGAGAGAGAGATAGACAGAGAGAGATAGAGAGATAGATAGAAAGATAGATAGAGCGATAGAGAGAGATAGATAGATAGAGAGATGGAGATATAGATAGATAGAGAGAGATAGATAGAGAGAAATAGATAGAGAGAGATAGATAGAGAGATAGATAGATAGATAGAGAGATAGATAAAGAGATAGATGGACAGACAGAGAGATACATAGAGAGATAGAGAGATAGTTGGGAGATAGAGAGCTAGATAGATGGACACAGGGAGAGATAGAGAGATAGAGAGAGAAGAGAGATACATAGAGAGATAGATAGAGAGATAGAGAGATGGAGAGAGAGATAGATAGAGCGATAGAGAGATAGAGAGAGATGGATAGAGAGAGAGAGATAGAGAGAGATAGAGAGAGATAGAGAGAGATAGAGATAGAGAGAGATAGAGAGAGAGATAGATAGAGAGATAGAGAGAGATAGATAGCGCGATAGAGAGCTAGATAGAGAGATAGATAGAGAGATATAGAGATAGAGAGATAGAGATAGATAGAGAGAGAGAGATAGATAGATAGATAGAGAGATAGATAGACAGATACATAGAGAGATAGAGAGATAGTTAGAGAGATAGATGGACAGAGAGAGAGAGAGATAGAGAGAGAGAGAGAGATAGATAGATAGATAGATAGATAGATAGATAGATAGATAGATAGATAGATAGATAGATAGATAGATAGATAGATAGATAGATAGATAGATAGATAGATAGATAGATAGATAGATAGATAGATAGATAGATAGAAAGATAGATAGATAGAAAGATAGAGAGACAGAAAGCTGTCTGGATGGATTAATAAATATGGCATCATCTGGAACCAGGCAATGGACATTTTAATGGATTCCTTCTAACACGGGTGTTGGAAATCAACAATTTGCTTAATGTCCTTTCAATTGTAAGAGTAAAGTTCCTCTACTTCTTTATTGCTGACTTGACTGTTTCACTTCATCCTGGACACTCTACAGGGACACATAAGATGCTTGCTATTTCTTCCAGCAAGCAATCACTCGACTGACATGAAGATTTCCATGTGGCAATAATCTTGATAGACAGAAGCTTAAAGGCTGAAGGCCTTACGCTCTGTTCGTATTCTCAGCAATTGTTCTGTTGAAGTGTGGCATTTCTGATTTATTTGCAGAGTTAGCAAAACTGAAGCAAGACCTGGAAGATACAGGTGGGGATACCGGCCGGTGATTCACATCCGACTCAACATTTTTGATGCATATTTAGACAACCAGCAGCGGGCTGCAGTATTTGAGCTCGTTTAAATATGTTAAACATTCACAGGTGTTGAAATATGTTCCTACATTATGTTCGTTTACATTTCAATGCGCAGTATAAAAGTTAACAGAGAGAGAGAGATCATCTTCATTTAATGTAACATCAGGTCTTCCATAGTTCTGACAGGGATAAAACCCATTGACACCGGCTAGAATGAAAATGTAATTATCATGTGTATTATTTATAATGAGAGATCCTGCTGACGATATGATTAATTATTATTATTAATAGTTATTTTTATCTGGCTGATTATTTATTTTTGATAATATCGAATATTAATTATTAATTATGACTAATTATAATTGGATCATTGAAAATCTTTGAACTTTAAGGCAAATAAGGGGTTCATTCGGCCCATCGTGTATGTGCCGGCCGAAAAAGAGCTATCCAGCCTAATCCCACTATTCAACACTTGGTTCGTAGCCCTGCAGGTTATTTCACTCCAAGTTGCATATGCAAGTACTTTTTAAATGTGATGCGTGGTTCCGCCTCTACCACCCTTTCCAGCAGAGAGTTCCATATCCCCAACAAAAGGTTCTTCTCAACTATCCACTAATCCTTCCACCAATTACTTTACATCTATGCCCCCTTGTAGTTGACATCTTCGTTAGGGGAAATAGCTCCTTCCTTCCACTCTATTCCGACCCTTCATAATTTTATACATCTCAATCAAGCCTCTCCTCAGCGTCCTCTGTTCCAAAGAAGACAACTCCAGCCTATCCAATCTATCCTCATATCTACAACTGTGACTACACTTCAAAAATTACTTCATTGCCTGTGAAGCGCTTTGGGACCTCCTGTGGTCATCCAAATCTAACTTTCCTTCTAAAATTCTCCAGTCGCACAACTTCTTTTTAAATCGCCTCTGTACCCTCTCTAGTGGAATTACATATTTCCTGTAATATGACGACCAGTATTGAACGCGGTACTCTAACTCTTGGATCATTTTTTGGCCAAATGCTCTAATTTCTCCTTATCTGGATCTGTGCCATTCTTTAACTGGTAGTAACCCTGTGC
>CM059453.1:12455921-12498421 GCA_030390025.1 Squalus acanthias
AATAACCTTACCTTATTTTACAGGTTTTTCAACATATACATTAGTGAAAAAACATATGTTTTTATTCATTGAAACTGTTATGCTTGCAAAAGCAGGCGTTACGCCTGATTTTACTGGTCATAAGAATTCCTCGGCAGTTTGTGGGCAGAAGTTGGGCAAATAGATGGAATCTGGAACAGTACCCATGGATTGGAGGGTAGCTAATGTTACCCCACTATTCAAAAAGGGTGGTAGAGAGAAAACGGGGAATTACAGACCGGTAAGCCTGACATCGGTAGTGGGGATAATGCCAGAGTCCATTATAAATGATGTAATAGCTGAGCACTTCAAAAACAATGACAGGATCGGACAAAGTCAACATGGATTTACAAAAGGTAAATCATGCTTGACTAATTTATTGAAATTTTTTGAGGATGTAACTGGTAAAATAGATAAGGGAGAACCAGTGGATGTTGTGTATTTGGACTTCCAAAAGGCTTTTGATAAGGTCCCACATAAGAGATTAGCGTGTAAAGTTAAGGCAAATGGGATTGGGGACAAGTTATTGACTTGGATAGAGAACTGGTTGGAAGACATAAAGCAAAGAGTTGCAATAAACGGGTCTTTTTCCGAGTGGCAGGCAGTGACTAGTCGGGTACCGCAGGGATCGGTCCTTGGCGCTCAGCTATTCACAATATATATTAATGATCTAGACAAGGGAAATAGATGTAATATCTCCAAGTTTACAGACGACACAAAACTGGGTGGGCCTGTGTGCTGCGAGGAGGATGCCAAGAAACTCCAGGATGATTTAGACAGGTTGGGTGATTGGGCAGAAGCGTGGCAGATGCAATATAACGTGGATAAATGCGATGTTATCCACTTTGGTGTCAAAAACAGAAAGGCAGATTATTCTCTGAATGTCAATAGATTGGGAGAAGGGGAAGTAAAACGAGACCTGGGTGTCCTTGTGCACCAGTCGCTGAAGGTAAGCATGCACGTGCAGCAGGCGGTTAAGAAGGCAAATGGTATGATGGCCTTCATAGCGAGAGGGTTTGAGTACAGGAACAAGGATGTCTTGCTGCAGTTGTACAGGGCCTTGGTGAGACCACACCTTGAGTACTGTGTGCAGTTTTGCTCGCCTTATCTGAGGCAGGATGTTCTTGCCATGGAAGGAGTTCAGCGAAGATTTACGAGGTTGAAACCTGGGATGGCAGGAATGACGTATGAAGAGAGATTAGGTCGATTGGGCTTATACTCGCTGGAGTTTAGAAGAATGAGAGGGGATCTCATTGAAACTTATAAAATTCTGACAGAAAAGTACAATCTAGATGCAGGAAGGATGTTCCCGATGGTCGGGGAGTCCAGAACCAGGGACACAATCTAAGGATAAGGGGTAAGCCATTTAGGACAGAAATGAGGAGGAATTTCTTCACCCAGAGAGTGGTGAACATGTGGAATTCCCTGCCACAGAAGGCAGTAGAGGCCAATTCATTATATAGATTCAAGAAGGAGTTGGATATGTTTCTTAAGGCTAAAGGGATCAAGGGATATGGGGAGAAAGCAGGGACAGGGTACTGAATTTGGATGATCAGCCATGATCGCATTGAATGGCGGAGCAGGCTAGAGGGGCCGAATGGCCTACTCCTGCTGCTATCTTCTATGATTCTATGATTCTATGGACGCTCTTTTCCAGGGGATGCGCTGGGTCTGTCAAGACAATTCTTGACAGAACGCAAGTTCCTCGTACGCACCCGTAGTGGCAGCGATGTACGGGCCAACGTCATCCATAGTTCCGACAGGGAAACGAATCCATTGCTACTGGCTAGAATTTCAATTTAATTGTTCGGTTTATTATATTGAATGCTGGATGTTGCTGAAGATTTTATTATTAATTGTCGTTATTAATTTCTAATTATTAACGTAGATTAATAATGTTGATAGCTTTGAATATTAGTAATTAATTATGACTAATTATTTATAATTATCGCAGCAGCTTCTATCGATCTAAAATAAAACCTCAATTCCATTCATTCAGTTCTTCACCTGACGAAGGAGCAGCGCTCCGAAAGCTTGTGATTTCAAATAAAGCTGTTGGAATATAACCTGGTGTTGTGCGACTTCTCACATTTGTCCTCCCCAGTCCAACACCGGCATCGCCACATCATTCCTTAGTAATTACCAATGATTAATTACAACTTAATAATCAACCATTATTAGTTAGGCACCTCAAAGCACTGGAGAGGTACCACCAACTCTGCAAGAGCCTGCAAATCCATTGGCAGGAAAGCGCACCAATGTCAGTGTTCTCGCTCAGGCCAACATCCCCAGCATAGAAGCTCTGACCACGCTCGATCAGCTGCGTTGGAAGGGCCACATCGTCCGCTTGCCCGATACGAGACTCCCAAAGCAAGCGCACTACTCGGAAATTCCGACATGGCAAGAGACCCCCAGGCGGGCAGCGGAAACGCTTCAAGAACACCCTCAAATCCTCCTTGAAAAAGTACAACATCCCCACCGACACCTGGGAATCCCTGGCCCAAGACCGCACAAAGTGGAGGAGAAGTATCTGCCTCACCTGTGACAGAGAATGTAGCTCCAGCATTGGACTCATCAGTCACCTGAGAACACATTTTTAGTGTGGAGGGCAAGTCATCGTGGGTTCCGTGGGACTGCCTAAGAAGAAGAAGAATCATTATTTAATTATTTATAATTACTGTTACTCATTAGAGGTAATAATCGCAGCAGCAGCTCAACTACCGGTCAATAATATTCATTATCTATTATTAAGTATTAATTATCAATGTTTATTATTCTTATTTAGAGGCAAAGCTCAGGCAATGTGAGAGAGGTAAGCATGTCAGAAACATAGAACATAGAACATAGAACAGTACAGCACAGTACAGGCCCTTCGGCCCTCGATGTTGTGCCGAGCATTGTCCGAGACCAAGATCAGGCTATCACACTCCCTATCACTCTGGTGTGCTCCATGTGCTTATCCAATAACCGCTTGAAAGTTCCTAAAGTGTCCGACTCCACTATCACAGCAGGCAGTCCATTCCACACCCCAACCACTCTCCGAGTAAAGAATCTACCTCGGACATCCCTTCTATATCTCCCCCCGTGCACCTTATAGTTATGCCCCCTTGTAACAGCTGCCTCTACCCGAGGAAATAGTCTCTGAACATCCACTCTATCTATCCCCCTCATCATCTTATAAACCTCTATTAAGTCGCCCCTCATCCTCCTCCGCTCTAAAGAGAAAAGCCCCAACTCCGTCAATCTTTCCTCATAAGACCTCCCCCCCAAACCAGGCAGCATCCTGGTAAATCTCCTTTGCACTCTTTCCAATGCTTCCACGTCCTTCCTATAGTGAGGTGACCAGAACAGCACACAATATTCCAAATGTGGTCTCACCAAGGTCCTGTACAGTTGCAGCATAACCTCACGGTTCTTAAACTCAAACCCTCTGTTAATAAACGCCAACACACCATAGGCCTTCTTTACTGCTCTATCCACTTGAGTGGCAACCTTCAGAGATCTGTGGATATGAACCCCCAGATCCCTCTGCTCCTCCACGTTCCTCAGAACCCTGCCGTTGACCCTGTAATCCTTATTCCAATTTGCCCTACCAAAATGAATCACCTCGCACTTATCAGGGTTAAATTCCATCTGCCATTTTCCGGCCCAGCTCTGCATCCTATCAATGTCTCTTTGCAGCCTACAACAGCCCTCCACCTCATCCACTGCTCCACCAATCTTGGTGTCATCAGCAAATTTACTGATCCACCCTTCAGTCCCCACCTCCAAGTCATTGATAAAAATCACAAACAGCAGAGGACCCAGCACCGACCCCTGTGGCACACCGCTGGTAACTGGTCTCCAGTCCGAAAATGTTCCATCCACCACCACCTTCTATGAGATAGCCAGTTACTTATCCAATCGGCCACATTTCCCTCTATCCCACAACTCCTTACTTTCTTCATGAGCCGACCATGGGGAACCTTATCAAACGCCTTACTAAAATCCATGTATACGACATCAACTGCTCTACCTTCATCTACACACTTAGTTACCTCCTCAAAGAATTCAATCAAATTTGTTAGGCAAGACTTACCCTTCACGAATCCGTGTTGACTATCCCTGATTAAGTTGCCCCTTTCGAAATGGTCATAAATCCTATCCCTCAGGACCTTTTCAATTATCTTACCAACCACCGAAGTAAGACTAACCGGCCTATAATTACCAGTGTCATTCCTATTTCCTTTCTTGAAGAGAGGAACAACATTCGCCACTCTCCAGTCCTCTGGCACCATTCCCGTGGACAGTGAGGACCCAAAGATCAAAGCCAGAGGCTCTGCAATCTCCCCCCTTGCCTCCCAAAGAATCCTAGGATATATCCCATCTGGCCCAGGGGACTTATCGACCCTCAGGTTCTTCAAAATTGCTAAAACATCTTCCCTCAGAACATCTACCACCTCCAGCCTATCCACCTTTATCACACTCTCATCCTCAAGAACATGGCCCCTCTCCTCGGTGAACACTGACGAAAAGTATTCATTCATCACCTCTCCTATCTCTTCTGACTCCGTGCACAAGTTCCCACTACTGTCCTTGACCGGCCCTACCCTCACCCTGGTCATTCTTTTATTTCTCACATAAGAGTAAAAGGCCTTGGGGTTTTCTTGATCCGACCCGCCAAGGACTTCTCATGCCCCCTCCTAGCTCTCCTAAGCTCTTTTTTTAGCTCATTCCTTGCTACCTTGTACCCCTCAATCGACCCAACTGAACCTTGTTTTCTCATCCTTACATACGCTTCCTTTTTCCTCTTGACTAGACATTCAACCTCTTTTGTGAACCATGGTTCTCTCACTCGGCCATTTCCTCCCTGCCTGACAGGGACATACCTATCAAGGACACGCAGTAATTGCTCCATGAAAAAGCTCCACTTTTCGTTTGTGCCTTTCCCTGATAGTTTCTGTTCCCATCTTATACTCCCTAATTCTTGCCTAATCGCATCATAATTACCCCTCCCCCAATTATAAACCCTGCCCTGCCGTATGGCCCTATGCCTCTCCATTGCAATAGTGAAAGTTACCGAATTGTGGTCACTATCTCCAAAGTGCTCTCCCACATACAAATCAAACACTGTGCATTAAAATGAGAGAATTCTGAAACCTATTTTTGTCCTGTATTTTCAGTGATAAGACTGTAATTATTTTTTCAATGTCGCTTATATCTTTAGAGCTCAGCCAGCGGCCATCTGCAGATGGTGAGCATAACAGATCGCACATGAGATATATTCCGATTGCTAAATGTGGTAGTTATGTGGTCGATGGCTATTATTCATCTACATCTGTTAGGAGGTGACCGGATATGTTTTGCCTTCATTAAACAATAATGTTGGTGTTCAGCGAGAAGTGGGTGTCCTCGTGTAAGTAACACAGACAGCTAGCATACAGGTACAGCAAGCAATAAGGAAGGCAAATGGCATCTTGGTCTTAATTGCAAGGGGGTTGATTATATAAGAGTAAGGAAATCTTGCTACAATTGCACAGGGCCTTGGTGCGACCACACCTGGTGTACCGTGCACAGTTTTGTTCTCCTTATCTAAGGATGACATACTTGCCTTGGAGGCGGTGCAACGAAAGTTCACTAGATTGATTCCTGGGATGAGACGGCTGTCCTATGATGAGAGATTGTGTCGAATGGGGCTATACTCTCTGGAGTTTAGAAGAATGAGAGGTGATCTCGTTGAAACATAAAAGATTCTGAATGGAATTGAGAAGGTAGATGTTGAGAGGTTGTTTCCCCTGGCTGGAGTGTCTAGAAATAGGGGGCATAGACTCAGCATAAGGGGTCGGCCATTTAAGAATGAGATGAGGAGGGATTTCTTCAATCAGAGGGTTGTGAATCGTTGGAATTCAATGCCTCAACGGACTGTGCATTCTCAGCCTTTGATTATATTCAAGACTGGGATAGATAGATTTTTGGACTCTAGGGGAATCAAGGGATATGGAGATCTGGCGGGAAAGTGGAGTTGAGTTCCATGATCAGCCTTGATCCAATTGAATGACAGAGCTGGCTCGAGTGGCCGTATGGCCTACTCCTGCTATTACTTCTGATGTTCAAATAAAATAATCCCGTTTACCTTCCAGTTGCCGCTCTGTCCATCCTTGACCACCAGCCAGCCTTAGCAAGCCGCCCTCCATGGGGGTTGCAACTCGTCCTGGAGTGCAGGCGGCCGTAGCCCTTTATCATTGGGAGCGATGTGGGATGGTAGTCTAGATAATGAAATGAAGTTAACATTGGCCCATAAATTAGGCTCCCTGGCTTCCCGTGGGTGCAAGGATCCTGCGCGCAACTACCTACCGCGCCTGCTGTTGACCTCTGGGCCCACGGGGACTTCAGCTCCTGGGCCTCCTGCTGCTGCCAGCGCGCAGTGCTTGTGTATGCCAGTAGCATAGTTAGTGCGATGCGTCCCCTGGGTCATGTGGGCCATGGAGAGCCAATGACAGCAGACCATCTGTCATTCATAGATTTGACAGGAAGACCTGTCAAATCTATGAATTGAAATCGGCACCAAAACAACACCTAAACTTCAAATAAATTTAAAAAAAATCACATTTTTAAAATAACTTTAAGTTAAATAAATTAACTACATTAAACAAAAATGTAAATTTTTGAAAATAGTAAAATACTTTTTAACAGTGCTAAAAATGAACTTACCTTTCTTTAAATTATCTAAAAAAGATAAACCTGTTGAAAATGTTTTTAAATTGTATTTAATTAACCGCTTACCTTGTTGAAAGCGGGTCTTGCGCCTCCTTTTTTAAAAAACGCAGCCTCTTCAAAACTTACCCTCCCGGAGAAACCTGAAAAAAAACTAAGTTTGCTGCTGCAGCGCATCAGCCTCCACCGCACACGCGGTTCACCTCTGAACTGCTCCCTTCACGAGAGCAGAAGTTCCAGTTTCCCGCGCATGCGCAGTGCATTCAGGAAACCGGCACTTCAGGAGAACTTACGGGTGAGTACACAGTGCTACTCACCCAGCAAGTGCCGAATTTTTGGCCCAATGTCTTTCGTTTTGACAATAACCTATAGCCAGACGAGTCTGTTACAGGCTTGCAAATGTTAACTTAAGCTGTTCCGAACCATGATCTGTAAGCGCCAAGGCTAGATAAACTTATACTGAGCCATGTATCTCAATTACAAATGACAGCAACAAAAACTAATTGCAATGATGTGATTCACAGGAGCTTTATTTTGGAATATTTAACATGGAGCCACTTAAAGCAGATATTGGCCCAGAAATTTGACTCGGAGGCTTGCTGCGGGGCTAAGGATTGCGCGCGATATCACACTCCGCGCCGGCCGTTGTGTTTTGGGCCCACAGGAACTTCGGGTCCTGGGCCTCTCCCTCGTGACGGCGCGCAGTGTGTGCGTGTCCCAGGAGCGCAGCTAGTGCGATGCGACCTCTGGGATCACGTGTGCCATTGAGAGCCAATGGCAGCAGACCATCTTTCATTCATAGATTTGACAGGAGACCTGTCAAATCTGTGAATTGAAAGAGACCCCAAAAGAACAGCTAAACATCAAATAAATTAAAAAAAAATCACATTAATAAAATAACTATAGTTAAATAAATTAAACAATTTAAACAAAAATTTTAATTTTTGAAAAAATAAAAAAAAACACTAAAAGTTATAAAATAAACTTACCTTTCTTTAAAGTCTCTAAAAAAGATAAACCTGTTGAAAAAAATTAAAAATTATACTTAATTAACTACTTACCTTGTTCAAAAGGGGTCTTACGCCTCCTTTTTTCTTGTGTAAAATCTTCCATACTTACACTCGCTTTGAAATCTGAAAAAACCTAAGTGTGCTACTTGCGCACAGCCTTTAGTGCGCACGCGGTTCACCTAGGAACCGCCCCCTTCGCCATACCGGAAGTGCTGGTTTCCCACGCATGCGCAGTGCATGCAGGAAACCGGTACTTCTGGACCGAATACGGGTGAGTACGGAGCGGGGACTCTCCCGTATTCAGCCGAATTGTCTGGCCATTATGTCAGATGAACAAAAGCTTGGTAACAGAACAAGTTTTTAAGGAGCATCCTAAAGGATGAGAGAGAGGCACAGGTCTTCCGTATTGACTTGTCTCGTTATTTTAGGATTTGAGATTCTGTACCCGTACATAAATTTGACATCGCCCCCCCCCCCCCCAACCATTTGGACACTTCTTTGCGAAGGAGAATGTGCTTCCTTATTTCTGCTAACAAATACTTCACTGTGCAAGCATAATTTGTCTTACCTAACCCTATGTTTCAGCTTATTGACTTTATACTAAGTGCATATTGGCCTGTAATTTGCCGCCCCTTCAGGTGCGTACCCATAAGCGGTGCAAAAGTTCCGGGTTTTCACGCGCGAATCGCGTTTACAAAAACGCGGAACTTTTGAACAGTCAAAATTTGGATTGACCGATCGAACGCATCCACGGGAAAAGGGCATTCGCGGCCAGAGAATTGGGCTATTTGCCCATCTCCTGCCCCGTGAATGCCCGTGAAATCATTAATCCTGGTAAAAGCACGTGGAAAGCCAGCTTTTATCAGCATAGCCGTTTCTTCTTCGCCGCTGTGTCAAAATCCCGAAACTCCCTCCCTAACTCACTGTGGGAGCACCTTCACCACACGGACTGCAGCGGTTCAAGAAGGCGGCTCAACAAACACCTTCTCAAGGGCAATTAAAGATGGGCAATTAATGCTAGCGCTGCCAGCGGTGCCCACATCGCATAAAAAAGGAAAATATTTATTTCAATCTTTTATAAATTAAAACACCGGTACAATAATTAAGGTTATTATTAGACCCTTTAAATAATTTAAGTTTATTTTTCAAAAGATTCAATTTTTGTTTTTATTATTTAATTAAATGGCATTTTAAATAATTTTAAGTATGTGATTTTTTTTTATTTATTTTAACTGTAGATGTATTCCCTTTCATGCTGATGGTGTTTCGGTTCAAACAGAACCCTTTAACTATGAATGATGATTCCCTTCTTTTATTGGTTGGGCCGTCCCACGTGATCCCAGGTGCACTTGCGAACCGTCTGCGCCCCTGAGATATGTGGGCCTCCACTCGCGGGTACCCGGAGAGGCCCGGGAGCGGACATTTTATTGCGGCTCAGAGGCATTTCCCCAAGGGGAGCATCTGGCCGCAAATTCAGGGCCTAGCAGATAACCAAAACGGCCAAAAATTTGCCGACCTACACTTACCTCCGGAGTATGCCTCTGACCCGATAAAAAAATATCCACGTCTATCGTCAGGGCCCGGGACTTCGTTGACTTCGGGTTGTGGGCCTGAAGTCGTATGTCTTGGGATAGGCCCACGGATCCCAGGGGCGCAGGCGGTTCGCAAGCGTCCCTGGAATCACGTTGCCCAGATCCTCCTATCAGAAAGGAGGAGTCCTCGGATGCTTACAACGATTCCAATTAGGAACGGAATCGCCATCAGCATATGAGGATTCCCCAAATAATTACATAATTTA
Source organism: Squalus acanthias (assembly GCA_030390025.1). NCBI lineage: Eukaryota > Metazoa > Chordata > Chondrichthyes > Squaliformes > Squalidae > Squalus > Squalus acanthias. The sequence goes on from CM059453.1 coordinate 12,465,441, forward strand.
TAGAACTGGAATCAAAATTAATGTTCCCATAGAAACATAGAAAATAGGTGCAGGAGTAGACCATTCGGTCCTTCGAGCCTGCACCGCCATTTAATGCGTTCATGGCTGAACATGCTACCTCAGTACCCCATTCCTGCTTTCTCGCCATACCCCTTGATCCCCCTAGTTGTGAGTATTATATCTAACTCCCTTTTGAATATATTTAGCGAACTGGCCTCAACAACCTTCTGTGGTAGAGAATTCCACAGATTCACCACTCTCTGGGTGAAGAAGTTCCTCCTCATCTCAGTCTTAAATGGCTTCCCCTTTATCTTAGACTGTGACCCCTGGTTTTAGTTTTCCCTAACATTGGAAACATTCTGCCCGCATCTAATTTGTCTAAACCAGTCAGGATTTTAAACGTCTCTATAAGATCCCCCCTCATTCTTCTGAACTCCAGAGGATACAAGTTCAGTTGATCCAGTCTTTCTTGATATGTCAGTCTGGCCATCCCAGGAATCAATCTAGTGAACCTTCGTTGCACTCCCTCAATAGCAAGAATGTCCTTCCTCAAGTTTGGAGAACAAAACTGCACACAATACTCCAGGTGTGGCCTCACCAAGGCCCTGTACAACTGTAGCATCACCTCCCTACTCCTGTACTCAAATCCCCTTGCTATGAAGGCCATCATGCCATTTGCTTTCTTGACTGCCTGCTGCACTTGCCTTCCCACCTTCAGTGACTGATGTACCATGACGCCCAGGTCTCGTTGCACCTCCCCTTTCCCTTATCTGCCACCATTCAGGTAATAGTCTGCCTCCCTATTTTTACCACCAAAGTGGATAACCTCACATTTATCCACATTGTACTTCATCTGCCATACATTTGCCCATTCACCCAAACTGTCCAAGTCACTCTGTAGCCTCCTAGCATCCTCCTCATTGTTCACACTGCCTCCCAATTTAGTGTCATCGGCAAATTTGGAGATATTACAATTAATCCCTTCGTCCAAATCATTAATATATAATGTAAACAGCTGGGGCCCCAGCACGAAACCCTGCGGTACCCCGCTGGTCACTGCCTGCCATTCTGAAAAGTACCCATTTACTCCTACTCTTTGTTTCCTGTGTGCCAACCAGTTCTCAATCCACGTCAACACATTACCCCCAACCCCATGTGCTTTAACTTTGCACACCAATCTCTTGTGTGGGACCTTGTCGAAGGCCTTCTGAAAGTCCAAATACACCAACTCTACTGGTTCCCCTCCGTCCACCCTATTGGAAACATCCTCAAAAAATTCCAGCGACATGATAGGTCCTGACTTGGACCTATCATGTCGCCACTTTCCAAATGGTCTGTTATGACATCTTTAATAATTGATTCCGTCATTTTACACACCACCGATGTCAGGCTGACCGGTCTATATTTCCCTGCTTTCTCCCTCCCTACTTTTTTTAAAAAGAGGGGTTACATTAGCCACCCTCCACTCCTTCGGAACTGATCCAGAGTCCAAGGAATGTTGGAAAATGATCGTCAATGCATCCACTATTTCCAAGGCCACCACCTTAAGTACTCTGGGATGCAGACCATCAGGCCTTGGGGATTTATCAGCCTTCAGTCCCATCAATTTCCCCAACACCTTTTCCCGACTGATAAGGATTTCCCTCAGCTCCTCCCTCTTCCCAGATCCTTTGATCTCTTTTATTTCCGGAAGGTTGTTTCTGTCCTCCACAGTAAACAGCGAACCAAAGCACTTGTTCAATTGATCTGCCATTTCGTTGTTCCCCATTATGACTTCCCCTGTATGTGACTGCAGGGGACCTACGTTTGTTTTTACTAACCTCTTTCTTTTTACATATTTATAGAAGCTTTTGCAGTCCGTTTTAATATTCTCCGCAAGCTTCCTTTCATATTTTATTTTCCCTGCCCTAATCAAACCCTTCGTCCTCCTCTGCTGAGTTTTAAAGTTCTCCCAGTCGCCGGGTTTGCTGCTACTTCTGGCCAATTTGTATGCCACTTCCTTGCTTTTAATACTATCCCTGATTTCCCTTGTTAGCCATGGTTGAGCCACCTTCCCGTTTTTATTTTTACGCCAGACAAGGATGTACAATTGCTGTAGTTCATCCATGCGATCTCTAAATGTCCGCCATTGCCCTTCCACTGATAACCCCTTAAATATCGCTTGCCAATCTAACCTCGCCAATTCACCCTCAAAGTTGCCCTTATTTAAGTTCTGGACCATGGTCTCTGAATTAACTGTTTCCTTCTCCATCCTAATGTAGAACTCCACCATACTATGGTCACTCTTCCCCAAGGGGCCTCGCACCACAAGATTGCTGATTAGTCCTTCCTCATTACACAACACCCAGTCCAGGATGGCCTCCCCTCTAGTTGGTTCCTCAACATATTGGTTTAGGAAACCATCCCTTAAACACTCCAGGAAATCCTGCTGCACCGTATTGCTTCCAGTTTGAGTAGCCAAATCTATATGCATATTAAAGTCACCCATGATAACTGCTGCGCCTTTTTGCATGCACCTTTGATTTCCTGTTTCATACCCTCCCCCACCTCACTACTACTGTTTGGAGGTCTGTACACAACCCGCACTAACGTTTTCTGCCCTTTGGTGTTCTGCAGCTCAACCCATATTGATTCCACATCCTCCAAGCTAATGTCCTTCCTAGCTATTGCATTAATCTCCTTTTTAACCAGCAATGCTACCCCACCACCTTTTCCTTTTATTCTATCCTTCCTGAATGTTGAATACCCCTGGATATTCAGTTCCCAGCCTTGATTGTTCTGGAGCCACATCTCTGTTATCCCAATCACATCATATCCGTTAACATCAATTTGCACAGTCAATTCATCCACCTTATTACGGATACTCCTTCCATTAAGACACAGAGCCCTTTAGGCTTGTTTTATTAACACCCTTTGTCCTTTTAGACTTATGATTTAGTATGGCCCTTTGTGTTTCTTGCCTTTGTTTACTCGGATTTCCCTTATTGTTTCTCACCCTTCTAACATTTGTTTCTGACTGCATATTACTTTCCCCTGTTTCACTACATAGGTTCCCATTCCCCTGCCATATTAGTTTAAATCCTCCCGAACTGCCTTAGCAAATATTACCCCGAGGACATCTGTTCCAGTCCTGCCCAAGTGCAGACCGTCCCTTTTGTACAGGTCCCACTTCCCCCAGAACTGGTTCCAATGCCTCAGGTATTTGAATCCCTCCCTCCTGCACCACTGCTCAAGCCACGTATTTAATCTCGCTATCCTGTTCATGCTACTCTGAAAAGCACGTGGCACTGGTAGCAACCCAGAGATTACTACCTTTGAGGTCCTACTTTTCAATTTCGCTCCTAGCTCCCTAAATTCTGCTTGTAGGACCTCTTCCCGCTTTTTACCTATATCTTTGGTGCCTACATGCACCACGACAGCTGGCTCTTCACCCTCCCTTTCCAGAATGTTCTGCAGTCGCTCCGAGACATCCTTGACCCTTGCACCAGGGAGGCAACATACCATCCTGGAATCTCGGTTGCGGCCACAGAAACTCCTGTCTATTCCCCTTACAATTGAGTCCCCTATCACTATAGCTCTACCACTCTTTTTCCCGCCCTGCTGTGCAGCAGAGCCAGCCATGGTGCCATGAAGCTGGCTGCTGGTGCCTTCCCCTGGTAGGTCATTTCCCCCAACAGTATCCAAAACGGTATATCTGTTTTGGAGGGAGACGACCGCAGGGGACTCCTGCACTACCTTCCTGATATTGCCCTGCCACTTGGTCACCCATTTACTGTCTGACCTAGCCTTTACCCGCGGTGTGTTCAACTCACTAAATGAACAATCCACAATGTTCTCGGCATCGTGGATGCTCCAGAGTGAGTCCATCCGCAGCTCCAGTGCCGCCATGCGGTCCGTCAGGAGCTGCAGCTGGACGCACTTCCTGCACACACAGTTGTCAGGGACACTTCCAGTGTCCCTGATTTCCCACATAGCACAGGAGGAGCACGACATGGTTCCGAGATTTCCTGCCATGACTTAACCCTTATATTACTTTATTAAGTTAAGTCCCTGAAAACAAAATATAGATCGAACCTACCTTTTAAATTCCCTCTACCCCTAAAGGTTAGAGGAGGTGGCAGGGTGGGAGACACTACTAGTGTAGTGTCTCGGGCTTAACAACAGTTGAATTAAAAGTACTTCAATGAATCATATACAATAACAATGTATATGAGAAATCAATTGAAAGTTTTTAATCCGGGCCAAAATTTACATACACTAATTCTAAATGTCTGTGCATGTTTTTTTTATATATTAAAATATTTAATTCAGGATTTATATTAAGACTTACGCTGGTGAAGGCAGGTTAAAATTAAAAGGCTTAAGTCATTACGCTATGTCCGGGTTTCCTATCAAGACTTGTGTTGAAGTGTGGCATTTCTGATTTAATTCCAGAGTTAGCAAAATTAAAGCAAGACCTGGAAGATACAGGTGGGAATATCGACCGGTGATCCACGTCAATCGCTGCATTTCTGGCGCATTTTTAGACTACGGGCTGCCGGCTGCAACATTTTCGCACTCCCATATATGTTAAACCTTCACAAATGTTGTTATACGTTCCTGCATTATGTTCAGTTACAATTCAATGCGCGGTATATAAGTTAACAGAGGCAGATCTTCTTCAGTTCATCCATATCATCCATAGTTCGGGCAGTGAAACAAACCCATTAACACCGGCGAGAATGTGAATGTAATTGTCCTGTGTGTTACTTACAACGACAAATGTTGCTGCTGATGAGATTATTTAATATTATTATGCATTTTTATTTATTTCTCGTTGAATATTAATTGTTGAGATTTAATTCAACACTTTAAACATTAATTATTAATAGGGACTTTTTAATAAAAAATCTCAGGAAATTCTATCATTATTATTTGCAAACGATTAAGTAAAAATTATTAATTATTCACTATTACTTATTAATTATCAATTCCCATTTATGAATTGGCTCTTATGAGTAATAATAATCAAACAGCAGCAAAAGAACGGTCAATGACATTCATTATTTGTTATTAAGTATTAATTATCAATGTTTATTGTTATTATTTAGAAGCGAAGTTGAGGGAATGTGAGAGAGGTAAAGATGTCAGAAGCATGTGCCATAAACAGAGGACATTCGGAAAAGTCTTTACATGCTGCATTACGTCAAATGCCGTGATTGAATTTTAAAGTTATTTCAATGTCGCTTAAATCTGTAGAGCTGAAACAACGGCCTTCTGCTGATGGTGAGCAGACCAGGTCGCACCTGAGTTATATTCCGAGTGGAGAAAGGGGTATTCATGGGGTCGATGGCTATTATTCATCTACATCTAATTTCTGTTTTTTTTAAATCGTTTTTGTGATGTGTGTGTCGCCGTAAAGGCCAGCATTTATTGCCTATCCCTAATTGCCCTTGAGACACCTTGTTGAACCGCTGCAGTACCTGTGGTGAAGGTACTCCCATAGTGCTGTTAGGGAGGGAGTTCAAGGATTTTCAGCCAGCGTCGATATACTTCTAATTCAGGTTGGTGTATGACTTGGAGGAGAACTCGGAGGTGGTGGTGTTCCCAAGCGCCTGCTTCCCTTGCCCTTCTAGGTGGAAGCGATCGCGGGTTTGGGAGCTGCTGCCGAAGTAGCCTTGGCGAGTTGCTGCAATGCATCTTGTCGATGGTACACACTGCAGCCACGGAGCGCCGGTGGTGGAGGGAGTGAATGTTTAAAGTGGTGGACGGTGTGTCAATCAAGCGGGCTGCTTTGTCCTGGATGGTGTTGAGCTTCTTGAGAGGACATGATTCGCCTCTATTAAATAAGAGCAAATGCCATTGGCATTCCAGTTTCGTCTGTCTCATTGCTTGCTCACCAGCCAGTCTTTGCAGTCAGACATTGCTGAGGATAGCGCCGTAACCTGGTGAGAAGGCGTCCATAGTCCTCTGACACGGAGAGCGATGCGGTGTATGTTTGGGAATCTGGCGAATGACCTGTCAAATTAGCAATGCCATTCATTACGGAAATAACCTGGACAGACTACAAGTCTGTTACAGACTTGCAATATAAACATAAACTGTGGAGAACCATGATGTGTAAGCAACTATGCTAGACAAAGCTTTTACGTAGACATGCATCTTAATTAAGACTCACAATTTGCATTTATGCAGCGTATTTAACGTAGTAAAACGTCCCAAGGCGCTTCTCAGGAGCTTTATTGAGGAAAATCTGTCATGGAGCCACGCAAAGCAGATAATACGTCAGCTGAAAAAAATGCTCAGCAAAAGACGAAGGTTTAAAGCAAAACTTTAAAGGATGAGAGAGAGGTCGAGAGGCAGAGGCAGAGGGAATTCAACATGGACTCATGAAACTACTCTAAGTGATTTGTGAATCTGTACCCCGACATCCCTTTGATACAATCTCCCTTTTACACTCTAACTTTCGAACGAATTATTCCGCCTTCCTTATTCATCATACAAACATAATTTGTTCCACCGTCTTATGTTGGAAAGCTCAGGACTGCAGCAATGATACATGACCAATCCTGGATTTCAGTGCGAAGGCCGTGGCAGGAGATAGTCTGAAACTTTGATTTAATGTGTGAAGTTTATGAACTAGATCAATGTATTCCATGTCACACTGAGTCGAACAGGCAAGCGTCGGAGCAATACTGAGCAAGCGCTGTACACTCTGAGGTTAATTTCGCTAGATAGACAGACAGACAGAAGGACAGACAGACAGACAGACATAGAGACAGAAACACAGACAGTTATAAAGTTATTAGAAAGCTTAAGGTCTGACCGGATTTCCCATGCAAGTGTTCTGTTGAAGTGTTGCATTTCTGATTTTTTCCAGATTTAGCAAAACTGAAGCAAGACCTGGAAGATACAGGTGGGATTATCGGCAGTAGATTCAAGTCCGTCTCCGCATTTCTGGCGCACGGCTAGACAAACGGCTGCGGTCTACAACATTTCCGCACTTCTGTAAACGTTAAACCAGCACAGGTGTTGAAATAAGATCCTACATTATGTACATTTACACCGCAGTGCGCGGTATAGAAGTTAAAAGAGACAGACCTTCTTCATTTAATGTAACACCAGATCATCCATAGTTCGGATAGGGAAACCAGTCCATTGACAGCGGCGAGAGTGTTAATGTAATTGTCCTGTGCATTAATTATATTGAGAGATGCTGCTGCTGCTATTATTAACTATTATTATTAATTTTAATTATTTCTTGTTGAATATTATTTGTTGAGAACTAATTAAACACTTTGAATATTAATTGTTAATAGGGACGTTTTAATAATAATCTAAGCATCTTCTAACATTCCAAATAAAAACAGACCATTGCAAATTTTGGAATTATTATTGGCAAACGATTAATCATCAATTATTAATTTCCACTTATCATTTATCAATTATTATATATGAATGGCTCTTATTGGTAATAATAATCAAACAGCAGCTACAAAGCCGATCAATGACATTCATTATTTTTTATTAAATATTAATTATCAATGTTTATTATTTTATAGAAGCAAAGCTAAGGGAATGTGAGAGAGGTAAAGATGCCTGTGCCTTAATCTGAGGACATTCTGAAAATCTTTATATCCTGCATTTCGTCAAAGGCCGTGATTGAATTTTAATTGTTATTTCAATGTTGCTTGTATCGTTAGAGCTGAAACAGCGGCCATCTGCAGATGGTGAGCAGACCAGATCGCACCTGAGTTATAGTCGGAGTGGTGACTGTGTTATTCATGTGGTGGATGGCTATTATTCGTCGACATTAATACGGGCTGGCAGAAAATGATTCGCCTCTATTTAAAATAATCAAATCACGTTTGTATTCCAGTTCCTGCTGTCTCAATGCTTGATCACAGGCCTTTGAAAACAGCCTTCCCGGCGGATTGGTGTTTAGGGCTCCTTGCTTCTGTGACACTGAGAGTGAAGGGGCGTGTCTTTGGAGGTCAGACTAATGACCTCTCAACGAAACAATGGCTCGCATTTTGTGGATTTACATAGATAGATAGATAGAGAGTCAGACAGATAGACAGACAGACAAATAGATAGAGAGAGATAAATAGATAGAGAGATAGCTGATAGATAGACAGATAGACAGATAGAGAGAGAGAGATAATTAGATAGATAGACAGACAGACAGACAGACAGAGAGAGAAAGATAGATAGATAGATAGACAGACAGACAGATAGAGAGATAGAGAGACAGACAGATAGAGAGATAGAGAGATAGAGAGATAGATAGATAGATAGATAGATAAGCAGACAGATAGATAGCTAGATAGTTAGATAGATAGATAAATAGATAGATAGATAAATAGATAGATAGATAGATAGAGACAGACAGACAGACGGACAAACAGACAGATAGACAGACAGACAGACGAACAAACAGACAGATAGAGAGACAGACAGACAGATAGACAGACAGGGAGATAATCAGATAGAGAGATAGATAGTTAGTTAGATAGATAGATAGATAGTAAGACAGACAGATAGACAGATAGAGAGATAATTAGATAGACAGACAGAGAGATAGATAGATAGATAGATAGACAGATAGATAGAGAGATAGATAGTTAGATAGATAGATAGATAGAGAGATAGATAGTTAGATAGATAGATAGACACAGAGAGACAGACAAATAGATAGAGAGATAGATAGATACATTATCGTTTCTTATGAATAGATGTAGCTTGAATCTGTAATGAGCAACAGGATATTGAAACGGAGTGCTTCTACCACGGGTAATGGAAATGAGGAGCTTGTTCAATATATTTTCAGTTGTAAGATATAATCGCCCGTATTTGCCGATGCTGACGGGTGTATGAGTTGTGTACACTCCCGTAGGGTAATCTGAAATGCCGGTTTCAGTCATGCGAAGCGCATGGGCTGAAAACCGGAAATTTCGAACTGCCAAGAATGCTCTTGACAGATCGGACGCCTGCCCTAGAGAAGGACCTCTGTGGGGTGAGAGTTCCGCTTTCTGCAAAACCTCCGCCCGCTGAAAAACTTTAGAAATCTTACGGCTGGTAAAAGCAGGGAGCTTTTACCTGCAAAAGAGTTGAAAAAATTAATTTAAAATATTTTCACTCATTTATAATTTAGAAATATCTTTAAAAAAATTGAGATTATTTTTAGCCCCGTAAAAAACTTTCATTATTTTTTTCAAAAAATTAAATTTTTATTTAAAATATTTAATTTATTGTAATTTTAACTCATTTTTAACACGTAATGGTTTTTTTAAATGTATTTACAATTTTACTCTATTTTTGAGGTGATCTCCATTCATACATTTGACAGGTCTTTTTATCAAATGTATGAAGGAAGATTCCCTTCTGCTATTGGCTGGCTTGACCCACATGATCCCAGGGACCCTTGCGAACTGCATGCGCCTCTGGGATAAGTGGGCCCTTTGCATTTCGACTTTGGTGAGACCCAGGAGCGGAAGTGTCCGGACCTCGGGAGCCCTCAGGTAAGTTCGTAGATTTTATTCCGATAGGAGGAATCCACAGCATGATCTTCTGTTTATTTATTGCTGAGCAGACCGTTTCGCTTCAGCCTGGGCTGTCTGCAGAGACACAGAAGATGCTTTCTATTTCTTCCAAGCAAGCAATCACTCGCTGCACATTTAAAGTTCCATGTGGCAGTAATCTTTCCAGACTGAACCTAAAAGTCGAATGGCTTTACGCACTGTCGCGGCTTCTAAGCAAGAGCGCTGCTGAATTGTGGCATTTCTGATTTATTCCCAGAGTTAGCAAAATTGAAACAAGACCTGGCAGATACAGGTGGGAATATCGGCCGTTGATTCACGTCCGCCTCCGTATTTCTGACGCAGAGTTAGAGTTTCAGCTGCGAGCTGCAACATTATCGCGCTTTTTAAATGCTGGACCATCACAGGTGTTGAAATACGTGTCTACATTAATCTCATTTGCACTGCAGCGCGGTATAGAAGTTAAGAAAGAGAGATCTTCTTCATTTAATGTAACGCCATGTTATCCATAGTTCGGAGAGGGAAATAACCCCATTGACACCGGCTAGAATGTTAATCACAGAATCCCCACAGTACAGATAGAGGCCATTTCGGCCCATCGAGCCTGCACCGACACATATCCCACCCTATCCCCATAACCCAACGTATTTAATCCCCCTAACACTAAGGGTCAATTTATCATAGCCAAATCAACCTAACCCGCACATCTTTCGACTGCGGGAGGAAACCGGAGCACCCGGAGGAAACCCACGCAGACAAGGGGAGAATGTGCAAACTCCACACAGACAGTCACCCGAGGCCGGATTCGAACCCAAGTCCCTGGTGCTGTGAGGCAACAGTGCTAACCACTATGCCACCGTGTTGCCCGTGTCATTGTCCTCTTTATGACTTATAATTACAGATGCTGCTGCTGATGATATTATTAATTATTATTATTGACTTTTAACTATATCTTGTTGATTGTTAATTTATGATACTTAATGAATAACTGTGAACATTAATTATTAATATGATTAATTATTGAAAAAAACAGCAGCTTCTATCATTCTAAGTAAAGCACAGGACAATTGCATTCCTTCGTAATTAGAATGTACTGATTGCAAATTATTAATTAACCAGTATTATTTATTAATTACTGTTTGTTAATTGACGCCAATTATTAATAATGTTCAAGCAGCAGCTAAAAAAAACACGGATAATGACATTGATTATTTATTATTAAGTATTAATTATAAATGTTTGTTATTATTTAGAAAAAAAGCTGAAGGAATGTCAGGAAGGTAACACGTCTGCAAAAGTTGCCTTGAAATGAGGGCATTCTGAAAGGTCTTTCTGTCCTGTAATATTCCAAATGCGGTGATTACATTTGCACACAATTTGCCATCGGAGGCTTCCCGCGCGCACATGCCTCCGAGCAGCAAAACATCTACGAATTTACATGCTGGTACGGCAGGTACGGAGAATTGCACTCCTGGGCCTATCCGGGTACCCTCAGGTGGAGGCCCAAGTATCCCAGGGGTGGCTGCGGTTCGCAAACGCCCCTGGGATCACGTGGGCCGTCCAAACCAATAAAAGAAGGTGATCCCCATTCATACTTATGGGAGACCGTACGTACGTAATCCCCATAAGTATGAATGGGGATCACTTAAAAAATACTTCTAAGCTTGAAATACATAAAAATACAATTTACATATTGGCCCGTATTTTCAGCCTGTGCTGTGTACAGGGAACACGAGATGCTTGTTGTTTTTGACCGGAAGCAATCACCCAATCGACATGAATAATTCCACGTGGCAATGGAGTTGTCATCCTGAAGCTAGAAGGCGAAAGGCCCCAATGCACTGTCTGTGTTTCTGAGCAAGTGTTCTTCCGATCAACGGCATTTTGGTTTTAATTCCAGAGCTGGAAAAATTGAAGCAAGATCTTGCAGATGCCGGTGAGAATATCAGCCGCTGCTTCACTTCCGTCTCCACATCTCTGATGCAAATTTGGACATCCAACTGTGGCCTGCAAATTTCCACTAATTTTCCAGTTTACAAGTTTTTATCGGTGTTGAAATAAGTGCCCGGATTATGTTCATTTACATTGCAATGAACAGTGTAGATTTTGATGCGCAGATGCCGGTGTTGGACTGGGGTGGACAAAAATGAGAAGTCGCACAACTCCAGGTTATAGTCCAACAGTTTTATTTGAAATTACGAGCTTTCGGAGCTCTGCTCCTTCTTCAGGTACACTGTGGTTATATAAATCGATTACACAGTATATATAGACAGAGAACAATTTGTCTGCAGAGATACAATCCGTCAGCGAGGCATTACATCAAAGACACATCAGAGCACAGCTAAGACAATGAGGTGGGGTCACAGGGGTGCGGAACTTGGCTATCAGTTTTTGCTCGATGATTTTGCGTTGTCGTGTGTCTCGAAGGCCGCCTTGGAGATCACTAACCCGCAGATCCGTGGCTGAATTTCCTTGACTGCTGAAGTGTTCCCCGACTGGGAGGTAACAATCCTGCGATTGTTGCGCGGTGTCCGTTCATACGTTGTCTCAGTTTCTACATGGTCTCGCCGATGTACCATGCCACGGTGCATTCTTTCCTGCAACGTATGAGGTAGACAACGTTGGCCGAGTCACATGAGTATGTACCATGTACCTGGTGGTTAGTGTCCTCACGTGTGATAATGGTATCTGTGTTGATTATCTGGCATGTCTGGCAGAGTGTAGATTTTAACAGGGACAGATAGAGTCATAGAGTCATGACGGCGCAGAAGGAGGCCAATTTGATTGAATTCTTCGAGGGGGTGACTGGGTGTGTGGATGAGTGTAGTGCAGTTCATGTGGTCTAAATGGACTTCAGTTAGACTTTTGACAATGTCCCTGCATGGGAGACTGGTCAAGAAGATAAGAGCCCATGGGATCCAGGGCAACTTGGCACATTGGATCCACAATTGGCTTAGTGGCAGGAGGCAGAGGGTGATGTTCGAAGGTTGTTTTTGTGACTGGAAGCCTGTGTCCAGTGGTGTACCGCAGGGATCGGTGCTGGGTCCCTTGCTGTTTGTAGTGTACATTAAAGATTTAGATATGAATTTAATAGGTATGATCAGTAAGTTCGCACATGGCACGAAAATTGGTGGGGTGCTAAATAACGAGGAGCGAAGCCTCAGGGTTCAGGACGATATAGACGGGTTGGTCAGATGGGCAGAACAGTGGCAAATGGAATTTAACCCTGAAAAGTGTGAGGTGATGCATTTTGGGCGGACTAACAAGGCAAGGGAATACACAATGAATTGTAGGACCCTAGGAAGGACAGAGGATCAGAGGGACCTTGGTGTGCATGTACATAGATCCCTGAAGGCAGCAGGACAGGTGGATAAGGTGGTTAAAAAGTTATATGTGATACTTGCCTTCATTAGCCGAGGCATAGAATATAAGAGCAGGGAGGTTATGATGGAGCTGTACAAAACGCGAGTTAGGCCACAGCTGGAATACTGTGTGCAGTTCTGTTCGCCACACTATCGGAAGGATATGATTGCATTGGAGAGGTTGCAGAGGAGATTCACCAGGATATTACCTGTGCTGCAGCGCTTCAGCTATGAAGAGAGACTGGACAGGCTGGGGCTGTTTTCCTTAGAGCAGAGAAGGCTGAGGAGGGACCTGATTTGAGGTGTACAAAATTATGAGGGACATAGATAAGGTAGATAGAAAGGAAATGTTCCCCTTAGTAGAGGGGTCAATAACAAGGGGTATAGTTTCAAGGTAAGGGGCAGGAGGTTTAGAGGGGATCTGAGGAATAACTTTTTCACCCAGAGGGTGGTTGGAATCTGGAACTCACTGCCTGAAAGGGTGGTAGAGACAGGAACCCTCACAACATTCAAGAAGCATTTCGATGAGCACTTGAAACGCCATAGCATACAAGGCTACGGACCAACTGCTCGAAAATGGGATTAGAATAGACAGGGCTTGATGGCCGGCGCGGACACGATGGGCCGAAGGGCCTCTTTCTATGCTGTATAACTCTATGACTCTAATCGGCCCATCGAGTTCGTGCCGGCTCTCTGTGGAGCAATCCAGTCAGTCCCATTCCCCCGCTCCATCCCCGTAGCCCTGCAAGTTTATTTCCCTCAAGTGCCTATCCAGTCTCCCCTTTAAAAACATTGAGTGTCTCCACTTCCATCACTTCCGTCGGCAGCAAATTCCAGGTCATCATCACTCGCTGTGTAAAAAAGTTTTTCCTCACGTCGCCCTGCATCTCGTGCCCAGCACCTTAAATTTGTGTCCCCTAGTCCATTAACCATTAATTAGTGGGAACAGCCATTCCCCGTCTAGCATATCCAAACCCGTCATAATCTTGTACACCTCTATCAAATCACCCCTCAACCTTCTTTACTCTAATGAGAACAAATATAGCTGCTCCAACCAGTCATTTAAGCAAAGATCTCCCATCCCCGGAACAATTCTGATAAATCTCCTCTGCACCCTCTCAAGGGCCTTCACATCCTTCCTAAAGTGTGCTAATCAGAACTGGATGCAATACTCCAGTTGTGGCCTAACCCGCGCTTTCTAAAGGTTCAGCATAACTTCTCTACTTTTGTATTCAATACCTCCATTTATGAAAATGAGAAGTCGCACAACACCAGGTTATAGTCCAACAGATTTATTTAATTTTACAAGCTTTCGAAGCAGTTCGCTCCTTCGTCAGGTAAGTTAGCAATGAGAGAATCTCCCAGAATTCACAATTTAAACCCAGACAAAATCTATTCACATTATTCCCTACAACAAAGAGCATAGCCAAGACAATGAGATGTGTCCCAGGGGGTCCAACGTGTCAAACCACCTGCTGGCTGCATATCCTGTCAATTTGTGTTCTTGTGTTAGACTTTTTAAAAAAAAAAAACACCTGGGAAGACCGGCCATGATGTCAAGTCACGTTCTGTATCGTGACATGAACCCGATATCGCAATTGAGGCCATCCTCATGAGTGCGGAACTTGGCTATCAGTTTCTGCTCTATGATTTTGCGCTGTCGTGTATCTCGAAGGCCACCTTGGAGAACGCTTACCCGCAGATCCGAGGCTGAATGCCCCTGGCTGCTGAAGTGTTCCCCGACTGGGAGGCAACCCTCCTGCCTGACGATTGTTGCGCGGTGTCCGTTCATACGTTGTCTCAGTGTCTGCATGGTCTCGCCGATGTACCATGCTCTGGAGCATCCTTTACTGCAACGTATCAGGTAGACAACGTTGGCCGAGTCACATGAGTATGTACCGTGTACCTGGTGGGTAGTGTACACGGTACATACTCATGTGACTCGGCCAACGTTGTCTACCTGATACGTTGCAGTAAATGATGCTCCAGAGCATGGTACATCGGCGAGACCATGCAGACACTGAGACAACGTATGAACGGACACCGCGCAACAATCGCCAGGCAGGAGGGTTGCCTCCCAGTCGGGGAACACTTCAGCAGCCAGGGGCATTCAGCCTCGGATCTGCGGGTAAGCGTTCTCCAAGGCGGCCTTCGAGATACACGACAGCGCAAAATCATAGAGCAGAAACTGATAGCCAAGTTCCGCACTCATGAGGATGGCCTCAATTGCGATATCGGGTTCATGTCACGATACAGAACGTGACTTGACATCATGGCCGGTCTTCCCAGGTGTTTTTTTTTTTTTAAAGTCTAACACAAGAACACAAATTGACAGGATATGCAGCCAGCAGGTGGTTTGACACGTTGGACCCCCTGGGACACATCTCATTGTCTTGGCTATGCTCTTTGTTGTAGGGAATAATGTGAATAGATTTTGTCTGGGTTTAAATTGTGAATTCTGGGAGATTCTCTCATTGCTAACTTACCTGACGAAGGAGCGAACTGCTTCGAAAGCTTGTAAAATTAAATAAATCTGTTGGACTATAACCTGGTGTTGTGCGACTTCTCATTTTTGTCCACCCCAGTCCAACGCCGGCATCTCCACATCATGACCTCTATTTATGAAGCCCAAGATCCCATAGGCTTTGTTAAGCACTCTCTCAGTATGTCCTGCCACCTTCAGGGACCTATGCACATTTATTCCCAGGACACTCTGTCCCTGCACACTCTTTAAAACTGTGCCATTAAGTTTATATTCCTTCTCCCTGTTCCTACTTCCAAAATGCATATTGTTCATTTGAAATAACCATTTGATGCATAGTTCTGAGAGACAAACCAGCCCAATTATAACAGCTAAATTATTAATATAATTATTAATATAATTCTCCAGTGTATAATTTTCACCGGTCGCTGCTGCTGGCAATGTCATTATTAATTTTAATTAGTAATTGTTAATCATTTGTAATGGGTTGGTAATTGTTGATGCTTGAATATTATCTGTGACTATTAATTATTCATGAGTCCTAATTATTAATAATAATCTCAACAGCTGCAATCATTAGAAATATATTACAGGAACTTTGCATTCATTAGTAATCATTATTATTCATTATATATTATTACTTACCCATTATTATTTATGAATTACTTTGTATTAACTCTCTCTAATTACTAATAATAATGTCATTAGCAGCTCAAACATTAGTCAATTTCGTTCATTATTTATTATGAGGTATTAATTTTCAATATTTATTATCACTATTATTTAGTATCAAAGCTGAAGCGATGTGAGCGAGGTAAACAAATCAGAAATGTTTACATTAATATAAAGGCATTTCGTAACCACTTTATATCCTGTAATATTCCAATTCCAGTGATTTAATTTTAATTATGATTTGACTGTTGCTTATGTTTATAGAGCTTTACGAGCGTCCTGATCCCGATGGTGAGCAGACCAGATCGCACCTGATTTGTATTCCGAGTGGTATCTGGGGTTATTCATGGGATCGATGGCTGTTGCTCATCTATATCACTGAGGAGATGACATGACATGCCTGGCCTCTATTACAAACCACGTCCCTTTTGGATTCTATTGCGCGCTGTCTCCATCCTTGATGTGAAAACAAGTTTTATTAACAGAATTACCTAGGGATTGCACGTTGACTTGCGTCCATAGTCCTATAATGTGTGGAAGCTTGGGGGAGGAAAGAAAGACTTGCATTTATATAGCGCCTTTCACCACCATCTTACTCGCCAAGGCTTCTTCGGCAGCACCTCCCAAACCCGCGACCTCTTCCAGCTAGAAGCAAAAGGCCAGCAGGCACATTGGAACATCACCACCTCCAAGTTCCCCTCCAAATCAAACACCATCCCGACTTAGAAGTATATCGCCGCTCCTTCATCGTCGCCGGGTAAAAATTCTGGAACTCCCAACCTAAAAGCACTGTGGGAGTACCTTCACCACACGGACTGCAGCGGTTCAAGAAGGCGGCTCACCACCACCTCCTCAAGGGTAACTAGGGATGGACAATAAATGCTGGCCTTGCCAGCGACGCACATATACCATAAGCGAATAAAAAATACAGACATCTCAAAGCGCCTCACAGCCAATGAAGTACTTTTGAAATGGAATGACTGTTGTAAAGTGGGAATGCTCCTGATTGGACCGCTCAAGTCGTACAGGCGGATAGGTCGGGACCAGACTGCAGGCCAGTTCATCGGTTCGACGGTAGGCTTTTCTCACTCTGGCTAATGACCTGTCAAATTAAAAATGCCTTTCATTTGGCAAGGTGAAAGAATTCTATGGCCTTTCAGCGGGCGGAAGTTGAGCAACTAATGCAACTCTCTGCCCGCAGAGAAACTTTTCTTGGGCATGCGTTGGATCTGTCAAGAGACAGATCGCAAGTTCCGGGTTTCAGTGCATGCGCTTCGCATGCCAAAACACTAATATTGAGCGGCGCCTACGGGTGCGTACACACCTCGTACGTGCCCGTGGGGGTCAGAAAATGTAGAGTCATAGATTCATAGAGTCATAACGGCACAGAAGGAGACCATTCGGCCCATCGAGTCCGTGCCGGCTCTCTCGAACAATCTAGTCAGTCCCATTCCCTCGCTCTATCCCCGTAGCCCTGCAGGGATATTTCCCTCAAGTGCCTATCCAGTGTCCCCTTGAAAACATTGAGTGTCTCCGCTTTCAACGTTACTTCGGCAGCGAGCTCCAGGTCCTCACCACTCGCTGCATAAAAAATATTGTCCTCACCTCCCCCCTGTATCTCTTGCCCAAAACATTAAATCTGTGTCCCCTGGTCCTTGTACCATGAAATAGTGGGAACAGCCTTTCCCCGTCTAGCCTATCCAAACCTGTCATTATCTTGTACACCTCTATCAAATCACCCCTCAACCTCCTTTGCTCTAATGGAAACAAATCCAGCTTCTCCAACCTGTCCTTGTAGCTAAGAGCCCCTAGCCCCGGAACCATTCTGGTAAATCTCCTCTGCACCCTCTAAAGGGCCTTCACACCCTTCCTAACCAGCGCTTTATAAGGTTTTAGAAAGATTCTAGATGGATGATTGATTAATACAGATAAATGTAGGTACATTTTTTAACAAGCAACTTGATATTGACGTGCCTTGCTTAATAGAAATCACCAGCTTGCTCAATTTCATTTCATTTGCAAGATGTAATCTTTCTGCTTATTTATTGCTGACTAAAATTCTTCACTTCAGCCTGTGCTGTCTACAGGGTAAAAATATGCGTTTTATTTTGTTCCAGCAAGAAATTACACGATCGATATTGAAACTCCCATGTGGTAATAGTGCAGACAGCCGACACTGCAAAGGGAAAGTCCCAAACGCGCTGTCCGGGTTTCGAAGCAAGTGTTGTGCAGATCAATGACATTTCTGTCCTAATTCCAGATTTAGCAAAATTGCAGCAAGATCTAAAAGATACAGGTGCGAATATTGGCCGGCGCTTCTTGTCCGTCGCCGCATTTCTGATGTAAAGTTGGACTTCCTACTGCCTGTTGCAAATTTCCTCTCATTTTCAAAAGTTAAACCATCCACAGGTGTTGAAATATGTGCCTGGATTATGTTCAGTGACGTTGCAATGCGCAGTATAGATTTTAACACAGCCAGACATTCTTCATTTAATGTAAGCGTTTCGTCCATAGTTTTGAAAGGAAAACAACCCCATTGCCACCGGCTAGATGTTAATGTTATTTTCCTGTGTATTAGTAATAATGGAAATGCTGGTGACGATGATATTATTAATTAATATTGCAAATGGTAAATTATTTATTTTCGATTATTAATTGTTGATGTTTAATTATCATCTGATGATGACTAATAATTAATAGACTCTAATTTGTAATAATAATCTCAGCAGCTGCAATCATTACAAATAAAACACATGGCAATTGTATGTATTTATTAGTAATTAATACTGTTAAGATACAAGTTATTATTGAGATATTATCATACATTAAATAATATTTTTAATTCTCTCTAATTATTAATAACAATCTTAGCAGCAGCTAAACACGTGTTAATTATATTGATTCTGGATTATTACGTTTTTATTATCATTGCTTATTATTATTTAGAAGCAAAGTTGAAGCAATGTGAGAAAGGTAAATATGTCAGAAATAGTTGCCTAAAAAGGCGGCCATTCTGAAATGTCTTTATATCCAGTAATATTCCAATTGCAGTGTTTGCATATTAGTTATTAATTCACTGTTGTTTATAATTTTAGAGCTGAGCCAGTGTCCTTCTGCAGATGGTGAGAAGACAAGATCGCTCCTGATTTACATTCATGGGGTGACTGGGGTATTCATGGGATCGATGGTTATTATTTCATGTACAGCTATGAGGGATTGGAAGGGCATGATTCGCCTCTATTAAAAAAAACACGACCCATTTCGGATTCTATTTCCTACTGCCTCCATCCTTGATCTGAAAACAGCCTTTATAAACAGCCATCCCTAGGGATTGCACCTTGACCGGGTTTCGTGTCCTCCGTGCTGCTATAACCCGGCGGGCGAGGTTGGCAGGAGTAGAACTCTTGATTGGACAGCCCGAACCACAAAGTTGAAAGGGTAGGAGGATGACTGAAGGTCAGTTCAGCGGTCTGATGAAAGGCTCTTGTCAGTCTGGTCAACTTAACAATGCTTTCTTTTTGATAATAAACTAGAGAGACTATAATTCTGTAAGGAACTTGCAAAATATTAACATAAACCTTGGTGATCCATGACGTGGGACGACCTCGTCTAGATAAACTCAGCCAGAATATTTCAACGTAATTGGCATTCACAGCACCACCAACGAATTGCATTTATATAGCGTCTTTAATGTAGTAAAAGTTACCTATGCTCCTCATAAGAGCCTTATTAATCAATATTTTCCCTAAAGCAAAATAAAGCAAATGTTGGGACCGGTGATCATAAGCTTGATGAAGCTGAAAGCTTTAAGGAGTGTCTTAAAAGAGGAGAGAGATGTAGAGAGGCTCAGGGGTTTAGGGAGTTTATTCCAGAACTGAGGGCCTTGGCAGCTGAAGGGATGTCCGCCGATGGTGCAGCGATGAAATATCAGGCGGATCAGAGGCGACCCTGAGATCATGTTGGTAAGGTCCTCCTATCAGAAAGTAGAATTGCTCAAATGCTTATGGAGATTCGATTTACGAAGGGAATCACATTCGTATATGAGGAACTGCCAAATAACTGAAATAAAATAAATTAAATATTCCCATCGTCACATTTAATTAAAAACCCCTTTACAGAAGATTTATCAAGAAAAAAAGCATTTTGTTCAATAATAATTTTAAGCATTTTAATGCGGGCCAAAATTTTCAATAAAAAATAAATGTTTGTGGATGCTAGTTTCATATTTTAATTTTTAAGTTAACTTTGATATTACCTCAACGCTGGTTAACGGAGGCCCTACGCCTGTTTTTACACGGGGTAAAGGTTTCGTGGGCATTTGCAGGGCATTAGTTGGGCAAAAGCCCAAACGCTGAGGCGGCGAAAGTGATTTTTCTTTCGGATGGGAGGATGTGTCATGGCGGACATTGACGTGGCGCAAGTTACGGGTTTTTACGCATGCGCAATGCATGCAGAAACCCGCAACTTGCGTGGACTTCCACAACTCTTACAATGGGGTACGCTGTGCACAGGCACTCATCCACCCCCCAACACCTCGATCGCTATGCAAATTCTGAATGGGAAAATGTTGTTGTCAGCTTAAACTGAAAAGACTAAACGCCCTAACGCACTGTCCGGCTTTCTGAGCAAGTGTTACATAGAGCATAGAACAGTACAGCACAGCACAGGCCCTTCGGCCCTCGATGTTGTTCCGAGCATTGTCCGAAACCAAGATCAAGCGATCCCACTCCCTATCATTCTGGTGTGCTCCATGTGCTTATCCAATAACCGCTTGAAAGTTCCTAAAGTTTCCGACTCCATTATCACAGCAGGCAGTCCATTCAACACCCTAACCACTCTCTGAGTAAAGAATCTACCTCGGACATCCCTTCTATATCTCCCCCCATGCACCTTAGAGTTATGGCCCCTTGTAACAGCTACACCCACCCGAGGAAATAGTCTCTGAACATCCACTCTATCTATCCCCTCATCATCTTATAAACCTCTATTAAGTCGCCTCTCTTCCTCCTCCCCTCTAAAGAGAAAAGCCCTAGCTCCCTCAATCTTTCCTCATAAGACCTCCTCCACAAACCAGGCAGCATCCTGGGAAATATCCTTTGCACTCTTTCCAATGCTTCCACATCCTTCCTATAGTGAGGTGACCAGAACTGCACACAATATTCCAAATGTGGTCTCACCAAGGTCCTGTACAGTTGCAGCATAAGCTCACGGTTCTTAAACTCAAACCCCTTGTTAATAAACGCTAACACACTAGAGGCCTTCTTTACTGCTCTATCCACTTGAGTGGCAAGCTACAGAGATCTGTGGATATGAACCCCCAGATCCCTCTGTTCCTCCACGTTCCTCAGAACCCTGCCGTTGACCCTGTAATCCTTATTCAAATCTGCCCTACCAAAATGAATCACCTCGCACTTATCAGGGTTAAATTCCATCTGCCATTTTTCGGCCCAGCTCTGCATCCTATCAATGTCTCTTTGCAGCCTACAACAGCCCTCCACCTCATCCACTACTCCACCAATCTTGTTGTCATCAGCAAATTTACTGATCCACCCTTCAGTCCCCTCCTCCGGCTGATAAATGGCATTTCTGTTTTAATTCTAGAGTTAGCAAAACTGAAGCAAGATCTGAAAACAACAGGTGCGAATATCGACCGGTGCTTCACGTCTTTCTACGCATCTTTGATGCACAGTTGGACTTCCGACTGCCGGCTGCAAATTTCCGCTAATTATCCAATGTGTAAGGATTATCTTAAGTGGGGTCAGCCTTCGCTTTCTGACACAGTGAGCGGTTCGAATCACTCCAACACCCCTCCGGTTCCTAGAATTTGGGCTTATTTGGGGGTTGTGAACAAAATTGCAGTAAACAGGTTCTGAGGAAAGAAATTTACTTTAGTAAAAGAAAAAAAGGTAACAAACTTGAAACACACTTATTACTTAAACACAGATTCGGGGATCACACGGCACAAGCGAGGGAAATGACAATATATCAAACACAATCTTATCCCTCCCAAAGATCCCACTATCTGGCTAGGTTTTTGGTTTCAGGAGATCAGGGATAATGCTCACCAACGAATCCTTGTCAGGATATTAGAGTCTTTTTATTTAAAAGGACTCCGCAAGGTCCTTATGGTTTCTTCTTGCGTGCTGGTCTTCTTCCTCGTGGCTTGTGGTAAGTTTTGCAGGAGCAGGGAGAGAGCTGTGTCCGCGTCCTCAGTCAGTCGAAAAAGAGAGAGATTATGGCACAGGCTTTCAAATTATACTGTTTCTTTTTCGCGCTCAAAAACCCCTTACTAAAACGAATTCCTTTTTGAATGTAAATGACCCTTGCTTCGTCCAATTGTCTAGTTTTAGGCGGGCTTGCCTATCCGATGGTTTTTGCTTAGTGTTAATCACTTTCCGATTTAAACAGCGCCTTATCGACGTGCCAAATCTCCACCTATTGTCCTTCTGTTGGCGGGCTTTTAAATCTGTTCCTTGGATACATGGTTGATTGTTTTTTTGGATGGGATAATGGCTATGAAACTGTGTGATCGAAGTTATATTGTCATTGAATCGTTTTTAGATTACCAGCATCTTGTTTGCCCCTGGGAATCCATATTTGAATGTGTTTGTGAGTTTTGCTTTGTCTCAAACAATTCCCAGTTCACTGACCGGCCACGCCCCTCGCAGCTTCTGTCTGTGAAAAAAATGTCTCTCCCAACAATAAGATTCGAAAAGTCATTTTCCTCAGGGTTTTCTTCTTGTGATCTTTAGGTTTTTACATCAAATCACTTCACTGAGGTCCCATCATCCCAAGTTTGTATGAAAAGTCCAACAATCACTCCCTTTAGGGCTCTGTTCGAGTTTCTGGGGGATTTTGCGAAGCCAACAAATGTCAAAGCTGCACAGTAGCCATGATGTGGAGATGACGGTGTTGGACTGGGGTGGACAAATGTGAGAAGTCGCACAACATCAGGTTATAGTCAAGCAGCTTTATTTGAAATCACAAGCTTTCGGAGCGCAAACAGGTCAGTCAGGAAAACATTACACCATCCACACCTTTTATAGCCGTAATTATCTCTCTGCCGAGGTGTGATAAAGGGCTGTTAGAAAGATTAACTGTAATCATCTGGCAGTGTTCTCTGACTATATATGCTGTGCCTATATGCATCTCTTCACTTCACCTGACGAAGGAACAGCGCTCCGAAAGCTTGTGATTTCAAATAAAGCTGTTGGACTATAACCTGGTGTTGTTCAACTTCTCACAAAGCTCCACAGTTGTTGATATATGTGCCTGGATTATGTTCATTTACTTTGCAATGCGCAGAATAGATGTTTACAAGAGTCAGATCTTCGTCATTTAATGATATCATTTCGTCCTCAGTTCGGACAAGAAAATTAGCCCACTCAAAACTGCTAGAATGTTTGCAGTATTTATAATGGAGTTGCTTCGAAAGATTATATTATTAATTAATATTGTAACTTTTTTCTTGATCAATGTTAATTGCTGCTGTTTAATTATCATCTGTACCTTAATCATTTTTAATAGAAGCGAATTATTAATAATAAACTCAGAAGCTGCTGTCATTGGAAATAAAACACAGGACAATTTAATTCATTAGTAATTAATACATTAAGTTATAAAATATAAAAGAGCCATAATAATGTATTAGTTAATATTTGTAATTGCATCGAATGATTAATACAATTCTCAGCAGCAGTTAAAACATGGTTCAATTACATACATTATGCATTGTTGAATATTAATTTTCAATATTTTTATTATTCAGAAGAAAAGTTGAAGCAATGTGAGAAAGGTAAACATGCTGGAAATATGGGGTCTTAAAATGAGGCCATGCTGAAACGTCTTTATATCCTGTAATATTCCAATTGCAGTGATTACATTTTAAAAACAGGAAGACAGATTATTATCTGAATGGCAATAGATTGGGAGACGGGGAAGTGCAACGAGACCTGGGTGTCCTTGTGCACCAGTCGCTGAAGCTAAACATGCAGGTGCAGCAGGCGATGAAGAAGGCAACTGGTATGTTGGCCTTCGTAGCGAAAGGGTTTGAGTACAGGAACAAGGAAGCCTTGCTGCAGTTGTACAGGGCCTTGGCGAGACCACATCTTGAGTATTGTGTGCAGTTTTGGTCGCCTTATCTGAGGAAGGAGGTTCTTGCCATGGAAGGAGTTCAGCGAACATTCACCAGACTCAGTCCTGGGATGGCAGGAATGACGTATGAGGAGAGATTGGGTCGATTGGGCTTATACTCGCTGGAGTTTAGAAGAATGAGAGGGGATCTCATTGAAACTTATAAAATTCTGAAAGGACTGGACAGACTAGATGCAGGAAGGATGTTCCCGATGGCGGGGGAGTCCAGAACCAGGGGTCACAGTCTAAGGATAAGGGGTAAGCCATTTAGGACAGAAATGAGGAGGAATTTCTTCACCCGGAGAGTGGTGAACCTGTGGAATTCTCTACCACAGAAGGCAGTAGAGACCAATTCATTAAATATATTTTAATATTCCAATTGCAATGTTTACATTTTAATTATTATTTCACTGTTGTTTGTATTTTTAGAGTTGGGCGAGCGGCCTGATGCAGATGGTGAGCAGACCAGATCGCAGCAGATTTATATTCAGAAGTGTGACTGGGACTAGTGATCAAAAGCTTGATGGAGCAGAAAGCTTTAAGGAACGTCTTAAAGGAGGAGTGAGAGGTAGAGCCGCAAACGGGTTCAGGGAGGCAATTCCAGAATTGTAGGCTTAGGCAGCTGAAGAGGCGGCCGCCAATGGTAGAGCGATGTAATATCTGGGATGCCCAAGAGACCAGAATTGGAGCAGCCACGAAATTCGGTGGGTTAGATAGCTGGAGGAGGTTACAGCGATAGGATGCCTGTTGGCTCATGAAGAGATTTGAACAGGAGCCAATGATGATCAGCGAGTAAAGGGGTGCTGGATAAACAGGACTTGGTGTGAGTGGGGGTATAGGCAGCCGAGCTTTGGACGTTATCAAGATTAAGGTGGGTGCAAGGTGGTGTGATGGTTTGGAGAGCATTGGCCTTGTCTGCCGTCTCAGGTGGACAGTAAAGATCACATGGCACTATTCGCAGAGGAGGCGGTGAATTCTCACCGATGATTGGCCAATAATTCTCCCAAAACGCACCATTACCGAAAAGAAATAAACACATAATTTATCATTATGCGGAAGGGACATTGCTGTGCGAACTTCCGGGTTACTACATCACAACACCTCAAGTATGCATCATTGGCTCTAAAGCACTTTGTGACACACGGTTATCGTGAAAGGCGCTATATATGAGCAAGTTCTTGCCTTCCTTTTAAGCAAGTACTGTTTATTTTTAACTGGGTCTCCCGGTCCTCCACCTTGGTGCTGTTCGGAGAGTCCAGAACCAGGGGTCACAATCTAAGGATAAGGGGTAAGCCGTTTAGGACAGAAATGAGGAAGAATTTCTTCACCCACAGAGTGGTGAAACTGTGGAATTTTCTACCACAGAAGGTAGTTGAGGCCAAGTCATTAAATATATTCAAGAATGAGTTAGATATATTTCATAAAGCTAAAGGTATCAAGGGATATGGGGAGAAGGCAGGTACAGGGTACTGAATTTGGATGAAAAGGCATGATCTCATCGAATGGCGGAGCAGGCTCGAGGGGCCGAATGGCCTACTCCTGCTCCTATCTTCTATGTTCGTTTCTTTTAACACACTCATTAATATGAGTGCAACTCATATCAAAAGCGATTTATCATCTGCTCAAAATATGATACTTCCCAGGATAACAACATTTTTGGGGGCCCTTTTGCCGATTTCAATATTCTCCTGTCCGTGTCATCCTGTTCAAAAATCCTTCACACATATCATTACTTCTGTATCTGCATGCCAAGAGATACAATTCGCCCAGGCACATTTCCTCAGCCATGGGCTCTTTAGTTTGCTGCAGAATTACAAATGATGTACAGCAGAGAGAGATAGGCTTTTCGGCCCAGCTGTTCCTCGTTTTCAGATCCCTCCATGGCCTCCTCGCTCCCTCCCCATCTCTGTAACCTCCTCCGGCACTTAAACCCTCCGAGATTTCCGCGTTTCTCCACAGCGGTCATCTTGATCATCCCACCCAGTGTCTGACTAACTTGATTGAGTATTTTGAGGAGGTAACAAGGAGGGTCGATGAGGGCAGTGCGTCTGATGTAGTCTACATGGATTTTGAAAGAATTCGCACAACATGAGGTTATAGTCCAACAGTTTTATTTGAAATCACAAGCTTTCGGAGCGCTGCTCCTTCGTCAGGTGAAGTGAAGAGATGCATATAGGCACAGCATATATAGTCAGAGAACACTGCCAGATGATTACAGTTAATCTTTCTAACTGCCCTTTATCGCACCTCGCAGTTAGAAAGATGATCTGTAATCATCTGGCAGTGTTCTCTGACTATGTATGCTGTGCCTATATCGATCTCTTCACTTCACTTGACGAAGGAGCAGCGCTCCGAAAGCTTGTGATTTCAAATAAAACTGTTGGACTATAACCTGGTGTTGTGCGACTTCTCACATTTGTCCATCCCAGTCCAATACCGCATCTCCACATCCTAGATGATGTGAGCTGTGAGGTGTAGCATTTTTGCCGAAGGAACAGGGAGAGGCAATATACACTTAATGGCGCAGTTTTAAAGAGTGTGCAGGGACCGAGGGACCTGGGAGTTTATGTGCATAGATCCCTGAAGGTGGCAGTACATATAGAGATTGGTAAGCATAGCGTATGGCATCTTGGGCTTCATAAATAGATGTATTGAGTACAAAAAAAGAGAAGTTATGCTGAAAATTTATATAGCGCTGTTTAGACCACAACTGGAGTATTGCGTCCAGTTCTGGCCACCAAACTTTAGGAAGGATGTGAAGGCCCTTGAGAGGGTGCAGAGGAGATTGAACAGAATGGTTCCGGGGATGCGGGATCTTAGCTACAAGGACAGGCCGGAGAAGTTGGATTTGTTTTCATTAGAGCAAAGGAGGTTGAGGGGAGATTTGATAGAGGTGTACACGATTATGCCGTGTTTGGATAGGCCAGACGGGGAAATGCTTTTTCCCACTAGTTGATGGTACAAGAAGTAGGGGACGCAGATTTAAGATTTTGGGCAAGAGATACGGGGGGATGTGAGGAAAAACTTTTTTACGCAGCGAGTGATGAGGCCCTAGAACTCGCTGCCGACGGAAGTGGTGGAAGCGGAGACACTCAATGTTTTCAAGGGGAGACTGGGTAGGCACTTGAGGGAAATAAACTTGCAGGACTATGGGGATAGAGCGGGGGGGAATGGGACTTAGTCGACTGCTCTTCAGAGTGCCGGCACGGACTCGATGTGCCGAATGGCCTCCTTCTGTGTCGTTATGACTCTATTACTCTATGATAAGCCTCCCATGCCTCCTCACTTATCTCCATCTGTTCCTTTCTCCCGCCATCTGACAGCGATTATTGTAACCATCCTCTGGGCGAACTGCACCGTCACGATTTCTGAGCATGTTTTCTGCTGATTAATGGCCTTTCGGTTTTAATTGCAGAGTTAGAAAAATTGCAGCAAGATCTAAAAGACACAGGTGGGAATATCGACTGATGCTTCACGTCCACTTCCGCATTTCTGATGCAATGTTGGACTTCCCTGAGCGGATTGCAAATTTCCGCTAATTTTCCACTGTTAAATCTTTCACAGTTCTTAAAATATATTCCTGGATTTTATTCATTTACAATGCAATGCGCCATATGGAAGTTAACATATTCATTTAATGTAATGATTTCGTCCTCAGTTCGAACAGGAGTAGAACCCCGCTGACCAATGCGAGACTGTTAATGGAACTGACCTGTGTATTATTTATAATGATGTGGAGATGCCGGTGTTGGACTGGGGTGGACAAATGTGAGAAGTGGCACAACACCAGGTTATAGTCCAACAGCTTTATTTGAAATCGCAAGCTTTCGGAGCGCTGCTCACTCATCAGGTGAAGTGAAGAGATGAATATAGGCACACCATATATAGTCAGAGAACACTGACAGATGATTACAGTTAATCTTTCTAACTGCCCTTTATCACACCTGACCTGTTTGGACACCATCCACACCTTTGATTGCCGAGATTATCTCCCTGCCGAGGTGTGATAAAGGTCAGTTCGAAAGATTAACTGCAATCATCTGGCAGTGTTCTCTGACTATATATGCTGTGCCTATATGCATCTCTTCACTTCACCTGACGAAGGAGCAGCGCTCCGTTAGCTTGTGATTGCAAATAAAGCTGTTGTACTATAACCTGGTGTTGTGCGACTTCACACATTTATTTATAATGGAGATGCTGCGGACCATGACATTATTAGTTATTATTGTAAATGGTAAGTTGTTTATTGTTGATTATTAATGGAAGATATTTATTAAAGATTAATGATCAATGCCTCTTATTATTATTAGAAGCAAAGTTGAAGCAATGTGAGAAAGGTAAACATGCCGGATATATGTGCCTTAAAACGAGGCCATTTTGAAACGTGTTTATAGCCAGTAATATTCCATTTGCAGTGATTACATTTTAATTAATATTTCACTCTTGCTTATATTTTCAGAGCTGAGCGAGCGGCCTGATGCAGACGGTGAGCAGACAAGATCGCAGCTGTTTTATATTCAGAGGGGCGACTGGGTTATTCATGGGTTCAACGGCTATTATTCATGTACATCTATGAGGGATGTGCAGGACATGATTTCCCCTCTATTAATAAAAAAAAATCGTCCCTTTTCGGAGTCTATTTCCCGCTGACTCCATCCTTGATCTGAAAACAGCTTTTATAAACAGCCTTCCCTCGGGATTGCACCTTGACCGGGTGTCGTGGCCTCTGTGGTCCTTACCCTAAGTGCGAGGGTGGCTGGAGTATAAATCCTGACTGGACCACCCAAACATTATAGATGGAAAGGTAGGAGCCAGAATAAAGACCAGCTCATCGACCCGATGAAAGGATTTTGTCAGTCTGGCTAATGAGTTGTCAACTTTAAAATACTTTTATTTGGCAATAACCTACAGAGAAGATGGGCTGGATTTTGATACTGGGGCGGGTGGGGCCGTGTCATCCACTTTTCCTGTTATCCACCCGACTGCAACTGGATGTGGGAGATTGAAGCAATTTTCACCTAATTGGGCAATTGAGTTCAAGCATGTGGGAACACATGAACCAATAAGTGTTTTCAGTCTGAAATTCGCCTTTAATGATGTCATCATTGCTGCTGCATTGAAGGTCTGCAAAGACTGCCTGGCCTTTGCTGTGAGAGGACCTGCAAAATGAGCAGCAGCAGTCCTAACTCTGCTCCCAGATATTTGTACACCACCACTCCCACATATGTCTCCTCTCCATCCATCCATATATACATCCATCCACATCGCCATCCACATAGCCATTCATATATGCATCCCCATAGCCAGCCAGCCAGCCAGCCACAAATGTGCTCCCGCCAGGTTTCACAATCGTGGTTCAGAACAGGCGTGCTTCACGTAGAACAAGGGTTATAATCACAAAGGCCTTTCAAAATGGCATTTTAGAGGCAATTTAGTGCTTGTTAAGGGCCTTAACAGCCTATCCCGCCTCGAAGAGGCGGAACGGAGTCGGGACCAGCAGACACGATTTAATGAAAATTGTGTGGAGGTGGGATGGAGCTGGGCTTGTGGCCGCCCGCCAGTTTTCGCAATTTTAAAACCCCACACGCTTCTAAACCGACCTCCACGGGTCAATGAAAATCCAGCCCGATGAGTCTGTTTTAGACTTGCAATATATTAACATTAACTGTGGAGATCCCTAAACTGGGATGACCTAGGCTAGGTAACTGAGGGTGTAACTAGCAGGATAGATAAAGGGGAACAAGTGGATATAGTATATTTGGATTTGCAAAAGGCATTCGATAATTGCCACATAAAAAGCAAGATTAGGGATCATGGATGTTGGGGGTAATATATCGGCATGTATAGAGGACGGGTTAACGGAGGGAAAACAGAGAGTAGGGATAAAAGGATCTTTTTCAGGTTGGTAGGCTGTAACTAGTGGGGTGCCGCAAGGATCAGTGTTGGTGCCACAGCTATTTACAATCTATATTAATTGATATAGATGGAGGGGCCGAGTATAATGTATCCACGGATGCTGCCTGGCCTGCTGAGTTTTTCCAGCGTTTTCTGTTGTTATTTCGGATTTCCAGCATCCGCAGTATTTTGCTATCGTATAATGTATCCAAGTTTGCTGATGATGCATATCGAGGTGGGACAGTAAGCTGCGAGGAGAACACAAAGAGTCTGCAAAGGGATATAGATAGACTAAGTGAGTGGGCTGTAAGGTGGCAGATGAACGTTAATGTAGGGAAATCTGAGGTTATTCACTTTGGTAAGAAGAATTGAAAAACATAATATTTTTTAAATGGTGAGAAACTTTCAAATGTTGGTGTTCAGAGAGAATTGGTTGTACTCGTGCAACAAACACACAAAGCTAGCATGCAGATACAGCAAGCAATAAAGAAGGCAAATGCAATGTTGGCCTTTAATGCAAGGGGGTTGGAGTACAAATTGTACAGGGCTTTGTTGAGACCACTCCTGAAGTACTGTGCACAATTTTGGTCTCCTTATCTAAGGAAGGATATACTTGCCTTGGAGGCGGTGCAACGAAGGTTCACTAGATTGTTTCCTGGGATGAGAGGGCTGTCCTTTGAAGAGAGATTGTGTAGAATGGGACTATACTCTCTGGAGTTTAGAAGAATGAGAAGTGATCTCATTGAAACATACAAGATTATAAACGGGTTTGACAGGGTAGATGCTGAGAGGTTGCTTCTCCTGGCTGGCGTGTCTAGAACGAGGGGGCATAGTCTCAGGATAAGGGGAAGGCCATTTAAGACTGAGATGAGGAGGAAATTCTTCACTCAGAGGGTTGTGAATCTTTGGAATTCTCTGCACTAAAGGGCTGTGAATGCTGAGTCTTGGAGTAGATTCAAGGCTGAGATACATAGATTTTTGGACTCCAGGAGAATCAAGGGATATGGAGATCGGGCGGGAAAGTGGAGTTGAGGTCGATGATCAGCCATGATCTTACTGAATGGCGGTGCAGTCTCGAGGGGCCGTATCGCCTACTTCTGCTCTTATTTCTTATGTTCTTATGACCTCAGATGTAATAATGCAACGTAATTTGCATTGACAGCAATTCCACATACTTGCATTTATTTAGTGCCTTTAGCTGAGCACAACGTCACTTGGCGCTTCATAGGAGCTACATTAAGCAAAGTTTGATCATGAAGCAACATAAAGCAGTTATGGGACAAGTGACCAAAAGCTTGATAAAGTAGAAAGCTTGAAGGTGCGTCTTAAATGAGGAGAGAGAAGTAGAGAGAGAGAGGTGTTTAGGAAGGTAATAACAGAGCTGAAGACTTAGGCAGCTAAAGCGGCGGCCGCCAATGGTGGAGCGATGAAGTATCTGGGATGCCCAAGAGGCCGGAATTGAAGCAGCCCAGAGATACTTTTTGTGTTTATTCGTTCATGGGATGAGGGCGTCGCGGTCAAGGCCAGCATTTATTGCCCATCCCTAATTGCCCTTGAGAAGGTGGTGGTGAGCCGCCTTCTTGAACCGTTGCAGTCCTTGTGGTGAAGGTACTCCCACAGTGCTGTTAGATAGAAAGTTCCAGGATTTTGACCCAGCGACGATGAAGGATCGGCCGATATACTTCGAAGTCAAGATGATGTGTGACTTGGAGGGGAAATTGGAGCTGGTGTTGTTCGCATGCGACTGCTGCCCTTTTCCTTCTTGGTGGAAGAGGTCGCGGGTTTGGGAGGTGCTGCCGAAGAAGCCTTGGGGCGTTGCTGCAGTGCATCTTGTAGATGGTACACACTGCAGCCACGGTACGCCGATGGTTGTGGGAGTGAATGTATACGTTGGTAGATGGGGTGCCAACCAGGCGGGCTGCTTTGTCCTTAATAGTGTCGAACTTCTTGAGTATTGTTGGAGCTGCAAACATCCAGGCAAGTGGACAGTATTCCATCACACTCCTTACTTGTGCCTTGTCGATTGCAGAAAGGCTTTGGGGAGTCATGAAGTGAGACAGTCGCCGCAGAATACCTAGCCTCCGGCCTGCTCTTGTTGCCACAGTATTGATGTTGCTGTTCCAGTTAAGTTTCTGGTCAATGGTGAAACCCAGGATGTTGATGATGGGGGATTCGGCGATGGTAATCCCATTGAATGTCAAGGGGCGATGGTTAGACTCGCGGTTGTTGGAGATAATCATTGCCTGGCACTTGTGTGGCGCGAATGTTACCTGCCACTTATCAGCCCAAACCTGAACGTCTTCCAGGTATTATTGCATGCGGGCATGAATTGTTTCATTATCTGAGGAGTTGTGAATGGCGCTGAAGGCTGTGCAGTCATCAGCGAACATCCACATTTCTGACCTTATGTTAGAGGGAAGCTCATTGATGAAGCAGCTGAAGATGTTTGGGCCTAGGACACTGCCCTGATGACCTCCTGCAGCGATGTCCTGGGGCTGTGATGATTGACCTTCAATCACCACAACCATCTTCCTTTGTGCTACATATGACTCCTGCCAGTGGAGAGTTTTGCCCCCGATTCCCATTGACTTCAGTTTTACTCGGGATCCTCATGGCATATTCGGTCAAATGCTACCATGATGTCAAGGCCAGTCACTCTCACCTCACCTCTGGAATTCAGCTCCTTTGTCCATGTTTGGACTAAGGCTGTTTTGAGGTCGGGAACGAGTGATCTTCGGGAACCCAAACTGGGCATCAGTGAGCAGGTTATTGGTGAGTAAGTGCCGCTTACTAGCACAATCGATTACACCTTCCATCAATTTGCTGATCTTGGGGTGGGGGGGTGGGTGGGGTGCGTACAGAGCTGGAGGAGGTTACAGCGGTAGGAAGCGTGTTGGATCAAGGAGAGGTTTGAACAGC
>CM059453.1:13103421-13423421 GCA_030390025.1 Squalus acanthias
TTTCTGGCCCATTATTTGCGTAACGGTAAAATCTCTGGTGAATTCGATTGTGGATGAATTAAGAATAACTAAACCAATTTGGTTTCAGTGGGTAGCACATTTGCTTCAGAGTGAACTGGTTGTGGGTTCAAGACTCACTCCAGATACTTCGGCACAAAATCTAGGCTGGCACTCCCAGTTGCCAGTACTGAGGCAGTGCTACACTGTCGGAGGTGCCTTCTTTCGAATGAGACGTCAAACTATCTGCCCCCGCAGCTGGATGTGAACATCGCATTATTTCGAGGAAGAGCTGGGGAGTTGAACCCCGGCGTCCTTTGCTAAAATGTGCCCATCAATCGGCCTCACTAAATACTATGGTCTAAAAATTCGTCTCGGGCCGTGACTGCAATGGGACTGAATATCAGGAGCTGCGTGCAATGGGCGGCCGATTCGACAGCGCCCGTTTAGCGCCACCACCCGAGACGAATTTCTAGGCCAGTGTAGCAGGTCGATAACGCATTGCTGTTGGTGGGTGTTTGCTGTGAGAGATTTGGCTGCAGCGTTCTCCACATTAAATCAGAAATTTGTTTTGGGATTCTCGTATCGGGCCCGTCCATCGGAGCTGATTGAGCATGGTCAAAGCTTCGATGCTGGGGATGTTGGCCTGAGCGAGGACACTGACGTTGGTGCGCCTATCCTGCCAGTGGATTTGCAGGATCTTGTGGAGGCAGCGTTGGTGGTACCTCTCCAGTGCTTTGAGGTGCCTGCTTTACATGGTCCATGTCTCTGAGGCATACAGGAGGACGAGTATCACTACTGCTCTGTAGACCATGAGCTTGGTGCTGGGTTTGAGGTCGTAGTCTTCAAACACTCTCTTCCTTAGGCGATCGAAGGCTGCACTGGCACACTGAAGGCGGTGTTGGACTTCGTCATCAATGAAACAAGCGCTCTACTCTGAACTCCGACACGGCAAGAGAGCCCCAGATAGGCAGAGGAAACGTTTCACGGGCACCCTCAAAGCCTCCTTGAAAAAGTGCAACATCCCCACCGACACCTGGGAATCGCTGGCCCAACAGCACACATATTGGAGGTGAAGCATCCGGGAAGGCGCCAAACACCTCGAGTCTCTTCGCCGGGAGCAAGTGGCAGCCAAGCGCAGGCAGCGGAAGGAGCGCACGTCACCCCAAGCACCCCACCCACCCGCCCCTTCAACCACCGTCTGCCCCACCTGTGACAGAGACTGTAGGTCCCGCATTGGACTCATCAGTCACCTGAGAACTCATTTTTAGTGTGGAAGCAAGTCAACCTCGGTTCCGAGGGACTGCCTAAGAAAAAGAAGATATCAGAAACTTAATTTCAAAAAGTGCTTAATTTTATGTAAAGCGAGTGGGACTTCCTGAGATCTTGAAAGGCGTGATATAATTGCAAGTTCTTCCAAGTACCAGGTGGCAGCTTTTTGACCGGGGATCGGGGAGGGAGAAGGCGGTGCGTTGTTGAGTGGTGAGGTGGCTGTGTGCTAACAGTAATAATGATTCAAATGAAAAGAAGGCTTGGAGAAACAGAGTGGAGTGCGATTGATCAAACGCTTTTTGTTCTCAATTTTAGAAATACAAGATCTGAATAATAAAACGCAAGCATTAGGTGAGATAAATATTAAATAAGTGCAATAAACATTGTACTGAAGTAGGATTAATTCATACTTTTAATTATAGCATGTGGATCTTCATCTCACGGCAAAAGCAATTCGGGTCTTCCATGAAATTCGTAAACATCACTATGAAATGGAGGTCAAAGTTTAAGAGTTATCAGTAAGTTTGTGGTCGG
Organism: Squalus acanthias; assembly: GCA_030390025.1. Lineage (NCBI taxonomy): Eukaryota > Metazoa > Chordata > Chondrichthyes > Squaliformes > Squalidae > Squalus > Squalus acanthias. The sequence continues at coordinate 13,105,225 of CM059453.1, forward strand.
TTAGCGGTGCAGGCGGCTATGCTGAAATAGGGTATGGCGTGGTTGGCTATGGGTGTGACTTATAGGTGAGTTCAGGAAATCGTCAGAACAAATGTGGGTTGGATCTGGTATGGGAGGCATCGGGTATGGTTGTTTGAGATAAGGTGAGGGCGAGATCGTGTATGGGTGAGTTCCGGATAGTGAGCACATCAGAAATATGAGCAGGAGTAGGCCATGCAGCCCCTCGAAGCCTTCTACTCCATTCAATATGATGGTGGCTGATCTTCTAACTCATCTCCCCTTTCCTGCACTATCGCCATATCCCTTAATTCCCTTAATATCCAAAAATCTATCGATTTCTGTCTTGAATATGCACAGCCTTCTGTGGTAGAGAATCCCACAGCTTCACCACCCTCTGAGTACAGCTGTGCAGATGCTAAGAGGCAGAAACAAACTTCCTCTGTCGATTTGCTTCCACCATTATGTCCTGGGTCAATATTTATCCATCAACCAGCATCACTGAAGACAAATTATTGTGTCAGTGATCTCATTGTGGTTCGTGGGACCTTGCTATGCGCAAATTGGCTGCTGGATTTCCTACACAACAGCAGTAGTAATAATCCAATAATGTACCTGATTGGCTGTTAAGCAGTTTTGAACGTCTTGTGGGTGAAGAAATCGCTATATAATTGCAAGTTCCTTCTGTAATGTACGGCGTGCGTTAGGTTCAGTGCCATTGACATCAATGAATTTCGGGGTGTAGCCTACCGCCTGCTTTGCACCAGCGCCAAATTTAAAATTACCGCCGTCGATTTCACTGTAAAAAGCTGTGCCCACTCGCTGTCATCTGTTGCACACCAGCACACAAGTTGAAGGCTTGCCACAATCCCACCGGATGGAGATTTATAGAGATTTGGCTGAAATCGCCGAAATGTGGCTTAACTCATATCCAATCTGGGCCTCACAGTGTCCAATTATGTTACCATTCTGCTTCACATACTTAGCCAGTTTGGAGTCACTCTTACGATCCACTCCTGGTTCAAATGCAGATCAGTTTCATGCTCAGCGATAACCGTCCTGTGGTACTTCTTGTGCACTTATATTCCTTCTATGTTCTTGGTTTGCCTTGCAGAAAAAGCGAAGAAGGGTGAGTGCATGCATGTCGCAGAAACCGGGCTTCTCAATGCAAGAAACGGTGTCGTGGTTGAAATTTGCCGCGAGCGGCAGCCCATTGGCTGCACGTGCTACGCCCCGCGTGATCTCCAGTTCTTTTGAAGACAACAGAGTTGAATATCGGGCGGCGAGTGAAATGGGCGCCGGATGCGATACCGCCCGTTTTGAGCTAGCGGCTAAGACGAATTTCGAACCCCATTCCTCTACCTATGCCCTGAGCTGCATTTTGGGCCCACTCGGCGCTGATTTTGGCAGATTGCCATTTTCCTGCTCGACCCCCCATACTCACACAACTCCCTTTCCTTTGCCTTTTCCAATGTCCTTGTTGAGTATCCATTGAATAACGTATAATTTACAGCAAAGAATCAAGCCGTTTGACTCAACTGGTCATTACCGGCGTTTATGTCCCACCCGAACCTCCTCACACCCTACTTAATCGAATCCCATCAGCGTAACGTTTCTTCCTTGTTCCCTTGTGTGTTTATCTAGTTACCCCTTAAATTCATCCAGTATCAATGGGCCGCAGTTTGCGACAACTACGGATGCCTACGAGGTGCCAGGATAAGAATTTTGAAAAATAGAAAAATAAAATGTATTCACTCATTTATAAATTGAAAATACTCTTCAATACGGTAACTTCTTTTTAGCCCCATAAAAACATATATATATATATTTCAAATCAAACGTTTGTTTAAAATATTTAACTATATGGCATTTTCATTAATTTTAAATATGTAATTTAAAAAAAAAATATTTCATGTGTTTTTGTATTTTTTAAGTTATACCCATTCATACTTATTGGAGTTATGCACGTACGCAGGAATGACGTATGAGGAGAGATTGGGTCCATTAGGCTTATACTCGCTGGAGTTTAGAAGAATGAGAGGGCATCTCATTGAAACTCATAAAATTCTAACAGGACTACACAGACCAGATGCAGGAAGGATGTTCCCGATGGCTGGGGAGTCCAGAACCAGGGATCACAGTCTAAGGATAAGGGGTAAGCCATTTAGGACTGAGATGAGGAGGAATTTATTCACCCAGAGAGTGGTGAACCTGTGGAATTCTCTACCACACAAGGCAGTTGAGGCCAATTCATTAAATATATTCAAGAAGGAGTTGGATATATTTCTTAAAGCTAAAGGGATCAAGGGATATGGGGAGAAGGCAGGGACAGGGTACTGAATTTGGATGATCAGCCATGATCTCATTGAATAGCAGAGCAGGCTCGAGGGGCTGAATGGCCTACTCCTGCTCCTATCTTCTATGATTCTATGTTTCTATGTTTTATTGGTTTGGCCGGCCCACATGGTCTCAGGGGCGCTTTGGAAACACCTGCACCCCTTGGATACGGGGACCTCTGCCCGCGTAGACCCGGAGAGGCCCCAGGATCGGAAGACTCCTTATCTCCCGGAATCAGCAGGTATATTCGGAGAATTTGTACAGGTCGGAGGCATCCGCCCGTTTGTCCATTACATTTTTCCCATTGATCGCAAATCGCTGCAAATTCCAGAACTCGTTACCTGACAATGGTCAACCATTTGACATTCAGCCTTTGATCTATCCATAGAGCTACTTCGCCTCTTATTTCACTTGGACTAATATTCGAATTATTCTCCTCCCTTTATGATTTTACCTTTCATTTTTTCCTCGAGCTGGTTATCGACTCAATCAGGAGATCCATTAAATTCGTTCGACGTATCTCTTCACAAATCGAAAGATATGAAAGAACTGCATTCTGTTAAGTGCTATGAAATGCCCTGTTGCAGATGGGAGTTGCACCGCATAATTTATCGTTGAATCACTTTTGTTGCTTTTTATTCTTTATAGATATGGAAGCTCAGGAAAAGCTGGACGGTGAGAACCGAAATGGGCAAGAACGAGGCTTCCTTTACTGAGGCGAACAATCTTGAAATTAAACCCTTGAATGAGATGTCCTTTCATCGTTTCTTTGTGACTCTTCCATAAAATTAACGCCCCCTTTTCACCCGGTGAACCTGGATCATATTGTGCGCAGGCGTGTCAATAATGGACACATAGCAGAGACTATCTCCCGGGCGATGGCACTAAATGCGCAATATCACATTAGAATATCACATCGGTACAGTTACATCGGAAATAAAACGGTTGATCTGAACAGCACAACAGTGCCAAGTGTGTTCGGGGGACGAGGAGTTGGTGAGCGGCTAGCACAGGCTGCCTTGAATTTTGTGGTAGAGGAGGACCTCAAGGCTCACATCAGCTGCTGGTTTAAAATGAAATACGTGACGGAGAATCCAAGGCCTCAGTACAGGGAACGGATAGTGAACTGACAGAACAGATCATCGGTCCCCTTCACGTTGGTTTGGAACAAATGTCTCCAACTTAGCATTATACAAAAAAAAAGAAGAAATCACCCTTTTATAGTTTAAATGATTTTGATCATACATTAAATGGATTATCATTTTTAGACAGGAATGTATATGTGTCCACTAATGACACTGTAGTTGATGCGTATAGCAGAGATGCATGTAAGAGGAAGCTGGATAAACACGCAAGGAAGAAAAGAATAGAAGGGTATGGATGGGGTTAGATGAAGAGAGGTGGGAGGAAGCTCGTGTGGAGCATAAACACTGGCATAGACCTGTTGGGCCGAATGGACTGTTTCTGTGCTGTACATTCTATGCAACAAAAAAAACAACTGCTATTCATTTCTATTACCATCGATGCAATTGAATATCGGGTTTGGCGGATATATGACGGTACCGTTCGCCTTCTGTTGCCGCCAGGCCCAATCTCTGCTATTATATTAAATGCTACACCGATCCTGATAAACTACATTGGATCCCGGTACATAACACCTCGTTTTATTTTTAATTCTCATTCTTTTTTTCCCAAATCCCTCCATGACCGCGCACACTGCCTTCATCTGGAACCTCCTCCAGCCCTGCAACACTCCAAGATCTCTGCGATCCTCCGATTCTGACATATTGCACAACCTTCATTTTTTCTGTTCTATAATTGCCGGCCCTCCCTTCAGCTGCCTTGGCCCTCAGATCTGGAATCCTCTGCCTAAACCTCTGCGCCTCGCTCCTGATTCAAGGCGCTTCTGAAGACCTACCTCGCTGACCAAGAGCGAGATTTACTTTCCTAACATCACTTTACCAGCCGCGGTGTCTAATTGTTTCTGATAACGCTCTTGTGAATAGCCTTGGGACGTCCACATTAAAGGCACAAAATAAAAGCACCTTGTTGATGTTCACATTTGGACTTCCAAAAGGCTTTTGATAAGGTCCTGCATAAGAGATTAGCGTGTAAAGTTAAGGCACATGGGATTGGGGGCAAGGTATTGATTTGGATAGAGAACTGCTTGGCAGACAGGAAGCAAAGAGTTGGAATAAACGGGTCTTTTTCCGAGTGGCAGGCAGTGCCTAGTGGGGTACGGCAGGGATCGGTCCTAGGACCCCAGCTATTCACTATATATATTAATGATCTAGACGATGGAATTGGATGTAATATCTCCAAGTTTGCAGACGAAACAAAGCTGGGTGGGCTAGTGTGCTGCGAGGAGGATTCCGAGAAACTCCAGGATGATTTGGACAGGTTGGGTGATTGGGCAGAAGCATGGCAGATGCAATATAATGTGGATAAATGCGAGGTTATCCACTTTGGTGGCAAAAACAGGAAGGCAGATTATTATCTGAATGGCAATAGATTGGGAGAAGGGGAAGTGCTACGAGTCGTGGGTGTCCTTGTGCACCAGTCGCTGAAGGTAAGCATGCAGGTGCAGCAGGCGGTTAAGAAGACAAATGATATGTTGGCCTTCATAGCGAAAGGTTTCGAGTACAGGAACAAGGATGTCTTGCTGCAGTTGTACAGGGCCTTGGTGAGACCACATCTTGAGTATTTTGTGCAGTTTTGGTCGCCTTATCTGAGGAAGGATGTTCTTGCCATGGAAGGAGTGCAGCGAAGATTCACCAGGCTGATACCTGGGATGGCAGGAATGATGTATGAGGAGATATTGGGTCGATTGGGCTTATACTCGCTGGAGTTTAGAAAAGTGAGAGGGGATCTCATTGAAAATTATAAAAATCTAACAGGACTAGACAGACAAGATGCAGGAAGGATGTTCCCGATGGCCGGGGAGTCCAGAACCAGGGGTCACAGTCTAAGGATAAGGGGTAAGCCATTTAGGACTGAGATGAGGAGGAATTTCTTCACCCAGAGAGTGTTGAACCTGTGGAATTCTCTACCACAGAAGGCAGTAGAGGCCAATTCATTACATATATTCAAGAAGGATTTGGATATATTTCTTAATGCTAAAGGGATCAAGGCACATGGGGAGAAAGCAGGGACAGGGTACTGAATTTGGATGATCAGCCATGATCGCATTGAATGGCGGAGCAGGCTCGAAGGGCTGAATGGCCTACTCCTGCTCCTATCTTCTATGGTTCTATGTTTCTATGTTATTTTTTCTCCTTTAACTTACAGATGAAGAGGCACGGGAAAAGAACTCAGGTAACATTCTGGAATAGGTGGATCTATTTTTTCTCCGTTATTCTCAGGCCTAGGTGTCAGTCGGAAGCGTTCTTCACCTGGACGCGTGTCCTGTTTCGAAAGAAGACACGTGCAGAAAAGGGGAACTTCATGTTAGATCCACATCGAGTTGAGGAGGTAAAGGCAGGAAGAAAGAAAGACTTGTATTAATAAAGCGCCTTTCATGATCGCAGGACATCCGAAACCGCTTCACAGCCAATGAAGTACTTTTTACGTGTAGTCACTGTTGTAATGTAGGAAAAGTGGCACGCAATTTGCACACAGCAAGCTCCCAAAAACAGCAATGAGCGGATAATCTGTATTAGTGATGTTGGTTGAGGGATATACACTGGCGGAGGACATCAGAGAGAGAGCCCCTGCTCGTCTTCGAAATCGTGGGCAAGGGTTCCTTAATGTCGACACAAGAGTTCAGGCGGGGCCTCGCGTTAAGGGCTCATCCGAAGGACGGCACATCCGACAGTGCAGCACTCCCTCAGTACCGCATTGTCTGTGTCAGCCTAGATTTTGAGCTGCAGTCTCTGGAGCGGGATTGAAACGACAACGTTTGAATGAGATGCAAGCGAGAGATACCAACTGAGGCGCGGCTGACACAATGAGCCTTTTGGCGAGCAGGGTCATAGTGATATTCACCCACTCACTGCCTCGTCTTCAAAACTGCAACGGAGGAATTGATGCAGGCCGGAGGACAAGCTTCTGGAATGGGTAATTAAGCTGAATTGCAACCAATGGATGCTCTTTCTCTATTCATCACAGAAATAGCTGCTTTGAAGAAAAATCTACAGGATGCAGGTTAGCACAAGAATACAGTAGGAATATAAGAACAGGAGTGCGCCATTTAGCCCACTGAGACTGCACCGCCATTCAGTGAGATCCTGGCTGATCTGTGACCTAACTCCTTATACCCGCCTTTGCTGCAGTTGTACAGGGCCTTGGTGAGACCACATCTTGAATATTGTGTGCAGTTTTGGTCGCATTATCTGAGGAAGGATGTTCTTGCCATGGAGGGAGTTCAGCGAAGATTCACCAGGCTGATACCTGGGATGGCAGGAATGACGTATGAGGAGAGATTGGGTCGATTGGGCTTATACTCGCTGGAGTTTAGAAGAATGAGAGGGGATCTCATTGAAACTTATAAAATTCTAACAGGAATAGACAGACTAGATGCAGGAAGGATGATCCTGATGGCTGGGGAGTCCAGAACCAGGGGTCACAGTCTAAGTCAAGGGTTAAGCCATTTAGGACTGAGATGAGGAGGAATTGCTTCACCCAGAGAGTGGTGAACCTGTGGAATTCTCTACCATAGAAGGCAGTAGAGGCCAATTCATTAAATAGATTCAAGAAGGAGTTAAGATATATTTCTTAAAGCTTTAGGGATCAAGGGTTATGGGGAGAAGGCAGGGACAGGGTACTGAGTTTGGATGATCAGCCATGATCTCATTGAATGGCGGAGTGGGCTCGAGGGGCCGAATGGCCTGCTCCTGCTCCTATCTTCTATGTTTCTATGTTTCTATGCACTGTTGGTCACCCCAACCCCGTTCAGATCCTGTACCTCCCTGCGAGGTGTGACCAAGATCTGGAGCAAACTGTACAGACTCTCCTCCCCTTATGTAGTTCATGTGGGGTACCGGGCTTTTAATAAGAGAGGCAATGAGAACTAAAGTCAGGATGCTAAGCTAAATCGTTTTACATCGCTGATTGGGGCGCAGCAGGTATGCAATTCTGGGCATCACACTTTAGGAAGGATGTTCAGCTCTTGGTGATATTGCAGAGGAGATTTCGCAGAATGGCCCCACGGATGAGGGATTTCAGTTATGTAGTGGGGGAGCAGAAAAGATGGGTTTGTTCTCCTTGATCAATGAAGCTTAAGGGGAGATTTAATAGGGTCCTCAAAATTATGAGTTATTTTGATAGAGTAAATAAGGAGAAATTGTTTCCACTAAGTAAGAAAGACCTGCATTTATATCGCGCCTTTCCCGACCACCAGACGTCTCAAAGAGCTTTACAGCCAATTGAAGTGGAGTCACTGTTGTAATGTGGCAGCCAATTTACGCACAGCAAGCTCCCACTAACAGCAATGTGGTAATGCCCAGATAATCTATTTTGGTTCTGTTGGTTGAGGGAGAAGTATTGGCCCAAGGACACCTGGGATAACTCGCCTACACTGCTTCGAAATATTGCAATGGGATCTTTTCCATCCACCTGAGGGGGCGAGTTTAATGTCTCATCTGAAAGACGGCACCGCCGACAGTGCAGCACTCCCTCAGCACTGCATTGGATTGTCAGCCTAGCTTTATGTGTTCAGGTATCTCTGAAGTGGGAGTTGAACCCACAACCTTCTGACGCAGAGGCGAATGTGCTGACACACTAGCAAGAGGGTCGGTATTCGGAAGACTATGGCCCAGAAATTAAACATCGATGGTACCCGCGGGGATAAGGGTTCCCCGCGATATCGCACTCCGCGCCTACCTTTTTGTTTGGGGCCCACACGAACTTTAGTTTCAGAGCCTCTCCCTGTTGCAACCGTGCAGTGCTTGCATATCCCTGAGGCGCAATTAGTTCGTGCGCGCTCTGGGATCACGTGATTCAGTCAGAGCCAATGGCAGCACACCATCTTTCATTCATAGTTTTCACAGCAAGGGCTGTCAAAGCTATGAATACTACAAGCCCCCAAAAGAACAGCTAAACCTCAATTAAATTTTAAAAAAGCCATCACATTAATAAAATAACTATAGTTAAATAAATTAACCACTTTAAACAAAAAATTAAATTTTTGAAAAAATGTAAAATCTTTTTAAAAGTTATAAAAATAAACTTACCTTTCTTTAAAGTCTCTCAAAAAGATAAAACTGTTGAAAAAAATTTAAAATAACACTTAATTAACTACTTACCTTGTTAAAAGGGGGTCCTACGCCTGCTTTCTTTATGTGTAAAATCTTCACCACTTACCTGCGCGTTCAAACCTGAAAAAAAAACTAAGTGCACTGCGTGCGCACAACCTGTAGTGCGCATGCAATTCACTTAGGAACCGCCCCCTTTACAATACACGAAGTGCCGGTTTCCCGCGCATGCGCAGTGCATGCAGGAAACCGGCAATTCGGGACCTAATACGCGAGAGTACACAGTGCGTACTCTCGCGTATTAGGTCTAATTTTCGGGCCTATGATTTAAGATGAATGGCAAAACAACAATGTGGGCAAATCTGGAGTTTTCATGAAACAACCAGTTGTTATGGTCCAGAATACATTGGCTGAACAGGTGGAGGAAGCATTATCAATAGAAAATTTGAAAAGGGAATGGGTTAAATATTTGAAAAGGAAAAATGGACACGGCTATGGAGACAGAGCATGGGAGAGGGATCAATTTGATAGCGATTTCAAAGAGCTGGCACAGACACGATGTGCCAAGTTGCCTCCTGCTGTGCCGTAATTTCGATTCAGTTCTTCCATTCTGTTATTATCAACATCTCCTCTTCCTCTTTCGTAAACAGAAGAAAAGCTGCGAAAGAAACCGAAAGGTAAATGTTCACAGTGCTGTGGTTTGCGATCGACGCATTTATAGTCGCCACCATTGCCTGTTCTTTCGTTTTCCCTTCATGACTACTTAACAATGTGATCATTAGCTGGTTTTGGATATTTCTGCTGGCTTATAACTTTTTATGAGAAGTCGCACAACACCAGGTTATAGTCCAACAGCTTTATTTGAAATCACAAGCTTCGGAGCGCTGCTCCTTCGTCAGGTGAAGTGAAGAGATGCATATAGGCACAGCATATATAGTCAGAGAACACTGCCAGATGATTACACTTAATCTGTGTTGATGATCTGGCATGTCTTGCAGATCATGGCGCAACCCTGCCACGGCAACCTCTGCAAGAGATGCCAGATCATCAACACAGATTAACTGTACTCATCTGGCAGTGTTCTCTGACTGTATATGCTGTGCCTATATGCATCTCTTCACTTCACCTGACGAAGGAGCAGCGCTCCGAAAGCTTGTGATTTCAAATAAAGCTGTTGGACTATAACCTGGTGTTGTGCGACTTCTCACATTTGTCCACCCCAGTCCAACACCGGCATCTCCACATCATTATAACTTTTAGTTCTGTGCATTCTTGAGTACCTGATCTACTCTACAATCTGGTATCTTTTACTATCCCTCTTTCATTTGATTCCTTGTAAGGATACACAAAAATGAGTGGTTATAATTACATTGGATAACAGGCTAATCTCGTTCAATAAAGTAAGTGTGAGGTGTGTATTCTTAATGCAGAATAATGAGGCCATATACTTGCAAAATAGGAATCTAATTTGAACAGAACAGCAAATGCATATGGTTCAGAAATTCACAAATCACTAAAAGTTAATACGAGAATAATAATCAAACAAAGCACTGGGGTACATTTCTACAGGGGTAGAATTGAAAGCAAAGGAGTTATATAAACGTGCATAGAACCTTGCTTGGAAAACATTTGGAGTACTGTGCGCAGTTCACGTCTGTGTATAACAAACGGATATCGATACACTGGAGAGTCGAAAAGAAAACTTACAAGTATGGTAACAGAACTGAGAGGTTGCAACTGTCATGAAAGATTGAACAGAAAAGAGAAGGATGATGCTTAACCTGCTAACAATTTTAATAGTGAGAAGTCGCACAACACCAGGTTATATTTATTTGAAATCACAAGCTTTAGGAGCGCTGCTCCTTCGTCAAGTGAAGTGAAGAGATGCATATAGGCACAGCATATATAGTCAGAGAACACTGCCAGATGATTACAGTTAATCTTTCTGATTAATGTTTAATGTTTTCCTGACTGACCTGTTTGGACACCATTCACAACTTTGATTGCCGTGATTATCTCTCTGCCGAGGTGTGATAAAGGGCAGTTAGAAAGATTAATCTGTAACTGTGGGATAGCGCTAATCGAATGATATCAAATTTACCGCCCACTATACTCCAGCCTTGATATTCAGTTCTATTAAAATCAGTGGAACTATATATCGGGAGTGGAATATAACTGGCGTGCTTTTTTCACTCCTGATTAAAGTTCTGCTCTATTCATAAGGGTCGGCTCTTCAGTTGTGTTCCATATTAAGCCTGTTATTTTTATATGAGTTATCCAACAGATGGACGGCACTCCCCCAGCATGCTCCCTCTTACCGTCATTTATTTCTTCATCCTCTTTCAGAAATAGAGGGCCTGAAAGAACTTCTTGCAGATTGCGGTAAGCAGAAAAGCTTGGGTTCACATATCTTATTTGTGTAACTTCAGATCCACCCGTTCAGCGTCAGCAGCGGCTCAGGGGCCAGCACTCTCGCCCCTGCAGTCCGAAGGTTGTGGGTTTCAAGCCTCACTCCCCTGAAACTCCAGCACAAAAAGCTAGGTTGTCACACCGGTGCTGTGCTGAGGGGGGCGCTGCACTGTCGGAGGTGACGTCTTTCTGATGAGACGTTGAACCAAGGCCCCGTCTTCTCTCTCAATTGGACGTGACACTGGCCCAGAAATTAAACACTGAGTGTTCACGCGGGGGTAAGGCTTCCCCGCGATATCTCACTCCGCGCCTACCTTTTTCCTCTGGGCCCACACGAACTTTAGTTTCAAGGCTGCAGCTGTGCAGTGCTTGCGTGACCCAGAGACGCAATTAGTTCATGCGAGCTCTGGGATCACGTGATTCAGTTAGAGCCAATGGCAGCACATCATCTTTCATTCATAGTTTTGACAGGAAGTCGTGTCAAAGCTATGAATCTATACCCCCCCAAAAGAACAGCTAAACCTCAATTAAATTTAAAAAAAGCCATCACATTAATAAAATAAGTATAGTTAAATAAATTAACCACTTTAAACCAAAATTTAATTTTTGAAAATATTTAAAATCTTTTTAAAAGTTATAAAAATAAACTTACCTTTCTTTAAAGTCTCTAAAAAAGATAAACCTGTTGGAAAAAAGTTAAAATAATACTTAATTAACTACTTACCTTGTTAAAAGAGGGTCTTACGCCTCCTTTCTTTATGTGTAAAATCTTCCATGCTTACCTGCGCGTTCAAAGCACTAAGTGCACTGCGTGCGCGCAGCCTGTAGCGCGCACGCGGTTCACTTAGGAACCGCCCCCTTTTGAATTCACGAAGTGCCGGTTTCCCGCGCATGCGCAGTGCATGCTGGAAACCGGCAATTGGAGACCTAAACCCCGCGAGAGTACACAGTGCGTACTCTCGCACATTAGGTCTAATTTTCGGGACACTCTTTCGAAGAAGAGCAGGGGAGTTATCCCGGGAGACCTGGCTAATCTACATCCCTCAATAACATAACAGATATCTGGTCATTATCACATTGCTGTTTCGGGGAACTTGCTGTGCGCATGTTGGCTGCTGCCTTCCTTAAAGTACAACAGCGATTGCAATTCAGAAAATTACTTAATTGGCTTTAAAACGCTTTGGGACAGCCGTGACAGAAAGTCTTTCTTTCAAGTCGTTCTTATTTTAAACTTAGATAAGATGTCCCCACATGTGAGGAAGTTCAAAACTCGGGGCAATCAATCAAATATAGTCGCTAATATATCCTTAAGGATTTCTCGATCAGCTCCGATGGACGGGCCACATCGTCCGCATGCCCGATACGAAACTCCCAAAACAAGCGCTCTACTCGGAGTTCCGACATGGCAAGAGAGCCCCAGGTGGCCAGAGGAAATGCTTCAAGGACACCCTCAAAGCCTCCTGGAAAAAGTGCAACATCCCCACCGACACCTGGGAATCCCCGGCCCAAGACCGCACAAAGTGGAGGAGAAGCATCCGGGAGGGCGCCGAACACCTCGAGTCTCTTCGCCGGGAGCAAGCGGAGGCCAAGGGCAAAGAGCACAAGGAGCGCACGTCAACCCAAGCACCCCACCCACCTGCTCCTTCAACCACCGTCTGCCCCACCTGTGACAGAGACTGTAGGTCCTGCATTGGACTCATCAGTCCCCTGAGAACTCATTTTTAGAGTGGAAGCAAGTCATCCTCAGTTCCGAGGGACTGCCTAAGAAGGAAGAAGGATTTCAGGAGAAATGTTCCTTGCCCAGAGCTTGGGTAGAATGTGGAACCGGCTACCACAGAGAGTAGTTGAGGCGAATAGCATAGATGCCCTTAAGGGGAAGCGACATAAACACATGAGTGAGAAAGGAATAGAAGGATATGCTGATAGGGTGAGATAAAGTAGGGAGGGGGGAGGGTCGTGTGGAGCATAAGCACCAACACGGACCCATTGGACTGAACGGCTTAATTGTTTGCTGTAAGTAATATGTCACGTTAGGCTCTTCCTGCATCTCAGAACAACAAAATCAATCCACTTTCCGTTGCTTACTGTGTATTCGAACTGATTACGGTGCAGAAATATCGGGCCTTCATCGAATCAACGAATTATAGAGTGGTTAAAGCACAGAAGAAGTCCATTCGGCCCATCGAGCCCATGCCGACAATCTCTGCAAGAGCAATTCAGCTAGGCCATCTCCCCCGCCCGTTCCCCGTAACCCTGTACTTTTCTTTTCTTCAGATGCTTTCCAATTCCCTTTCGAAAGCCGTCATTTATTCAGCCTCTACCACCCTTTCAGGCAGTGCAATCCAGATCTTAAGCACTCGCTGTGTAAAAAAAAGTTTTTATCTTCCATCGCCTTTTGTTCTTTTGCTAATCACCTTAAATCCTTGTCCTCTGGTTCTCGATCGTTCTGCCAATGGGAGCAGTTTCCCTCTACCTACTCTGTCCAGACCCCTCATGATTTTGAACACCTCTATCAAATCTCCTCTCAACCTTCTCTGCTCCAAGGTGAACAACCCCAGCTTCTCCAGTCTTTCCATATCACTGAAGTCCCTCATCCCTGGTAACATTCTGGCCAATCTCCCCTTAACCTTCGCTGCTCCAAGGAGGACAACCCCAGCTTCTCCAGTCTCTGCATATAACTGAAGTCCCTCATTCCCGGTACCTTTCTGGTCAATCTCCCCTTAACCTTCTCTGCTCTGAGGAGAACAATCCCAGCTTCTCCAGTCTACCCATGTAACCTGAAGTCCCTCATCCCTAGTACCATTCTGGTCAATCTCCCCTTAACCTTCTCTGCTCTAAGGAGAACAACGCCAGCTTCTCCAGTCTCTCCACATAACTGAAGTCCCTCATCCCCGGTACCATTCTGGTCAATCTCCCCCTTAGTCTTCTCTGCTCCAAGGTGAACAACCCCAGCTTCTCCAGTCTCTCCACGTAACTGAAGTCCCTCATCCCTGATACCATTCTGGTCAATCTTCCCTTAACCTTCTCTGCTCCAAGGTGAACAACCCCAGGTTCTCCAGTCTCTCCACATAACTGAAGTCCCTCATCCCCGTTACCATTCTGGTCAATCTCCCCTTAACCTTCTCTGCTCCAAGGTGAACAACCTCAGCTTCTCCAGTCTCTCCACGCAACTGAAGTCCCTCATCCCTGGTACCATTCTGGTCAATCTCCCATTAACCTTCTCTGCTCTAAGGAGAACAACCCCAGCTTCTCCAGTCTCTCCATATAACTGAAGTCTCTCATGCCTGGAATCAGTCTCGTACATCTGTTCTGCTCCCTCTCTAAGGCCCACACATCCTACCTAAAGTTTGGCGCCCAGAATTGGATATAATACTCCAGTTGGAGCCGAACCATTGTTTTATCAATGTTCTTCATAATTTTCAAGCTTTTGTGCCCTATACCTCGATTCATGAATCCCAGGATCCGTTAGCATTTTTCACTGCTTTCTCAGCCTGCCCTACCACCTTCAACGATTTGTACAAATATACCCCCAGGTCTCCCTTTTCTTGCACCCATTTCAGAATTTTACCCTTTAGTTCAGATTGCCACTCCTCCTTCTTCCTATCAAAATGTTTCAATTCACGCTTTTCTGCGTTGAATTTAATCTGCCACGTCTCCGCCCATTTCACCAGCCTGTCTATGTCTTCCTGAAGTCTATAGAAACATAGAAACATAGAAGATAGGAGCTGGAGCAGGCCATTCAGCCCCTCGAGCCTGCTCCGCCATTCAATGAGATCATGGCTGATCATCCAAATTCAGTACCCTGTTCCTGCCTTCTCCCCATATCCCTTGATCCCTTTAGCTTTAAGAAATATATCCAAATCCTTCTTGAATATATTTAATGAATTGGCCTCAACTGCCTTCTGTGGTAGAGAATTCCACAGGTTCACCACTCTCGGGGTGAAGAAATTCCTCCTCATCTCAGTCCGAAATGGCTTACCCCTTATCTTTAGACTGTGGCCCCTGGTTCTGGACTCACCGGCCATCCGGAACATCCTTCTTGCATCTCGTCTGTCTAGTCCTGTTAGAATTTTATACGTTTCAATGAGATCCCCTCTCATTCTTCTAAACTCCAGCGATTATAAGCTCAATCGACCCAATCTCTCCTCATACGTCATTCCTGCCATCCCAGGTATCAGCCTTGTGAATCTTCGCTGAACTCCTTCCATGGCAAGAACATCGTTCCTCAGATAAGGCGACCAAAACTGCACCCAGTACTCAAGGTGTGGTCTCACCAAGGCCCTGTACAACTGTAGCAAGACATCCTTGTTCCTGTACTCAAACCCTCTCGCTATGAAGGCTAACATACCCAATTTCCTTATAATCAATTACAATGTCATCTGTTTCTGCCTGTGAGGGAGCGACATTTACTTTCGATAATCTCTTCCTTTTTACAAACTTCTAGCAGTTTTACAAGCTGTTTTTACGCCTCTTGGTAGTTTGCTCTCGTATTCTATGTTCTCTCTCTTTATTAATCGCTTGTTCTTCCTTTGCTGAATTCTAACATCCTCCCAATCTACAGGCTTGCTTTCTTTTTGACAACATTATAATTGTTCTTCCTTTAAAGTAATAGTATCTTGAAATGCCCTTGTTAGCCACGGCTGTACCATATCTGTGGCGTTTTAATTCTTAAAGGAATGTATAATCGTCGTGAGTTATGAAGTATTTCTTTAAATATTTCACATTTGAATCTTTGGAATTCTCGACCTCAAAGAGCCGTGGATGCTGAATCGCTTAATATATTCAAGGCTGAGATAGAGAGATTTTTGGACTCTCGGGGAAATCAAGGAATTTAAAGATCGGGAGTAAAAGTGGAGAGAGGTCGAACATCAGCCCTGATCTTATTGAATGGCGGAGCAGGTCCGAGAGGCCGTATGGCCTGCTCTTGCTCCTAATCCTTATGGTCCCATGTTCGTACTTTCAGATTTAATATCCTAGTTTTGGACTTAATTAAATTACTCTTAACATCAACGTAAAATTATATTACTTAATGATCACTTCGCCGCAGAGTCTGCATGACTACAATTTATTAACTAACCCTGTCTCATTGCAAAATACCAGATCTAAAATAAACTTTTTCCTAGCTGGTTCATTGACCCAATGATCCAGTTGATGTACTTGCCCTCAGACATCTGGACACCATGATATGGAATTTTCTATTGAAATCTTTATGCCGTCATATTTTCCTCTTTTCCGTTAAACATCATTTTGAAAACCCACCAGTTGATCCTAGAACCTGTCTATCGCTAATTTGTTAGTATTAGTAATAAACGGGACTAAAAGCCGATAAATCCCCTGGACTTGATGGCCTACACCCGAGGGTTTTGAAAGAGGTGACTAAAGAGATAGTGGATGACAGAATAGATGCAGGAAGGATGTTCCCGATGGCCGGGGAGTCCAGAACCAGGGGTCACAGTCTAAGGATAAGGGGTAAGCCATTTAGGACTGAGATGAGGAGGAATTTCTTCACCCAAAGAGTGGTGAACCTGTGGAACTCTCTACCACCGAAGGCAGTTGATATATTTCTTAAAGCTAAAGGGATGAAGGGATATGGGGAGAAAGCAGGGACAGGGTACTGAGTTTGGATGATCAGCCATGATCTCATTGAATGGCGGAGCAGGCTCGAGGGGCCGAATGGCCTACTCCTGCTCCTATCTTCTATGATTCTATGATTATGCATTGGTTGTCATTTTCAAAAATTCCATTGATTCTAGAACGGTTATCGCGAATTGGAAGGTAGCAAATATAACCCCACTATTGAAGAAAGGAGGGAGAGAGAAAACGGGGAACTACAGTCCAGCCAGCCTGACTTCAATAGTAGGGAAAATGCTAGAATCTATTATTGAGGAAGTGGTAACAGGGCATGTAGAAAATAATAATATGATTGGGCAGAGTCAACATGGATTTATGAAATGGAAATCATGTTTGACGAATCGTTTAGAGTTTTTTTAGTGGTTGTAACTAGCAGAATATATAAGGAATACCAGTGAATGTGGTATATTTGGATTTTCAGATGGCTTTCGATAAGGTGCCACACAAGAGGTTATTCAACAAAATTGGGGCTCATGGCATTGGGGGTAATATACTAGCATGGGTTGAGGATTGTTTAACGGACAGAAAACAGAGAGTAGGAATAAACGGGTCATATTCGAGTTGGCAGGGTGTAACTGGTGGGGTACCGCAAGAATCAATGCTTGGGTCTCAGCTATTCACAATCTATATCAATGATTTGGATGAGGGGACGAAATGTAATATATGCAAGATTGCTGAAGATTCAAAGCTGGCTGGGAATGTAAGTTGTGAGGAGGATGCAAACAGGCTTCACTGGGATATAGACAGGCTAGGTAAGTGGGCCAGAACATGGCAAATGGAATATAATATGGAGAAATGTGAAATTATCCACTTTGGTAGGAAACATAGAAAAGCAGAGTATTTTTTTAAATTGTGATAGATTGGGAGATGTTGGTGTTCAGAGTGACCTGGGTGTCCTTGTACACGAATCACTGAAAGTTAACAAGCAGGTACAGCAAGCAAATAGGAAATTCAATGGTATGTTGGCCTTTATTACAAGAGGTTTTCACGATAAGAATAAAGACGTCTTACTGCAATTATACTGGACACTGGTGAGACCACACCTGGAGCATTGTGTACAGCTTTGGTCACCTTATCTAAGGAAGGATATACTTGCCTTGGAGGGAGTGCAACGAAGGTTCAGCAGGCTGATTCCTTTGATTGCGGGGGATTGTCCTATGAGGAGAGATTGAGTAGACTAGGCCTATATTCGCTGGAGTTAAGAAGACCGAGAGGAGATCGCATTGAAACATGCAAAATTCTTGCAGGGATTGACAGGGTAGATGCAGGGAAGATGTTTCCCATGGCTGGGGAGTCTAGAACCAGGTGTCACAGTCTCAGAATAAAGGGTCAGGCCACTAAGGACTGAGATGAGGAGAAATTTCTTCACTCAGACGGTGGTGAATCTTTGGAATTGTCTACCGCAGAGGACTGTGGAGGCTCAGTGGCTGAATTTATTCAAGACAAAGATCGATAGATTTTTGGATATTAAGGGAATCAAGGGATATGCCGATAGGGTAGTCGAGGTAGAATATCAGCCATGATCTTATTAAATGATGAAGTAGGCTCAAGGAGTCAAATGGCCTACTCCTGCTCCTATTTCTTATGTCCTTATATATGGATAGGGTTGAAAAGTGGAGTTGAGTTTCAAGATCAGCCATGATCTTATTGAATGGTGGAGCAATCTCTAGAGGCCGTATGGTCTGCACCTGCTCCTAATTCTTATGTTCTTATTTTCTTATTATTAATAGTATTATTGTTATTCTATTAATAATAGAAAAAGACAGAACGCAAGATAGATATTTACAGCTTTCAAAACGTCAGGAGGCCTCAAAACGCTTTACAGCCAATTAAGTACTTTTCAACCATTGTAATGTAGGAAACTCCGCAGCCAATGTGCGCGCAGTATGATCTCACAAATATCAATGAGATAATTACCAGATAATCTGTTTACTGATGTTGGTTGAGGGATAAATATTGGCCAGCATACTGAGGAGCCCTCCATAGTTGTCCGGGGAAACAGTGCTGGGAGATATTTTACATCCAGCGGACAGGCAGACGGGACCATCGATTTAACCTATCATCCGAAAGCCGGCACCTCCGACAATGAAGCATTCCCTCAGTACTGCACCGGGATGGTCGGCCTGGATGATGTGCTCGGGCCACTGATTGTTATTATTGTTACTATCTTTGTTGCTCGTTCGAAAACAATGTGATATACCCCAAATCAATTGGAGCTTCATTGATTATTCCTATTAATATTAATTAATTTTAAATACCATTATTGATAATAATATTGTTAGTATGAATGCGATTATTAATACGATTATTATAGCTATTATTAATCATCTGATTATTGCAAATATTATAATCAATATAAATATAAATGCCTCTAACATCCAAGACCTTGAAATCGTTCATAAAGCCACAACATTTGAGAACTGTTCAGCGAAAAAGAACATTTGCAATTTATTTTATGGTCTAGTCTCACTGCTTTCCAATCAAAGTTGTGTTCTATGATTATTTATTTACTTGTTGCACTTTAAAATACTCAGGGTATTATATGTTTGACACACAATAGCTATTTAAATGATTGTAGTATCATCATGGAAATGAAAGAAGCATGTGAATTAATTTACTGACTTCCAATTTATGCAAGTATACATGTTGTTCGTGTTTTGGCTGTTTCTAAAGTAAATGACAATGCAATAATAAACTCAGTAAAATGAAAAAGATATGATAATGATTGTATGCCTGCAGGAATATATGATCAATATAAATATTAATCGCATCATTACTGTTATTATTATTGATATACACATTAATATTATTGATTTTATTATTAATAATGTATTATTGTCAATAATTATTAGAAGAAAAGCTAAAGGACAAAATAGAAGGTATTGGCATCAAAATATAACACGTTTGGAGAGAAAACATGTAATAATTTAACGTTTATCGTTTCAGCATCGTCATTCCTTTTCATTCTCTTCTTGTTATGCTCCACTGATAAATTCCAGCCCTCAAATTAAGCCACATTTTGGTGGACATTTAATTCTGCGCTTGTACAGTTAATGGTGGAGCTGCAGCTGTTTCGCATATGTTGCTTCTTGAATCTGCATCCGCGGCCTTCTCGGCATTGCAAATAGGTTTCCTTTGACCCGTTTTACCGGCTATCTCTTTAGGTCTCCGGGTATCAGTCTGTGTAGAATCTCTTTGGGAGACAGGAAATCTTAAAACAGTTAATCTCCATTCCAGAAAATTGCACGTATGGGCTTACCAGCTCAGACGGGCAGTAACATAGAAACATAGAAACATAGAAACATAGAAGATAGGAGCAGGAGTAGGCCATTCGGCCCCTGAGCCTGCTCCGCCATTCAATGCAATCATGGCTGATCATCCAAATTCAGAACCCTGTCCCTGCTTTCTCCCCATATCCCTTGATCCCTTTAGCCTTAAGAAATATATCCAACTCCTTCCTGAATATATTTAATGAATTGGCCTCTACTGCCTTATGTGGTAGAGAATTCCACCAGTTCACCACTCTCTGGGTGATGAAATTCCTCCTCATTTCTGTCCTAAATGGCTTACCCCTTATCCTTAGATTATGACGCCTGGTTCTGGACTCCCCGACCATCGGGAACATCCTTCCTGCATCTAATCTGTCCAGTCCTTTCAGAATTTTATAAGTTTAAATGAGATCCCCTCTCATTCTTCTAAACTCCAGCGAGTATAAGCCCAATCGGCCCAATCTCTCCTCGTACGTCATTCCTGCCATCCCAGGTATCAGCCTGGTGAATCTTCGCTGAACTCCTTCCATGGCAAGAACCTCCTTCCTCAGATAAGGCGACCAAAACTGCACACAATACTCAAGATGTGGTCTCGCCAATTCATTAAATATATTCAAGAAAGAGTTAGATATATTTCTTAAAGCTAAAGGGATCAAGGGATATGGGGAGAAAGCAGGGACAGGGTACTGAATTTGAATGATCAGCCATGATCTCATTGAATGGCGGAGCAGGCTCGAAGGGCTGAATGGCCTGCTCCTGCTCCTATCTTCTATGTTTCTATGTTTTTATGTATCACAAAAACAAAATACTTCCCTTGGTCTCGATTTTAAAATTCTCATCCTTGCTTAGAAATCTGTCCATGAGCTCGGCCTATACACTTTCTCTGCATCCTCTTCAAGCAGCACAACCCTCCGAGAGCTCTGCGCTCTTCCAACTCTGGCCTACTGCGCATCCCGGATATCCCGCGCCTGCGTCATAAGCTCAGGAATTCCCTCCCTAATTCTCTCCGCCATTTTCTCCTCTTTTCAAACCTTCCTTAAAATATTGGTCTTTGAACAGACTATTGGCCACTTGCCCTTATATCTGCTTATGTGGCTCGATTTCACATGTTGTTTGAAAACGCTACTTTGAAGCGCCTTGTGATGTTTTACTATGTTGATGGAATATATGTGTATAAATGCAAGTTGTTGTTGTTGTTGTCGCTCATTGCCCTGCTGTATTTCGTGGCCTATCTCACAATATCCCAACTCCCTCCACAATCACTGGCTTTCATTTTACTCTCGCCGCAGAAATACAAACATTGCAAGACAAACTTGACGATGCAGGTGAGTGCAAACCATAAGGCTCGGGTTTCGGTGCAGTCACGAGCGTCAGGCCACTGCTTCCTTTGCTCTAGCTGTTACATGTGTCACCTTCTTTGAGGAATGCATCTATTGCACGACAGGCCGAAGGATTATCACATCTAATTCAAGTCGTTCTCAAACAGAAGCAAAACCTTTGCGATTGCTGGAAATCTGAAATAAAACCGATAATTCGGGCAAACTCTCAGCAAGAACAGGCAGCAACGGTTGAGAGAGAAACAGAGTTAAAATTTCAGGTGGATGATCTTTCATCAGAACTGGAAGAAGTTAGAGCTTCCACCAAGCTTTCAGGCAGTGCATTCCAGGTCTTAACCACTCGCTCTGTATCAAAGTGATTTTCTTATGTCGCCTTTGATTTTTTTTCCAATCACCTTGAATCTGTGTCCTCTGGTTCTCGACCCTTCTGCCAATGGAACAGTTTATCTCTATCTATCCTGTCCAGACCTCTCATGATTTTAAACTACAAACGTATCACAAAAACAAAATACCTCCCTTGGACTCGATTTTAAAATTCGCATCCTTGCTTAGAAATCTATCCATGAGATCGGCCAATCACTTTCTCTGCATCCTCTTCAAGCAGTACAACCCTCCGTCAGCTCTGCGCTCCTCCAACTCTGGCCTACTCCGCATGAGTAAGTGCAGAGACAGGGTAAAAGGCGGGAGGGCAAGAAAGATGAAAAGGGAACCTTCAGATAGAGTGGAGGGCAGAGAGGTTCAATCACAAATGAATGACGGTACAAGGCGAAATGTGGTGTTAATGGGACAAGTAAAGATGTTCCAAGATGAGGTGTAAATGATCACAGCAGAACCAGTGCCAGCACCTGCAGTCCGAGAATGTAGAGGTATTCTGCGGCGAGTGTCTCACCTCCTGACTCCCCAAAGCCTTTCCACAATCTACAAGGCACAAGTAAGAAGTGGGTTGGAATGCTCTCCACTTGCCTGGATGAGTGCAGCTCCAACAACACTCAAGAAGTTCGACACCATCCAGGACAAAGCAGCCTGCTTGAATGGCACCCCATCCGCCACCTTAAACATTCACTCCCTCCACCACCGGCGTACCGTGGCTGCAGTGTGTACCATCTACAAGATGCACTGCAGCAACTCGCCAAGGCTTCGTCGGCAGCACCTCCCAAACCCCCGACCTCTTCCTCCTAGAAGGACAAGGGCAGCAGGCGCATGGGAACACCACCACCTCCAAGTTCCCCTCCACGTCACACACCATCCTGACTTGGAAGTATATCGCCGATACTTCATCGTCGCTGGATCAAAATCCTGGAACTCTCTACCTAACAGCACCATGGGAGTACAATGACCACACGGACTGCAGCGGTGCAAGAAGGCGACTCACCGCCACCTTCTCAAGGGCAATTAGGGATGGGCAATAAATGCTGGCTTTGCCAGCGACGCCCAAATCCCATAGACGAATAAAACTAAAGAAACGCTGGTTATGACAGGAATTTGTTGAGCCGAACATTGAGTGTGGAAGGCTGTAATGTCCCTTATCATAAGATGAGGTGCTGTTGTTCCAGCTTGCGTTGAGCTTCATTGTAACCGTGCAGGAGGCCGATGCCATAAAAAGGGAGCGGGATGGAGAATTAACGTGACCAGAGATTGGATGCTTGCTGATGTTCCTTGTTGGCAATTGAACATTTCCCGTTGCAACAGAAGGGAGGAGGTGACCGAGTGTAACATATCAAAGTTTGCAGATGATACAAAGATGGGAGGGAAAGTAGAAACTGAGGAGGACATAAAAAACCTACAAGGGGATATAGACAGGCTGGGTGAGTGGGCGGAGATTTTGGCAGATGCAATACAATATTGAAAAATGTGAGGTTATGCACTTTGGCAGGAAAAATCAGAGAGCAAGTTATTATCTTAATGGCGAGAAACTGGAAAGTACTGCAGTACAAAGGGATCTGGGGGTCCTAATGCAAGAAAATCAAAAAGTTAGTATGCAGGTGCAGCAGGTGATCAAGAAGGCCAATGGAATGTTGGCTTTTATTGCTAGGGGGATAGATTATAAAAACAGGGAGGTATTGCTGCAGTTATATAAGTTATTGGTAAGACCGCACCTGGAATACTGCATACAGTTTGGGAGTCCATACTTAAGAAAAGACATACTTGCTCTCGAGGCAGTACAAAGAAGGTTCACTCGGTTAATCCCGGGGATGAAGGGGTGGACATATGAGGAGAGGTTGAGTAGATTGGGACTCTACTCATTGGAGTTCAGAAGAATGAGATGCGATCTTATTGAAACATATAAGATCGTGAAGGGGCTTGATCGGTTGGATGCGGTAAGGATGTTCCCAAGGATGGGTGAAACTAGAACTAGGGGGCATAATCTTAGAATAAGGGGTTGCTCTTTCAAAACTGAGATGAGGAGAAACTTCTTCACTCAGAGGGTAGTAGGTCTGTGGAATTTGCTGCCCCAGGAAGCTGTGGAAGCTACATCATTAAATAAATTTAAAACAGAAATAGACAGTTTCCTAGAAGTAAAGGGAATTACGGGTTACGGGGAGCGGGCAGGAAATTGGACATGAGGCTGAGTTCGGATCGGTCAAGGCCCTGTGGGTGGCGGAGCGGGCCCACGGGCTGAGTGGCCGGGTCCTGCTCCTACTTCTTGTGTTCTTTAGATTTGAGGTTAGGATCAGATCAGCCATGATCTTATTGAATGGCGGAGCAGGCTCGAGGGGCCGATTGGCCTACTCCTGCTCCTATTTCTTATGTTCTTATGTTCTTATGTTCTTATGTAACAACAGTAGGCCCGTTTGATAGCACCATTGCACTCGCCGATTTATAATCCTCTCCTTTGATTTAAATGTATAAGAAAGAAAAACCTGCATTTATATAGCGCTATCCAGGACTTCAGGACTTCCCAAAGCTCTGCACAGCCATTGAAATGCTTTTTGAAGGGGAGAAATCGTTGTCTTGTCGGAAAAGCGACAGTTCATTTAGACACAGCAAGGCCTCACAAAGAGATGATAATGACCAGCTCCTCTGTGTTTTTAGTGATGTTGGTTGAGGGATCAATATAGGCCTAGATCACTGGGGCGAACTCCCCTCCTCTTCTTCCAAGTAGTGCCATGGGATCTTTCACGTCTAACCGATGAGGCAGTTGAAGTCTCGGTTTAATGTATCACCTGAAGGACGGCACCTCCGACAATGCGGCTCCCTTCAGTACTGGCACTGGGTATTGTTGGCCTAACTTTAGAGGCTCAATTCTCCGGAGGGGGGGGGGGGCGGGGGTAATTGACCTTTCCTCCTGAGATATGAGACTACTCCTTCTTCTTAGGCAGTCCCTCGGAAACGAGGCTGATTTGCTTCCACACTAAAAATGAGTTCTCAAGTGACGGATGCGTCCAATGCGGGACCTACAGTCTCTGTCACAGGTGGGGCAGACGGTGGTTGAAGGGGCGGTTGGGTGGGGTGCTTGGGTTGACGTGCGCTCCTTCCACTCTTTGCGCTTGGCTGCCGCTTGCTCCCGGCGAAGAGACACGAGGCGTTCGGCGCCTTCCCGGATGCTTCTCCTCCACTTTGTGTGTTCTTGGGCCAGGGATTCCTAGGTGTCGGTGTAAATGTACAGGGCCCAGGTATCCCAGGGGCGCATGCGGTTCGCAAGCGTCCCTGGGATGACGTGGGCATTGGGGAGCTTGTCGAAGAAGGGAATCTCGCTTCATACACTTTACAGATAGACCTGTCAAATATATGAATGGAGATCACACCAAACTATTTAAAATATTAAATAAAAAATATTTAAAAATCACATTTTTAAAATTAGTTGAAATTAAAATAAATTAAATATTTGAAACAAAAACTTAATTTTTTGACTAAAATAATTAAAGTTGTTTACGGGGCTAAAAATAAACTTACTTTTTAAAAAAAGTATTTTTAAATGATAAATGAGTGAATGTTTTTTTTTATTTTTTAAATTTTTTCAAATCTTATGCTGGTAAAAGCAGGGCTTACGCCTGCTTTTATCAGGCGTAAGATTTCTAAGGGTTTTCTGCGGGCGGAGGTTCTCCAGAAAGCGGAACTCTCCGCCCGCAGAGGCCCTTCTCTAGGGCAGGCGTCGGATCTGTCAAGAGCATTCTTCACAGATCGGAAACGCCGGTTTTCAGCGCATGCGCTTGGCATGCCTGGAACCGGCATTTCCGATGTCCCTCTGTGTGTGCACACAGGGATCAGAATATACGGCCCATTATACTTTGGTGTCAGCCTGGCCTCCGTTGGGAGCTGGCTTGTCTCGGTGTCAAAGGACACACCAGGGATTTAAACCCACCATCTAGGCTGGCAGTCCACTGAAGTACTGAGGGCCTGCCGCACTATCGGAAAAGGCTGTCGTTCGGGTGAGATGTTAAAGCGAGGCCCCATACGCCCTCTGAGGTCCCGTGGAAAACAAGGCTTGGCAATATTTCGAAGAGGAGAAGAGGAGTTCTTTTCGGCGTCCTGGTCATTTACCCATTGCTGGCTGTGGGAACTTGCTGTATGCAAATTGGCGGAGACATTTCCACCATTAGAGCACTAATTGCACATCAAAAGTACTTCGTTAGTTGTGAAGCCCTTTGTGACGTGCTGGCGTCGGCAAATCGCTATTTCAATGCACGTCTATACTTCCGTTTTGTTCCTTTACATTACTAATTGCGCCAATTCATGTTCCTATTAGAAAAGTCTTTGAGCAAGAATAAAATAGGTAAGTGTGTGAATGAGATTCATGCTATTGGAAGACTTTCAATCTAGTGCACGTATTCTGTGTATTTTTAGCGATAATTAGCGGGAGCCTTTGCATAGTGGTTATGTTACTGGACGAATTATCATGCAACAAGACCTGGACGACTTTCAGGATTGGGCTGATAAGTGGCAGGTAACATTCGCGCCACACAAGTGCCAGGCAATGACTATCTCCAACAAGCGCGAGTCTAACTGCCTCCCCTTGACATTCAATAGGCAGTACCATCGCCGAATCCCCCACTATCAACATCCTGGGGGACACCATTAACCAGAAACTTAACTGGACCAGCCACATAAATACTGTGGCAACAAGAGCAGGTCAGAGGCTGGGTATTCTGCGGTGAGTGTCTCACCTCCTGACTCCCCAAAGCCTTTCCACCATCTACAAGGCACAAGTAAGGAGACTGATGGAACACTCTCCACTTGCCTGGATGAGTGCAGCTGCAACAACACTCAAGAAGCTCGACACCATCCAGGACAACGCAGCCCGTTTGATTGGCAACCTATTCACCACCTTAAACATTCACTCCCTCCACCACTGGCGCAACATGGCTGCAGTGTGTACCATCTACAAGATGCAATGCAGCAATTCGCCAAGGCTTCTTCGGCAACACCTCCCAAATACGCGACCTCTTCAACCTAGAAGGACAAGGGCAGCAGGCACATGGCATCACCACCACCTCCAAGTTTCCCTCCAAGTCACACACCATCCTGATATAGAAGTATATCGCCGATCCTTCATCGTCGCTGGGTCAAAATCCTGGAACTCCCTCCCTAACAGCACTGTGGGAGTACCTGCAACACACGGACTGCAGAGGTTCAAGAAGGCGGCTCACCACCACCTTCTCAAGGGCAACAAGGGTGGGCAATAAATGCTGGCCTTGACAGCGACGCCCAGGTCCCATAAGCGCATAAAAGAAAAACGTGAGTTCAAATCCCACCATGGCATTTTGTGAATTTGAATTCAGTTAATTAAATAAATGTGGACTAAAACCAAATCTAGTATCAATAATGGTGACCATGAAACTATTGGATTGTCGTAAAAATCCAACTGGTTCCTTTAGGGAAGGAAATCTGCCGTCCTTACCCTGTCTGGCCTATATGTGACCCCAGATCCACAGCAATGGCTCTCGACTGCCCTCTAAAATGGCCCAGCAATCCAATCAGTTGTAACATGCCTGGTTGAGTGCAGCTCCAAAAACACTCAAGAAGAAGCTCGACACCATCCAGGACAAAGCAGCCCGCTTGATTGGCACCCCATCCGGCACACTAAACTCTCTGCATCACCGGCGTACCGTGGCTGCAGTGTGTACCATCTGCAAGATGCACTGCAGCAACTCACCAAGGCTTCTTCGACAGCAACTTCCAAACACTCGAATTCTACCAGCCACGGAAAATCAAATCAAGAAGTCCAGGAGAGGGTATAATGTAGGTCAACCAGCACAGGAGCGATCAGTGAATAGAAACATAGAAACATAGAAAGATAGAAGATAGGAGCAGGAGTAGGCCATTCGGCCCCTCGAGCCTGCTCCGCCATTCGATGAGATCATGGCTGATCATCCAAACTCAGTACCCTGTACCTGCCTTCTCCCCATATCCCTTGATACCTTTAGCATTAAGAAATATATCTAACTCATTCTTGAATATATTTAATGACTTGGCCTCACCTACCTTCTGTGGTAGAGAATTCCACAGGTTCGCCACTCTCTGGCTGAAGAAATTCTTCCTCATTTCTGTCCTAAATGGCTTACCCATTATCCTTAGATTATGACCCCTGGTTATGGAGTCTGTGACCATCGGGAACATTCTTCCTGCATCTAGTTTGTCCAGACCTTTATATGTCAGAATTTTATATGTTTCGATTAGATACCCTCTCATTCTTCTATACTCCAGCGTGTATAAGCCCAATCGACCCAATCTCTCCTCATATGTCATTCATGCCATCCAGGTATCAGCCTTGTGAATCTTCGCTGAACTCCTTCCTTGGCAAGAACATCCTTCCTCAGATAAGGCGACCAAAACTGCACACAATACTCAAGGTGTGGTCTCACCAAGGCCCTGTATAACTGCAGCAGGACATCCCTGTTCCTATACTCAAGCCCTTTCGCTTTGAAGGCCAGCATACCATTTGCCTTCTTCACCGCCTGCTGCACCTGCATGCTTACCTTCAGCGTCTGGTGCACAAGGACACCCAGGTCTCGTTGCACTTCCCCTTCTCCCAATCTATTGCCATTCAGATAATAGTCTGCCTTTCTGTTTTTGACACCAAAGTGGATAATGGCTTTGGTGCGAGTTTGTATACGGACAGCAGAGGTTAGGATGAGACAATTTACTTATTTACATTGCATACCTTTATTTAAGGATACCTTAAGCTATTTGGACCACATTTAGATTATTGTATTCTGTACTGGTCACGGTTCCTCAGGACCGATATATTGGCCTTGTAAGGGCAGCAGCGCAGATTAACCAGGTGGATAACGTTTCCTAGCATGCTTACATTATGAGGACAGGTTGCATAGGCTAGTCTTGTATTGCCTTGAGTGTAGACCATTACGGGATGATCTAATTGATTTACTTCAGATGATTAAGAAGAATGAGAGGTGATCATATTGAAACTGACAAGATACTGAGGGAGGTCGACAAGGTAGATGCAGAGAGGATGTTTCCCCTCGTGGGGAAATCTAGAACTCGGGGGCATAGTTTCAGAATAAAGGGTCGCCCTTTTAGAACTGAGATGAGGAGGTATTTCTTCTCTCAGAGGGTCGTAAATCTGTGGAATTCTCTGCCCCAGAGAGCCGTGAAAGTTGGGTAAATAAATACATTTAAAGTGTAGATAGACAGATTTTTGCAAGATAAGGGAGGGAAGGATTATGGGGAGCGGGCAGGGAAGTTTCCTGGAGCCAAAGATCAGCCATGATCTTATTGAATGACGGAGCAGGCTCGAGGGGTCAAGTGGCCGATTCCTGCTTCTATTTCTTATGTTCTTATGTTTTATGGAGTTGATAGGGTAGATAGAGGGAAACGATTTCCTCTGCTGGGAGGGTCCCGAACAACAGGGATGTCCTGCTGCAGTTGTACAGGGCCTTGGTAAGACCACACCTTGAGTACTGTGTGCAGTTTTGGTCGCCTTATCTGAGGAAGGATGTTCTTGCCATGGAAGGTATTCAGCGACGATTCACCAGATTGATACCTGGGATGGTAGGAATGACATATGAGGAGAGATTGGGTCGATTGGGCTTATACTCGCTGGAGTATAGAAGAATGAGAGTGGATCTCATCGAAACATATAAAATTCTGACAGGTCTGAACAAACTAGATGCAGGAAAAATGTTCCCGTTGGTCGGAGAGTCCAGAACCAGGGGTCATAATCTAAGGATAATGGGTAAGCCATTTAGGACAGAAATGAGGAAGAATTTCTTCACCCAGAGAGTGGTGAACCTGTGGAATTCTCTACCACAGAAGGTAGTTGAGGCCAAGTCATTAAATATATTCAAGAATGAGTTAGATATATTTCTTAAAGCTAAAGGTATCAAGGGATATGGGGAGAAGGAAGGTACAGGGTACTGACTTTGGATGATCAGCCATGATCTCATCGAATGGCGGAGCAGGCTCGAGGGGCCGAATGGCCTACTCCTGCTCCTATCTTCTATGTTACTATGTTTTGTTCTTAAAATTAGATCTAGGCTGTTCTTGAGGGTGATGTCAGAAAGCACTTCTTCATTCAAAGATACGTGGAAATCTGGAACTGTTGCCCCACCAAAAACTTTGAAGCCATATCAGTTGACCGAAGTCGATAGATTTTTGTTAGGCAAGAGCTACGGAACCAATGCGGGTAGAGAAAGTTAAGCTACAGATCAGCCATGATGCAATTGAATGACGGAAGAGGCTCGAGGAGCACTTTGCCCCCTCTCCCTTCCTCTGTTCGTACTGATTCTCATTTTTCTTTCCTTCCATTTGTTAGACTTCCAGAATCTGAAAGAAAACTGCGAAGATAAAGGTTGTTTGGATAGATTTTGTTAAATTTGAAACCTAGCGATTTTCTCATTTTCATGGCTTGACTATATTCTTCTTTGACGCACTGTTACGTCAGACTGTCGAAATTAATAATTTAGGGAACTTTTCTTAATCTAGACTTCTTCTTATCATAGACTTTTTAAAAGCACATGGAAAGTCTTTCAGACAAAGAGAGAGTCATATGTAACTAATTTATTGGGACACAGAATTCACTGCTGCATCCGTTGCTCTATGCAGAGAAGTATAATTTTCTGAAAATTATTAATATTCTCACCGACTCTATATACGAAGATAGATTCATGTTAATCCAACTACACTAAAATGCTCCAGTTGCATCGGATATTAGCCAATCAGGGCTTATTTCATTCATTACATTGTTAATAGGAGTAATTTCTGTATTTCATAATCTTAATAGATCACGATTTGAGCAAGAAAGATAAAGGTAAAAAGTGTGATTTAGGTTCATTTTTACTTCGATAGTACATTTTTGTGATACACTGGGGGCTGAAATTGGTCAGGGATTGTGAAGCAAAGCTGGCAGGTATAGGACACGTCGGATATTCATTTCAATTGGGAACTGAATTTGGGCGCGTTTTTTATTGAAATTATACGGGGCCCCAGTGAAACATAGAAACATAGAACATAGAATCTAGGAGCAGGAGTAGGCCATTCGGCCCGTCGAGCCTGCTCCGCCATTCAATACGATCATGGCTGATCATCCAAATCCAGTACCCTGTCCCTGCTTTAATCCCCACAGTACACATATCCCACCCTACCCCCGTAACCCCACGTATTTAATTCCCCCTAACATATCCCATCCTATCCCCATAACCCCACATATTTAATCCCCCCTAACACTAAGGGTCAATTTATCATAGCCAAATCAACCTAACCCACACATTTTTGGACTGTGGGAGGAAACCGGAGCACCCGGAGGAAACCCACGCAGACACGGAGACCACACATGGAGTATTGTGTACAGTTTTGGTCTCCTTACCTAAGGAAGGATATACTTGCCATAGAGAGATCGCCACGAAGGTTCACCAGACTGGTTCCTGGGATGGAGGGACTGTCATATGAGGAGAGATTGAGTAGCCTAGGCCTATAGTATCGAGAGTTTAGAAGAATCAGAGGTGATCTCATTGAAACCTACTAAATTCTTACAGGGCTTGACAGGGTCGATGCAGGGAGGAGGTTTGCCCTGGCTGGGGAGTCTAGAACCAAGGGTCACAGTCTCCGAAAAAATGGTTCAGCCATTTAGGACTGAGATGAGGAGAAATTTCTTCACACAGGCGCTGATGAACCATAGGAATTCTCTACCCCAGACGGCTGTGGAGGCTCAGTCGTTGAGCATATTCAAGACAGAGATCTATAGATTTTTGAATATTAAGGGAATCAAGGGATAAGGGGATAGTGCAGAAAAGTGGAGATGAGGTAGAACATCAGCCATGATCGTATTGAATGGTGGAGCAGGCTAGAAGGGCCAAATGGCCCACTCCTGCTCCTAATTCTTATGTTCTTATGGTTTCAAGTTTATTCTTCCTCCCTCTCAAATTTCGCTCTGTCATGCTACTTTCAGCAAACCACAGAACCCCTAATTTCTCGAATCTCATTGTTTTCCAACAGCATTAGAGAAACTGAGAACAAGTCTTCAAGAGTGCGGTGAGTGGACGAGATTGGATCCTTTTGTCATTTGACCCCAGTGGGATCATTTATCTCACTGATCGATCAACCTCTCCTTACCAGAAACATGTTTACTTCAGAGTGACTGTGGGGTGGGGGCACATTTAACTTACTCCCGTTCCTGTATAATTGGAAAGGTAAAAAAAAACAAGGGATCGCGCGGACTCGATGAGCCGAATGGCCGCCTTCTGTGCCGTTATGACTCTATGACATCTGCTGACTCTATGACATAATCCTCGCGCAAAATTTGCACTATCTGATTGAAAGCCCGTTATTCTCCAGCGTGATATTCAATGGAATTGACTGCAGCCGAACTGAATATAAGGCGGGGCGAATAACGGACGGTCGTTACGATAGCGCCCGTTTTAAGCGACTGCACTCGACGATTTTCGATCCCAGGAATCTCAGCGCTTGAAACAGCGATGACAAAATATGTGGATACTTTGTACTGATGTAGAACCACTGAATGAATATTTTCGGGTATAGATTCAAAGTATAATGTTAACTGCATCTTCCGAATTGACAGTGATTGCATCTCTGGCCCAATCGAAAGACAGACTTGTGTGAATCCAACCACTCAATTAAAAATGAGTCAGATTAAGATTCGGGTATATAAAAGTGATCCGGTACTCCAACAGCATGTTTACAGCTCTTCTATCATACAAAGTGACGTAAAAAAATCTACTAGGCACTTGGTCTAAGCGTTAAACAAAGCTTTTATCAACTGTTTTACAACATGGAGGTCTAGTTGTGTCCTTCTTCAGTTCCTGTTAAGAATGTCCTGCGCAAGCTGGGCCCGTGCCCGAGTATTTATACTCTCCCTGGACAGCGCCACCCGCAGGCCACTCAGTATTATTTCATACGTCATTTCCGCATGAATGACAAGATTCATGTCACAAAGTATTGCTAATATAGCGAGAATTCCTCAGAACTAGCAGCACAGAAACATATAATTCAGCCTAACTGGCGTATGAGTGGTTTATGCTATACACAAGCATCATCCCACCACTCTTCATCTATCCCCATCCACATATCCTCATTTTTATTCCTCCCGCATGTATTTATCGAGTATATACTCATGGCTCTGTTGGTAGGACACCCGCCATTGTGCCCCACTCCAGCAGCAGGCGAATAAACTCTAGGCTGACACTCTCACTGCTGCACATTCGGAACTGCGGTCTTTCAGAGGAGACACTAAACTTCACTCTCATTGGGACGTGTAAGATACAACGGGCCATTGCAAAGAAGAGCAGATGAGTTGTCCCCGGTCTGCTGGCTAGTATTTAATCCTCAACCAACAATTTTTCTCATTTCTCTTTGTGGGACCCTGTTCTGTGCCTATTGGTTGCTGCTTTTCCTGATTGCACCAGTGACGACACTTCATAGAGTCGTAGAGTCATCGAGTTATACAGCACAGAAAGAGGCCCTTCGGCCCATCGTGGCCGCACCGGCCATCAAGCCCTATCTATTGTAAACCCTTTTTCCAGCACTTGGTCCGTAGCCTTGTATGCGATGGCGTTTCAAGTGCTCATTTAAATGCTTCTTGAATGTTGTGAGGGTTCCTGCCTCTACCACCCTTTCAGGCAGTGAGTTCCAGATTCCAACCACCCTCTGGGTGAAAAAGTTTTTCCTCAAATCCCCTCGAAACCACCATCCCCCTTATCTTGAAACTATGCCCCCTGGTTATTGACCCCTCTACTAAGGGGAAAAGTTCCTTTCTATAAACCCTATCTATGCCCCTCATAATTTAGTACACCTCAATCAGGTCCCCCCTCAGCTTTCTCTGCTCGAAGGAAAACAACCCCAGCCTGTCCAGTCTCTCTTATTAGCTGAAGCGCTCCAGCCCAGGTAACAACCTGGTGAATCTCCTCTGCACCCTCGCCAATGTAATCACATCCTTCCTATAGTGTGGTGACCAGAACTGCACGCAGTATTCCAGCTGTGGCCTAACTAGTGTTTTGTACAGCTCCATCATAACCTCCCTGCTCTTATATTCTATGCCTCGGCTAATGAAGGCAAGTATCCCATATGCCTTTTTAACCACCTTATCTACCTGTCCTGCTGCCTTCAGGCAGCTATGTACATGCACATCAAGGTCCCTCTGATCCTCTGTCTTCCTAGGGTCCAACCATTCATTGTACTTCAAAAGTACATAATTGGAACGTCCTGTGCTCTTGATAGGAGCTAAATAAATTCCAGGCTATATTTATTTCCTGATATAGCTTCATCGTAAATTCAACAATATTATGCCCTTCAACCACTCCGTATAGTAGCGAGTTCTGCATTCCCACAACTCTTTGGGTAAAGTGCTTTCTACTGAACCCCGTATTGCATTTATTAGTGACTAACTAGTATGTATAGCCCCAGATTTGGACATCCACTACTGGAAACATCTTATCTTCGTTCACGCTATCGAACCACTTCATAATGATAAAGAAACCTATCAGGTCACACCTCAACTTTCTCTTCATTATACAGAAAAGAGCCCCAGTCTGAACAACCTTTCCTTCAACATAAGAGCATAAGAAATAGGAGCAGGAGCAGGCCATTTGGCCCTTCGAGCATGCTTCGCCATTCAATTAGATCATGGCTGATCGTCTAACTCACCTCCACGTTCCTGCACTATCCCCATACCCCGCGATCCCCTTAATATTCAAAAATCTGTCGATCTGAACGGCTGAGCCTCCACAGCCCTCTGGGGTAGAGAATTCCAAAGATTCACTAACCTCTGAGTGAAGAAATGTATCCGCATCTCAGTCCTAAATAGCCGACCCCTTATTGTGAGACGGTGACCCCTGGTTGTAGAATCCCCAGGCAGGGCAAACATCCTCCCTGCATCTACCCTGTCAAGCCCTGCAAGAATTTTGTATTTTTCAATGAGATCACCTCTCATTCATCTAAAGTCTAGAGAGTATAGACCTAGTCTACTCAATCTCTCCTAATAGGACAATCCCCCCACCGCAGGAACCAGGCTGGTGAACCTTCGTTGCACTCCCTTTATAGCGAGTGTATCCTTCCATAGAAACATAGAAACATAGAAACATAGACATATAAGATAGGAGCAGGAGTAGGCCATTCGAACCCTCGAGCCTGCTCCGCCATTCGATGAGATCATGGCTGATCATCCAAACTCAGTACCCTGTACCTGCTTTCTCCCCATATCCCTTGATAACTTTAGCTTTAAGCATTATATCTAATTCATTCTTGAATATATTTAATGATTTAGCCTCAACTACCTTCTGTGGTAGAGAATTCCACAGGTTCACCACTCTCTGGGTGAAGAAATTCTTCCTTATTTCTGTCCTAAATGGCTTACCCCTTAACCTTAGATTATGACCCCTGGTTCTGGACTCTCCGACCATTGGGAACATTCTTCCTGCATCTAGTTTGTCCAGACCTGTCAGAATTTTATATGTTTCGATGAGATCCCCTCTCATTCTTCTATACTCCAGCCAGTATAAGCCCAATCGACCCAATCTCTCCTCATATGTCATTCCTACCATCCCAGGTATCAGCCTTCTGAATCTTCGCTGAACTCCTTCCATGGCAAGAACATCCTTCCTCAGATAAGGAGACCAAAACTGTACACATTACTCCAGTTGTGGTCTCACTAGGGCCTTATATAATTGTAGTAAGACGTCTTTACTCTTATACTCAAATCCTGTTGTAATAAAGGCCAACATACCATTTGCTTTCCTAATTGCTTGATGATAAGTATAACTTCCCAGTTGTGTTATCATCCAAATATGTTGTTTTATGTTGCTAACAGAGGAAAACGTGAACAAGAAAAAGGATGGTGAGTGTGTGAATTACATACCTTGTATTCTACAGGTTGAGGTATACTCCCCATCTCATATTCCGTTTAATTGACTTCAATCGGACCGAATATTGGTCGGGTAGTACGACAGGCAACCGATGTGATACCGCCCGTTTAGCGCTACAACACCACTTATTCTTATTTTTCCCCATTATTAGTTTTAACATCTCTTAATTGGGGAGATAGAGTTTTGATAGGCAAGCACATTGAGGGCTGAGGAACGGAAGCAGGTAGATGGAGTTAAGATACAGCTCAGCCATGATCGAACTGAATGATAGAGTAGGCTCGATGAGCTCAATGGCCTACTATTATTCCAATATGTCCATCAGAATCTTTTCATTTACTTCCCCTGGTTTGCTCGACTGCGAAGGTGGAGTTTCCATTTCTCTGGTGAATAACCTTCCTGGAATTCTATCCCGCTCAGATTTTCAGCTGTACTTTGGAAAAGTAGAACAGAAACGGGTTACCTACTGAAACCCTTTCAATGTTCAAGTCTTCTTCTTCTTCTTAGGCAGTCCCTCGGAACCGAGGATGACATGCTTCCACCATAAAAATGAGTTCGCAGGTGACTGATGAGTCCAATGCGGGACCTACAGTCTCTGTCACAGGTTGGGGCAGACGGTGGTTGAAGGGGCGGGTGGGGTGCTTGGGAGACATGCGCTCCTTGCGCTGCCTGTGCTTGGCTTCCGCTGGCTACCGGCAAAGAGACTCGAGGTAATTGGCGCCTTCCCGGATGCTTCTCATCCACTTTGTGCGGTCTTGGGCCAAGGATTCC
Source organism: Squalus acanthias (assembly GCA_030390025.1). NCBI lineage: Eukaryota > Metazoa > Chordata > Chondrichthyes > Squaliformes > Squalidae > Squalus > Squalus acanthias. Next base: position 13,141,437 of record CM059453.1, read on the forward strand.
CAGGTGTCAGTGGGGATGTTACACTTTTTCAAGGAGGCTTTGAGGGTGTCCTTGAAGCGTTTCCTCTGCCCACCTGGGGCTCTCTTACCGTGCCGGAGCTCCGAGTAGAGCGCTTGTTTTGGGAGTCCCGTATCAGGCATGCAGACAATGTGACCCGTCCATCGGAGCTGATCGAGCGTGGTCAACGCTTCGATGCTGGGGATGTTGGCCTGAGCATGAACACTGACGTTGGTGCGCCTATCCTGCCAATGGATTTGCAGGATCGTGCGGAGGCAGCGTTGGTGGTACCTCTCCAGTGCTTTGAGGTGCCTGCTGTACATGGTCCATGTCTCTGAGGCATACAGCAGGGCGGGTATCACTGCTGCTCTGTAGACCATGAGCTTAGTGCCGGGTTTGAGGTCCTGGTCTTCAAACATTCTCTTCCTCAGGCGACCGATGTTCAAGTGCATCAATATCCTCAACCTAGGTCGTGTATGCTTATTCCATTCAGAACGCCTTAAAGATATTTCGGCAAGTTTCTGGGTTCAAGACTGGAATAGAATTCCAACGTCACAATGTGGGGTTCCAAAATGAAATCTGTTTCATTCTCTCCCCATGAAGTAGCTGTGTGATGCCTCTTTTATTGTACAAATTATTATTAATTCTCGGAATGAAGAAAGCGATGACGTCATCCACTTTGGACCTAAGAAAGGTCGATCAGTGTATTTCCGAATGGCGCGAAGCTCGGGGCTGTGAAGTAGCAGAGCGAGTTAGGGATCCATGAACAGTAATCACTAAAAACCAGTCGACGTAGACAACAAATAATTTGGAAGGCTAATGGAAGGATGGCATTCACCTCAAGGGGTCTGGAATCAAAAGGGATGGAAGTTATGCTACAGCTTTATAAAGCTCTCGTTAGAGGCTATCTCGAGTACTGTGCTCGGTCCCAGCAACCACACCTCAGCATGGCGAGATTGGCCTTGGAGAGAATGCAATGCAGATTCACCAGAATGACACCGGCGCTAGAAGGGTTAAATGATGAGGACAGGTTGCACAGACTATGCTTGTAATCGCTTGAATATAGAAGATTAAGGGGTGATCTAATTGAGGAGTTTAAGATGATTAAAGGTTTTGATAGGGCAGGTAGAGTGACTCTGTCCTCTGATGGGTGAATCCATAACAAGGGGGAACTGCCTTTAAAATAGATATCGGCCTTTCGGCGATGATGTCAGAAAACACTTCCTCAAATTAAATGCAATGCAATTTGGAACTCTGTCCCCCCAAAAATTGTTGAGGCTAGGGTGTCTATTGAAAATTTCAAAACAGAGGTTGTTTGATTTTTGGTAGGTAAGGGTTTGAAGGGATACTGAACCGATCAAGTTGGATGTTGTTAAGATACAGATAAGACCTAATTTAATGGCGGTACAAGATCGAGGGATTGAATGGTCTTATGCTTTTCCTGTGTTCCTATGTTGCATGTACTCAGCATTCCCAGTTGCCCCAGGAAGGTCATGGTGTTTGGCCATTTTCCTGAAGCGACAGTGCGATGTTCGCTACAACTTGATTAGAATGTTAGGCCAATGCCGATGGCTGGCAAGAGTAAACCAGGTGGTTGTGGGACTCGATACACATAAAGCCCTACACCGGGTAAGGAATTTGGTTTCCTTCCCTGAAGGACATTAGCGAACTAAAATCGTTTTACTTCCATGCTACTGTGACGTGGTAACTTTACACTCACACTAGATTTGTATTTCCATATTCCTTCAACTGAATGCAAATTCCCAAACGGCCATGACGGGATTTTAACTCATATTCTCCGGATTATAAGACTAGGCCTCTGGGCTGTTAGGCCAGGGACATACTTGCCTTGGAAGCGGTGCAGCGAAGGTTCACTAGATTGATTCCTGGGATCAGAGGGCTGTCCTATGATGAGCGATGGTGTAGACTGGGCCTATACTCTCTGGAGTTCAGAAGAATGAGAGGTGATCTCATTCAAACATACAAGATTCTGAAGGGGATTGACAGGGTAGATGCTGAGAGGTTGTTTCCCCTGGCTGGATTGACTATAACTAGCGGGCATAGTCTCAGGATAAGGGGGCGGCCATTTAAGACTGAGATGAGGTGGAATTTCTTCACTCAGAGGGTTGTGAATCTTTGGAATTCTCTGCCCCAGAGGGATGTGAATGCTGAATCTTTGAGTATATTCAGGGCTGAGATAAATAGATTTTTGGACTCTAGGGGAATCAAGGGATATGGAGATCGGGCGGGAAAGTGGAGTTGAGGTCGAAGATCAGCCATGATCTTATTGAATGGCGGAACGGGCTGGAGGGGCCGTATGGCCTACTCCTGCTCTTACTCCTTATGTTCTTATAACCAGTAGAGTAGAGTAGCCTACGCGCTAATTGTTGCCACATCAACAGCCTATGATATATTGTTGAAAGCCTGTTTTTGAGGAGCTGAGAATACAACTTGGGAAAATAAAATGTACAATATTGGAAAACTATCCTTTGGAACAGAAATGGGAAATATTTGAAACGATGTTCTCCAGAGTCCAGGAATACGTATTCAGCTAAAAAAAAAAGAAGAAACTAAACACTAATAAGACTCCTTGGTTGAATAAAGAGATAAAGAAATAATTAAAGTTAAGGGAAGAAGCATATACTAAATGCATGGACCGCAGGGGAGAGCATGTCAAGGGAGAAAACGAACAGATTAGGAGTGACGTCAGAAAATAAACATTTAGGATCGCAAGGAACAATTATCTAAGTGAATTATCAAAGAACATAAAACGAAAAATACAATATTCTGAAGGCACATAAATAACAATGGAAAATCGGGATGGGTATATGGCCATCAAAGGATGGACATAATTAAATCATAGACAGCGGGAGAGAAAAGGTGGAAATATTAATTAGTTATTTTGCTCCAGGGAGGCGGATCAGGTGAATAAGTTGATATTAGAAATGATATAACCGCTTTTAACATCAAAGAAGACGTAACACATCAAACAAACTAATCAAAGTCAACGAGGTTGAAACTCCTGGTCCGGACTAATTCCATCAGCTCATTTTAAAATAATACAGCGGAGAGGTAGACGAGGCACTATTATGCATATTTAATACCTTGTTGTAAAAAGGTGTAGTGCAAGAGGACTGGCGGATAACTAACGTTATATCAATATTCAAGAAGGCAGATAGAACATGTCCAGTGAATTATAGACCAGTCAGCTACACATCAGTGTTCGGAAATATAATGAGTTCTCTGTTTGAAAAGGAATAGAAAAACATCTCGAATCCAAAAGTATAATAAGGAATAGTCAGCATAGATTTCAATAGGTAAAGTCTTGATCACCAACCTCATTGAATTCCTTGAAGAGGTAACATAGAAACATAGAAGATAGGAGCAGGAGTAGACCATTCGGCCCCTCGAGCCTGCTCCGCCATTCGATGCGATCATGGCTGATCATCCAAATTCAGTACCCTGTCCCTGCTTTCTCCCCATATCCCTTGATCCCTTTAGCCTGAAGAAATATATCGAACTCCTTTTTGAATATATTTCATGAATTGGCCTCAACTGCCTTCTGTGGTAGAAAATTCCACATGTTCCCCACTCTCTGGGTGAAGAAATTCCTCCTCATCTCAATCCTAAATGGCTTACAGAAAGTGTAGAACAGGGTAATGCAGTAGCTCTAATATATAGATTAACAAATTGCATGTGTAACGAACCACATAATAGACTAATGGATAAGGTCAGAGAATGCGGAGTCAGGGGACAATTAGCAGAATGGACAGATAGCTGCCTTCAAGGCTAAAAGCAGCGAGTAGGGCTGAAGGTGACAGAAAGTTGGAAGTGAGTTCTCACATGGATCAGTGCTGCGGCCACTGTAGTTCAAAATTTATATTAACTATTTAACTTCGGAATAAAAAAAAATAGAAATTTACAGACGACAACAAACTGCGCGGGGGGGGCGGAGTGCGGGTAATCCATACTGAGAAGGACTGCAACAAATTACAAGAAGACATTAGTAAACTTGCAGAATAGGCAGATAATTGGCAAATTAATTTCAACATAGGTAAGTGTGAGGTATTACATGTTGGTAAGAAAAATAAGAAGGTCACATATTAATTGGAAAATAAGTGGAGCAGAGGAGGAAAGGGATGTGGGACTATGAAGATGAACATCAGTAAAAGCAGCGTCGCAGGCTAATAAGGCCATAAAAAAAGCAGACCTGGCACTAGGGTTTATTTCAAGAGAGATAGAATTGAAAAGTAGAGAAGTTTTGCTGAACTTGTTTCGAAGATTAGTTAGATCACAATTGGCATACTGTTTAAATTTCTGATCGCCGTATTATAAAAAGTATGTGGAGGCACTGGAGAGGGTGCTAAAAAGGACGATACCAGAAATGCGAGGGCATACCTTTCAGAAATTGATGAACAGACTGGGTCTCTTTTTCCCCTGAAAATAAAAGGCTGAGGGGTGACCGAATCGAGTTCATTAAAATGACGAAAGTTTTTAATAGAGTGGAAACAGTGAGAGTGTTTCCACCTGTGGGGAAGATCATGACTAGTGGCCATCAATATAAGGTAGTCATCAAGAAATCAAATAGGGAATTCAGAAGAAACTTCTTTACCCAAAGAGTGGTGAGAATGTGGAACTCGCTACAAAGAAACATAGAAACATAGAAGATAGGAGCAGCAGCAGGCCATTCAGCCCCTCGAGCCTGCTCCATCATTCAATGAGATCATCATAGCTGATCATCCAAATTCAGTACCCTGTCCCTGCCTTCTCCCCATATCCCTTGATCGCTTTAGCCTTAAGAAATATATCTAACTCCTTCTTGAATATATTTAATGAATTGGCCTCTACTGCCTTCTGTGGTAGAGAATTCCACAGGTTCACCACTCTCTGGGTGAAGAAATTCCTCCTCATCTCAGTCTTAAATGGCTTACCCCTTATCCTTAGACTGTGACCCCTGGTTCTGGAACATCCTTCCTGCATCTAGTCTGTCTAGTCCTGTTAGAATTTTATAAGTTTCAATGAGATCCCTTCTCATTCTTCTAAACTCCAGCGAGTATAAGCCCAATCGACCCAATCTCTCCTCATACTTCATTCCTGCCATCCCAGGTATCAGCCTGGTGAATCTTCGCTGCACTCCCTCCATGGCAAGAACATCCTTCCTCAGATAATGCGACCAAAACTGCACACAATACTCAAGATGTGGTCTCACCAAGGCCCTGTACAACTGCAGCAAGACATCCTTGTTCCTGTACTCGAACCCTTTCGCTACGAAGGCCAACACACCATTTGTCTTCTTATCCGCCTGCTGCACCTGCATGCTTACCTTCAGCGACTGGTGCACAAGGACACCCAGGTCTCGTTGCACTTCCCCTTCTCCCAATCTATTGCCATTCAGATAATAATCTGCCTTCCTGTTTTTCACACCAAATTGGATTGTTTGAAACGAACAGTATAGATGCATTTAAGGGGAGGCTAGATGAGGGAAAAGGGAATCGAGGGTTATGCTGATAGATTAAGATGAGGAAGGAAAGAAGTAGCCTCATTACGGGTACCTTTCTGGTGAATCTCCTAAGCAGCCTGTCCAAGGTCTTGACATCCTTCCTAAAGCCTAGTGCCCGGGAGTGGACACGATACTGCAGCTGTGGCCCGAATCAATGATTGCTAATGGTTTTAGCATATCTCACCAGATAACCGTCATCCTTTCCTGCAGAAATTGAAAAGATGCGAGACAATGCCGCAGACTGTGGTGAGTGAACAAAATTGGGTTTATTTTCCTTTTCAATCCCATGCATCGGCTCCTTCATTTATCTCACGCTTATATTAACCCAGCTGGCCGCTAACTATGTGTCCTCCACCCTGCTGAAGGACGGGTTACTATTTGACTCACCTTTCTTTCTGTGTACTGTGTCAGACGTGACCAAGTGATCCCACTCTCACCTCTATGTCAAAAGGTCGTGCGTCCATGCCCCACGCTGGAGTATTGATCCCCATAATCCAGGCCGACATTGAAGGATTATTGCACTTACGGAGGCTCCGTCATCCCTCTCAGCTGGATGTCAAAGCTCCGAAGGCGACATATCGAAATACATTAGGGGAGATCTCCCCGATACCTTCGGCCAAATTTTATCACTCAATCAACATCACTAAAACAGAATATTATTGTGTATCCCAGGGGCGTAGTTAGTGAGATGCGTCCCCTGGGATCACGTGGGCCATGGAGTGCTAATGTCAGCAGACCATCTTTCATTCATAGATTTGACAGGAAGATCTGTCAAATCTATGAATTGAAATCGGCCCCAAAACAACACCTAAACTTCAAATATTTTTTTTAAAAAACCATCACATTTTTAAAATAACTATAAGTTAAATAAATTAACTACTTTGAACAAAAATTTAAATTTTTGAAAACATTAAAATACTTTTTAACAGTACTAAAAATAAACTTACCTTTCTTTAAAGTATCTAAAAAAGATAAACCTGTTGAAATTTTTTTTTAATTTTTCTTAATTAACCACTTACCTTGTTAAAAACGGGTCTTGTGCCTCCTTTTTAAAAGCGCAGCTTCTTCCATACTTACCTTCCCGGAGAAACCTGAAAAAAACGAAGTTCGCTGCGTGAGCGCAGCCTCTCCCGCGCACGCGGTTCACCTCTGAACCCCTCCCTTCAGGGGAAAGGAAGTTCCGGTTTCCCGCGCATGCGCAGTTCATGCAGCAAACCGGCACTTCAGGTGACCTTGTGGGTGTGTACACAGCGCGTACTCACCCGGCAAGTGCCGAATTTCTGGCCCATCGCATTGCTGTTTGTGGGACTACAAATTGATTGCCCATTTCCTATAGCTAAGCAGTGATTACTCTTTAAAAGGTATTCAATTGGCTGCAAAGCGCTTTGGGACGTCCTGATGTCGTGAAAGAGGCTGAAGAAATGCAATAATTTCTATTATACAGCGCAGAGTAACCATGCCATCATATATTGATAACAAGATACGTGATGAATATAGGGTGACTCAGAGACCGTGATTGTTTCTTTTAGCAGCTTAATCACATTGGCCGGTATTTTCCGATCGGAAGTTTCCTGCATGCCGAGGCCTCCGATCGGGAAAAAAATCCACGTACTTTTCTGAGGGCTCCCGAGGTACGGACTTCCGCTCCTGGGCCTCTCCAAGTCGAAATGCGCAGAACCCACGTATCCCAGAGGCGCATGCGTTTCGCAAGCGTCCCTGGGATCACGTGGGCAGTGGGAAGCCAACAGGAAAAGGGAATCTCCCTTCATGCACTTTAGAGATAGACCTGTCAAATATATGAATGGAGATCACCCCAAAATCACTGTAAAAAATTAAAAATCAGATTTTTAATAAGAGTTGAAATGACACTAAATTAAATATTTTTAACAAAAAATTTATTTGAAAAAATAGTTTTTTATTGGGCTAAAAAGAAACTTACTTTTTTTAAAAGTATTTTTAAATGATAAATGAGTGAAAACATTTTTTTTTTACTTTTTGCAACTGTTATGCTGGTAAAAGCAAGCCTTATGCCTGCCTTTACCACGTGTAAGATTTGTAAGGGTTTTTTGCGGGCGAAGGTTCTCCAGAAAGCAGAAACATCCGCCCGCAGAGGCCCTTCTCTAGGGCAGGCGTCTGATTGGTCAAGAGCATTCTTGACACATCGGAAATGCCGGTTTTCAGCGCATGCGCTTGGCATGCCTGAAACCGGCATTTCCGATGTCTCTCCGGTGTATACACAGCACGTATACACCCGTAGGGATCGGAATATACAGCCCATATTATTTCTTTCCCAGGATGACATACATGAGCATTAATTCTACACTTTGGCTCCGTGACCAATAACTCACTAAGCAACGGATAGAATTCATGTTCAAGAGTAAAGCAATGGTGATCATATCAAACTGGGCAGAAGCACACAACGAGCGCTACATTGCGGCCATCGGATACACTCCCAGCTATTGTATCTGGGGAACTGAATATCGGGCTTGTAGTATAAAGGGCTGCGACGAGATTTTGCCCTTTTTGCGCTCCCGCCCATGAAGGATTTCTCCCACATGTATGTGTCCTTCCTGAGTATGGCATGTTTCTCTAATTGTTCTCCGATGAATATTAGTCATTATATTACTAATTGCTGAAATGTATGTTGCCAATAGGAAAAAAACTGACGGCCAAAGAGAAAGGTGAGCATGTGAACATGGTTCCGTCTAACGGAAGAATATGGAGGCAATGGAGAGGGTGTAAAAACGATTTTTTTTCCTTCGCTCAGTCACGGGATGTGGGCGTCACTGGCAAGTCCAGCATTTATTGCCCATCCCTAATTGCGCTTGAATGGTTTGCAAGGCCATTTCAGAGGGCAGTTTAGAGTCAACCAGTTTGCTGTGGATCTGGAGTCACATATAGGCCAGACCGGGTAAGGACGGCAGATTTCCATTCCACAAACGACATTAGTGAACCAGATGGGTTTTTGTGACAAAGCGGTAGTTATATGATCACCATCGCTGATAATAGCTTTTTATTGCAGATTTATGTAATTAATTACATTTAAATTTCCCAAATAACATAGTGGAATTTGAACTTATGTCCGGAGATCATTCATTCAGGCCTCTGGATTACCAGCGCAAGAACATTACTACTATGCTGTCATTCGCTTTGCTAGCTATAACTATCAATGATGTGGAGATGCCGGTGTTGGACTGGGGTGGACACATGTGAGAAGTCGCACAACACCAGGTTATAGTCCAACAGTTTTATTTGAAATCACAAGCTTTCGGAGCGCTGCCCCTTCGTCAGGTGAAGTGAAGAGATGCATATAGTCACAGCATATATAGTCAGAGAACACTGCCAGCTGATTACAGTTAATCTCTCTAGCTGCCCTTTATCACACCTCGGCAGAGAGATAATCACGACAATCAAAGGTGTGGATGGTTCTCTGAGTATATATGCTGTGCCTATATGCATCTCTTCACTTCACCTGACGAAGGAGCAGCGCTCCGAAAGCTTGTGATTTAAATAAAACTGTTGGACTATAACCTGGTGTTGTGCGACTTCTCACATTTATAACTATCAAGAAAGGCTGTCACACGGAAATGTCGTAAACTAACTTTAGAAGGAAATAGAGAGACTGGTGAAATGGGCAGACACATGGCATATGAACAAGTGTGAAGTTATACATTTTGGTATGAAGAATGAGGAGAGGCAATATCTGCTAAGAGACTCATGTGGTTTTATGCACACAAATCTTAGAAGGTGACTGGAAAAGTTGAGAAGGCTTTTATACAAACCGTATGAGATCCTTGGCTTCATTAACAGGATAATGGAGTACAGAAGCAAGGAAGGAAGTATATCTAAACATCCATAAAGCACTCTTTAGGTCTCAGCTGGTGTATTGTGCTCTAGTCTGGGCACCGGACATTAGGAAGGATGTTACGATCTTGGAGTGGATGCAGAAGAATTTTACTGCAATGCTTCCAGCCCTGCCAAACTTCAGTTAAGTGCAGACTTCAGTTACCTGGAGAGAATAGAGAAGCTGGGGTTGTTCTCCTTGGAGCTGAGAAGGTTCAGGGGAGATTGACCAGAATGGTACCAGGGATAAGGGACTTCAGTTACGTGGAGAGACTGGAGAAGCTGGGGTTGTTCTCCTTAGAGCAGAGAAGGTTGAGAGGAGGTTTGATCGAGGCTTTCAAAATCATGAAAGCTTTGGCTAGAGTAAAGAAGGAGAAGCTGTTTCCAGTGTCAGAAGTGTCGTTAACCAGAGGACAACGATTAAAGGTGATTTTCTAAAAAAACAGAGGCCACAGGAGGAACCATTTTTTTTCTAAAGCGAGTTGTTGTGATCTGGAATGCGCTCCCTGAAATTGTGGTGGAAGATGATTCGATAGTAACATTTACAAGTGAATTGGATAAACACTTCAAAGTAAGGGAAAACACACAGGGCTATGGGGATGGAAGATGGGTGTTATATGTACTGGATGACTCTAACAAAGCCGGCACAGGCATGATGGGTCGAATGGAGTCCTTCTGTGCTGTTGCAGTCTATGTTTTTATGTCGATAGTAGCCATGATGTGGAGATGCCGGTGTTGGATTGGGGTGGACAAATGTGAGAAGTTGCACAACACCAGGTTATAGTCCAACAGATTTATTTGAAATCACAAGCTTTCGGAGCGCTGCTCCTTCGTCAGGTGCACAAGGCACATGGGATTGAGGGCAAGGTATTGACTTGGATAGAGAACTGGTTGGCGGACAGAAAGCAGAGAGTAGGAATTAATGGATCTTTTTTCCGAGTGGCAGGCAGTAACTAGTGGGGTACCGCAGGGATCGTTCCTTGGACCCAGCTATTCACAATATACATTAATGATCTTGATAAGGGAACTAAATGTAATATCTCCAAGTTTGCAGACGACACAAAGCTGGGTGGGCGTGTGTGCTGCGATGAGGATACCGAGAAACTCCAGGATGATTTGGACAGGTTGGCTGAGTGGGCAGAATTGGTTCGATTGGGCTTATACTCGCTGGAGTATAGAAGAATGAGAGGGGATCTCATCGAAAATTATAAAATTCTGACAGGTCTGGACAAACTAGATGCAGGAAGAATGTTCCTGATGGTCGGAGAGTCCAGAACCAGGGGTCATAATCTAAGGATAAGGGGTAAGCCATTTAGGACAGAAATGAGGAAGAATTTTTTCACCCAGAGAGTGGTGAACCTGTGGAATTCTCTACCACAGAAGTTAGTTGAGGCCAAGTCATTAAATATAATCAAGAAGGAGACAGATATATTTCTTAAGGCTAAAGGGATCACGGTTTATGGGGAGAAAGCAGGTACAAGGTACTGAGTTTGGATGATCAGCCATGATCTCATTAAATGGCGGAGCAGGCTCGAGGGGCCGAATGGCCTACTCCTGCTCCTATCTTCTATGTTTCTATGTTTCTATGTTTTCTCTAGCTAAGAGAATGCTATGGGGTGACCTAATAGGTTGCTTTAAAATTAAGATTATATTTGATAGGGTAAACCTAGATAAGATGTTTCCCCCTGTGGAGAGTCCAAAATAAGAGGACGTAAATATAAGATAGTCACTAATAAATCCAAGAATGGATTCGAGAGAAACGCCTGCACCCAGCGAGTGGGAAGCGACATCAGCTTATGAGGGAGAAAGATAGAAGGTTATCCTGATAGGGTTAGATTAAAAGGGGTTGGTGACAGTTTGTGTGGAACATTCACTCCCTCCACCACCGGCGTACCTTGGCAGCACTGTGTACCATCTACAAGATGCAATTCAGCAATTCGCCAAAGCTTCATCGGCAGCACCTCCCAAACCCGCGACCTCTTCCACCGAGAAGAACAAGGGCAGCAGGCGCATGGGAACACCGCCACCTCCAAGATCCCCTCCAAGTCACACACCATCCTGACTCAGAAATATATCGGCCGATCCTTAATCGTCGCTGGGTCAAAATCCTGGAACTCCCTCCCTAACAGCACTGTGGGAGTACCTTCACGACACGGACTGCAGCGGTTCAAGAAGGCGGCTCACCACCACCTTCTCAAGGGCAGTTAGGGATGGGCAATAAATGCTGGCTTTGCCAGCGACGCCCACATCCCATATATAAATTTTAAAAATTAAAAACCTACACGGAGCAGCTGGGCTTAATGTTCTACTTCTGCGCTGTAAATTGTATTTACCAGAATGTAATATTCGAGGTCAGCCATCTATCATTAGAATCGTTCATTCTTTTACAAAAGTAAAGATATGTGGGTGAAATTAGACATGGGCGGGATCGTACAACAGGACTCATTCTGGTTTGGGGCACGATGTCGAACACACCCGCCATTCAGTGCAATTGAATCTTACGGAACGTAATATTAGGCAGGGCGCATAACGGGTGACATATGCGATACCTCTGTTTTATGCCCCCTGCCATTCTCCAATTTCACCCCCTTTATCTTTCATCCAGAGACTCTGCTCTACCTCCCACCCCTTTAGCTTACTAAAACGTCGTTCTCTTTCTCATATCGAAGATTTTCCTGGAATTCTGCCTCACAAAAACAGTCTGGGATACTTGTAACGGTAGAGCAGGAATGGGTTCACCTAATGCCACTCTTTGAATGTTCAGTTACATTCCGGGTTTCCATTACTGTATTCCATTAAAGAACATCTTAGAGATATTTCTGCGAGATTGTGAGTTCAGCAATAGAATATAATTCGCTAGACGCATGGGTTGTTGCGAAAGTTCATCACTGTCTTCCTCTCCTTTTGAAATTTACCTGCGTTTCTTTGATTATTATTATTCATTGTCGGGTTGTAGGCAGCACTATATTATGCATTTCTCGTTACCTTGAGAAGAAGGTGGTGGGCGTTCTTGAAATAATATTTCTATGTAGCATGTTGTTACAGTTCGATGTGGTTGTTGTCCATTTCCGAGGGCAGTTCATATTGGTTTGAGACTGGAGTCAATGCAGTCCCATGTAATAGAAACATAGAAAAATAGGAGGAGCAGTAGGCCATTAGGCACTTCGAGCCTGCTCCGCCATTCAATATGAGCTTGGCTAATCCTCTATCTCAATACCATATTCCCGCTCTCTCCCCATACTCCTTGATGCCCTTTGTGTCTAGAAATCTATCTATCTCCTTCTTAAATATATTCAATGACATGGCCTCCACAGTCTTCTGTGGTAAAGAATTCCACAGGTTCACCACCCTCTGAGTGAAGACATTTCTCCTCATCTCAGTCCTAAATGTCCTACCCCGTATCCTGACACTGTGACCACTCGTTCTAGACCCCCAGCCCGGGGAAACATCCTCCCTGAATCCAGTCTGTCTAGCCCTGTCAGAATGTTTTACATTTCAATGAGATCCCCTTTCATTCTTCTCAACTCTAGTGAATACAGGCATAGTCGACCCAAAATCTCCTCAAACGACTGTTCTGCCATCCCAGGGATCAGTCTGGTTAACCTTCGCTGCACCCCTTCTTTGACAAGTGTATCCTTTCTTATGTAAGAAGACCAAAACTGCACACAGTACTCCAGGTGTGGTCTCACCAAGGCCCTGTATAACTGTAGTAAGACATCCTTGCTCCTGCACTCAAATCATTTTGCAATGAAGGCTAACACACCATTTGCCTTCCTGTCTGCATGCTGCACCTGCATGTTTGCTTTCAGTGACTGGTGTAATGACGGTAGAATTTGTTCCCTGAAGAGCATTAGAGAACCAGTTGTGTTTCCATAGAATCATAGAATAGCACAGCACAGGAGGTCGCCATTCAGTTAGTCCCACTCCACCGCTCTTTACCCATATCTGTACAATTTTTACTTCGATCTGACAGTTTCATGATCACTTTTTACTGATCCTAGATTTTTAATTCCGAACAACCTGTTAAAGACGCCGTAAAGATATTTTGGCGAGTTTCTGGGTTCAATACTGGAGTCCTTTAGGTGTGAAACAGAACATGGGCGGAAACTCAAAAGGTGCGGCATAGCCTCGGTCGCCCGTTATACGCCGCACTCGTTATTCAGCTCCGATGAGTTCATGTCCAATTTCAACCCCAAAAGCTACAAATTCATCTCCAGCGGCGGCGCATAACGGGCGGTGTCGGAGCGGCCGCCCAGTATACACAGCGCCAGATATTCACTTCCATTAACTATTGACCCGATACCGTCGGTTATGCACTCACCGCCCAAGACTAACATCTAAGCCCCTGTCACTAAGCTTCCCAAATGGATTTTACTGGTGTCTGTCCCCATGTACATTTTCTCCACAATCCTCCCAGTCCATGTGCTCCGTAGTCTATGCAAAATCTCCGCACCTTTGGTGGAAAGAAGCTAGGTCAGATCGCTCCCTCTGCTCAACTCAAATCTTTCCCTATTGTCTGGCCATTTCCTGACATTATATATTGCAATTTGCCTTCTTAACCGCCTGCTGCACCTGCATGCTTACCTTCAGCGACTGGTGCACAAGGACACCCAGGTCTCGTTGCACTTCCCCTTCTCCCAATTTATTGCCATTCAGATAATAATCTGCCTTCCCGTTTTTGACACCAAATTGGATAACCTCGCATTTATCCACATTATAATGCATCTGCCATGATTCTGCCCATTCACCCAACCTATCCAAATCATACTGGAGTTTTTCGGCATGGGCAAGCCCAACCAATCACAAAGGGGGATTCCCATTATCTTATGGGGATTCGATTTAGAATGCAATTAGCATAATAGGAATCCCCCCAAAAAAATTCACAGCCCTTAAATATAAGTAAATCGTCACTTGCTCGTAATTTATTAAAATAGAATTAATTAAACAATAAAAACAAAAATTTACTTTTAAAAAACTTAAGATTTTTGAAGGGGCCAAAAATAACAAACTAATTTTAAAAGTTTTTGGAATGTATAAATCATTTAAAAAAAATAGTATTTATGTTAACACTTCTGCTGGGAAAAGAAGGCCTTCCGGCTGCTTTACCAGGTGTAACATTTCCGTGGGCTTTCGCTGGGCAGTAGTTGGGTCCTTAGTTCAACTCCGCAACAGAGAATGGCCAATTTCTGCAGAAATTTTGAAGCAGAATCTTGACAGATCGCAAGTTCCAGGTTTTCACACATGTGCTTCCCGATGCGGAAACTCGGAGTTTGCACGGCACTTACGTCACATTTACGTTGTGCATACGCGGCCGTAGGCCCTGGAAAGTCCAGGCCGTTGACTCCAATTTCGCTCAAAAATGAACGTAGTTTATTATGCATGTCAGATGTCATACGCAATTTTTGTACTGTGTGCAGTTTTGGTCACCTTATCTGAGGAAGGATGTTCTTGCCATGGAAGGAGTTCAGCGAAGATTCACCAGGCTGATACCTGGGATGGCAGGAATGACATATGAGAAGAGATTGGGTCGATTGGGCTTATACTCGATGGAGTATAGAAGAATGAGAGGGGATCTCATCGAAACATATAAAATTCTGACAGGTCTGGACAAACTAGATGCAGGAAGAATGTCCCCGATGGCCGGAGAGTCCAGAACCAGGGGTCATAATCTAAGGATAAGGGGTAAGCCATTTAGGACAGAAATGAGTAAGAATTTCTTCACCCAGAGAGTGATGAACCTGTGGAATTCTCTACCACAGAAGGCAGTTGAGGCCAATTTATTAAATATATTCAAGAAGGAGTTAGATATATATCTTAAGGCTAAGGGGATCAAAGGATATGGGGAGAAAGCAGGGACAGGGTGCTGAGTTCTGATGATCAGCCATGATCTCATCGAAAGGCGGAGCAGGCTCGAGAGGCCAAATGGCCTACTCCTGCTCCTATCTTCTATGTTTCTATGTTTCGCCTAAAACACGAATTTTTGCCCCACCATTGCTTTCCAACGATTCCGAAAATAATTCCGATTAGTTTTCCTTGTCCCAACCGATAATGATGCTCCTCCCTCCATATTCGGGGCGGCGAGTAACTACATCAAACAGACCCGTTCCACCTCCTGTGGATTCCCACTTGTTTCATCTCCATATGAGTTGAAGGAATCGTAAACTATTTTGCCTGCTGTAAACTCACTCGTGGCCCTTATTTTCCGCTCGGAGGCTTCCTGCGAGTGGACGCCTCCGATCTTGAAAAATCTACCGACTTACCTGAGGGGTCCCGAGGTGCCTATACTTCCGCTCCTGGGCCTCTGAAAACACGAAATGCGCAGGGGCCACGTATCCCAGAGGCGCATGCGGTTCGCAAGAGTCCCTGGGATAACGTGGGCCATGGGGAGCCAATAGGAGAAGGGAATCTCGCTGCATACACTTGACAGATCGACCATTCAAATATATGAATGGAGATCACCCCAAAAACACAGTAAAACATTAAATATTTTTTATAAAAAGCATCACTTTTTTAAAATGAGTTAAAACTACAATATATTAAATATTTTAAACAAAAATTAAATATTTTGAAAAAAATAACTAACGTTTTTTACGGGGCTAAAAATTAACTTAACGTTTTTTAAAGTATTTTTTAATGACAAAATGAATTTTAAAAAAGTTGTTTTATTTTAACTTTTTTCAACTCTTATGCTGCTAAAAGCAGCCCTTACGCTTTTACCAGGTATATGATTTCTATGGGTATTCTGCGGGCGGAGGTGCTCCAGAAAGCGGAACTATCCGCCCACAGAGGCCCTTCTCCAGGGCAGGCGTCCGATCTGTCAAGAGCATTCTTGACAGATCGGAAATACCGGTTTTCAGCGCATGCGCTTCGCATGCCCGAAACCGGCATTTCCGATGTCACTACGGATGTGTAGACAGCGCTTACACACCCGTAGGCATCGGAATATACGGCCCACTATGTCCTCTTGGCTTCAGTGAATTAATCCAGCGCCCATCCTGCGAGTCTCTCCGCGCAATATTTTACAATTTTTCATCATGGGTGCAGAGGAGACTTATCAGAATTGTAGCAGGTTGTTGAACTTCTGTAATGTGGAAAGACGGGGGTTGCGGCCATTGTTCGCCTAAGATTAGAGAGGTTTAAGACGAGCGTTAATAGAGGCATTCAAAATGATGAGGGGTTTTTATAGAGAAAGCAGGGACACATTGTTTCTACTGGCGTGATTGTCGCTAGCTCGTAGAAACAAATTTAAGAAAATTAGCCAAAAAAAAATGCCAGTTATGCAATGCGGAGATGTTTCTTTACATAGCGAGATCGGCAATGCGCTGCCTGAAAGAGTGGTGAAAGCAGATTCAATAGTAACTTATATAAGGGAATTGGATAAACACTTGTAATGGAAACAGGTCGAATGAGCAGAGAAATTCGACTAATTGGATAGCTCTTTCAAAGAGACGACACTGGGGATGATGGGCCGAATGGCCTACTTCTGTATGGTGAGTTTCTATGATTGCATGATCTTTTTTGCAGAACTGGAGAATACAAAAGACAACCTCCAAGACTGTGGTATGTTGAAAACATATGGGATAAGATTTCCTTTTGAATCCGGCGGATCAGCTCAGTATTCTATCACACTGTTTCTAGCCCTCTAATCTATCCCTGTAATCTATCCCTCTATTACTAGAACTATATTCCTTTTGCACGATTGGACAGATTTATCTTTGCGATTAATCGAAGATTTACAATGCAGAAGCAACCTACAGAATTAATTGCCGAATCACACGGACAATTTATGGTGAATCAGAAATCTTGCCTGCTTATTTTATCAACGATGTGGAGATGCCGGTGTTGGACTGGGGTGGACAAATGTGAGAAGTCGCACAACGCCAGGTTATAGTCCAACAGCTTTATTTGAAATCACAAGCTTTTGGAGCGCTGCTCCTTCGTCAGGTGAAGTGAAGAGATGCATATAAGCACAGCATATATAGTCAGAGAACACTGCCAGATGATTACAGTTAATCTTTCGAACTGCCCTTTATCACACCTCGGCAGAGAGATAATCACGGTAATCAAAGGTGTCGATGGTGTGATAAAGGGCAGTTAGAAAGATTAACTGTAATCATCTGGCAGTGTTCTCTGACTATATATGCTGTGCCTATATGCATCACTTCACTTCACCTGACGAAGGAGCAGCGCTCCGAAAGCTTGTGATTTCAAATAAAGCTGTTGAGCTATAACCTGGTGTTGTGCGACTTCTCACATTTGATGAACAGCAGCTTCCGTTTATATGAAGCCTATAATGTAGTAAACCATCACCCAGGTGCTGCACAGGAGGGTAATCAAACAACATTTGACACCGATCCACATAAGGAAATATAGTAGGGCAGATGGCCAAGAGATTTGTCAGAGATGAAGGTTTTAAGGAGCGTCTTACAGAAGAAGAGCGAGATAGAGAGGAGGGGAGGTTTAGAAAGGGGATTCCTAGCGCGTGCTTTCTGGGCGGCTGAAGGCACGGCTGTCAATGGTGGTGCGATGAACATCAGAGTTCTGAAAAAGGGCAGAATTGGAGTACTGTCAGGATCCCGGAGGATTGTAGAGTTGGGAGAATTGACAGTGATCGGGAGGGGCAAGACCTTGCAGGGATTTCACCATAAGCTTGTCAGCTGTGGCACAGTGGGTAGCACACTCTTCTCTGAGTCGGAAGTTTGTGGGTTCATAGTCCCACTCCAGGGACTCGAGCACATAAATCTAGGCTGACATTGCAGTGCAGTGCTGAGGGAGTGTTGCACTGTCGGAGGTGCCGTCTTTCGAGTGAGACGTTAAAACCGAGGCCCCCGACTGCTCTCTCAGGTTGACGTAGATGATCCCATGGCACTATTTCGAAGAAGAGCAGGGGGAGTTATCCCCGGTGTCCTGCCCAATATTTATCCCTCAAGCAACATAACAAAAATAGCTCATCTGGTCATTATCACATTGCTGTTTGTGGGAGCTTGCTGTGCGCAAATTGGCTGCCGCGTTTCCCACATTACAACAGTGACTGCACTCCAAAAAGTACTTAATTGGCTTTAAAGCGCTTTGAGACGTCCGCTGGTCGGGAAAGACGCTATATAAATGCAAGTCATTCTTTCTTTCTTAAGAATGATCATTGAAAATTCGAGGCAGTGCCGGACCGAGAGCCAATGTTGGTCAGCGAGCAGAGGGCTGATGAACGCCCGTGACTTAATGCGAGTTAGGAGATGGGCAGCAGAGATTTGGATGAGCTGATGTTGATGGAGGAGGCTGAGTGGGAGGCCGGTCAGGAGTGCATTGGAATTGTCTAGACTAGAGATATCAAAGGCATGGATGAGGATTGCAGCAGCGGATGAGCTCAACCAAGGGCGGAGACGAGCGATGTTATGGAGGTGGAAGTATGTGGCCTTGGTAATGGAGAGAATATAGGATGGGAAGCCCAGCGCAGCTCAGTGCCAATCAGTCGCCAAAGTGGCAAACGGTACGGTTCAGCCTCAGAAAGACGCCATTGGCTCTGTCTCTGGTTCCCTGAACACCAACACGTACAAATCCAAAGGTCATTTATCACTATAAATTGGATGGGATTAATTCTCGGGTTAAAAAGCTTACTTTATATATATTCATCTGATTTTTATTAAACACTATAATGTATGATTTTTTTAGAAGAAAAGTTGAGCGGGAAAGATGAAGGTAGGATTTTGAATATGATTCGTTTTCATAAAGTAATGCATAGAGACATAGAAACATAGAAGATAGGAGCAGGAGTAGGCCATTCTGCCCCTCTAGCCTGCGCCGCCATTCAATGCGATCATGGCTGATCATCCAAATTCAGAACCCTGTCCCTGCTTTCTCCCCATATCCCTTGATCCATTTAGCCTTAAGAAATGTATCCAACTCCTTCTTGAATATATTTACTGACTTGGCCTCAACTGCCTTCTGTGATAGAGAATTCCACAGGTTCACCACTCTCTGGGTGAAGAAATTCCTCCTCATCTCAGTCCTAAATGGCTTACCCCTTATCCTTAGACTGTGACCTCTGGTTCTGGACTCACCGGCCATCGGGAACATCCTTCCTGGATCCAGTCTGTCCAGTCCTTTCAGAATTTTATAAGTTTCAATGAGATCCCCTCTCATTCTTCTAAACTCCAGCGAGTATAAGCCCAATCGACCCAATCTCTCCTCAGACGTCATTCCTGCCATCCCAGGTATCAGCCTGGTGAATCTTCGCTGAACTCCTTCCATGGCAAGAACCTCCTTCCTCAGATAAGGCGACCAAAACTGCACACAATACAATACAGATAGAGCTTTGAAAGAGCTATCCAATTAATTCCACTCCCCTGCTCGTTCTCCCTCGCCCTGCAACGTGTTTTCCTTTTCACCTTTCTGCTGCTCTTTGCAAATGTGTTGTTGAATATACTTTCACCTCCCTGACAAGTAGAGCTTTCGAAATCATAAAATTCGCAGTGGAGTAAAAATTCTCCTCAACTCATCTCTGGTTCTTTTGCCAATCACTTTAAATCTGTGACCCATGGTTACCGACCCTCCCGTCAGTCGAAGCACGGTACATAACATAAGAACATAAGAAGTAAGAGCAGGAGTGGGCCATACGACGCCTCGGGCCTGCTCCGCCATTCAATAGGATCATGGATGATCCGAACCTAGACTCACGTCCACTTCCCTGCCCGCTCCCCATTACCATTAATACCCATATCAGCTAGGAAACTGTCTATCTCCGTTTTAAATTTATTTAATGTCACAGCTTCCACAGCTCTCTGAGGTAGCAAATTCCATAGATTTACTACCCTCTGAGTGAAGAAGATTCTCCTCATCTCAGTTTTGAAACGGCAGCCACTTATTCTAAGATTATGCCCCCGAGTTCTTGTCTCACCCATCAGTGGAAACATCCTCCCCGCATCCACCCGATCAAGCCCTCTCACAATCGTATATGTTTCGATAAGATCGCCTCTCATTCTTCTGTATTCCAATGAGTAGAGGTCCAACCTACTCAACCTTTCCTCATAAGTCAACCCCCTCATCTTCGGAATCAATCGAGTGAACCTTCTCTGAACTGCCTCTAGAGCAAGTCTATATTTTCTTAAATATGGAAAACAAAATTGTACGCAGTATTCCAGGTGTGGCCTCACCAGTACCCTGTATAGCTGAAGCAAGACTTCCCTGCTTTTATACTCCATCCCCCTTGCAATAAAAGCCAAGATTCCATTGGCCTTCCTGATCACCTGCTGTACCTGCATACTAACCTTCTGTGTTTCATGTACCAGGACCCCCAGATCCCGTTGTACTGTAGCACTTTGCAGTTTCTTTCCATTTAGATAATAACTTGCTCTTTGATTTGTTTCTGCCAAAGTGCATAACCTGATACTTTCCAACATTATATTCCATCTGCCAAATTTCTGCCCACTCACTTAGCCTGTCTATGTCCTTTTGCAGGTTTTTTATGTCCTCCTCACTCATTGCTTTCCCTCCCATCTTTGTATCGTCTGCAAACTTGGATTCGTTGCACTTGGCCCCCTCCTCCAAATCGTTAATATAGATTGTAAAGCGTTGGGGTCCCAGCACTGACCCCTGTGGAACACCACTAGTTACTGATTGCCAACCCGAGAATGGTGTCCATATTTACTCTACAAACACACCGCATAATTTTGAACACCTTAATTAAATTTCCCCTCTACCTTATCTGCTTTAAGGAGAGCAAGCTCAGCTTGTCCTGTCTCTCACATAACTGAAGTCCCTCATCTCTGGAATCATTCCAGTAAAATTTGCTTGCACCTTTTCTAGGACTTTCACATCCTTGATAAAGAGTACTTCCTTTATTTGGACGCAACACACCAACTGAGAACTAAACATTAATTTTCAAAGGCTTGCCTTAATTTCCTTAATTTTATGAGACCATTTTTCCCTGTGCAGTAATGAGTAGAGTACAGAGAGATTTAGTAGATTGGGCCAATACTCACTGGTGCTTAGAAGAATGAGAGGTGATCTCACTGAAACACATAAGATTCTACAGAGGATTACATAGGATATACGGAACAGAAACAGGCCATTCGTCCCAACCAGTCCATGCCGGCGTTTATGCTCCACTAGAGCCTCCTCCCGTCTTTCCACATCTAAATCTATCAGCAGAAGCCTCTATTCCCTTCTCCCTCATATGCTTGTCCAGCCTCCCCTTAAATGCATCTTTATTATTCGCTTCAACCACTCCCTATGGCAGCGAGTTCCACATTCTCGCCACACTTTTGGGTAAAGAAGTTTCTTCTAAATTCCCTATTCGAATTCTTGGTGACTATCTTATATTGATAGCCTTTAGTTATGTTCTTCCCCACAAGTGGAAACATTCTCTCTGTATCCACTCTATCAAAACATTTTCTAATTTTAAAGACCTCTATTTGCTCACCCCTCAGCCTTCCTTTTCCAAGAAAAAAAGAGACCCAGCCTGTTCATCCTTTCCTGATCTGTATAGCCCTTGCATTACTGGTATCATCCTTGTCAATTTTATCTGCACCCTCTCCAGTGCCTCGATATCCTTTATATAATACAGTGCCCATAACTATACCCTTGGTCTAACCAAGGTTCGATACAAGTTTAGCATCACTTCCCTACTTTTCAATTCAATACCTCTAGAAATAAACCCCTGTGCTTGATTTGCTTTGTTTATGGCCTTGCTAACCTGTGTCGCAACATTTAGTGATGTGTGTATTTGTGCTCCGAGATCCCTTTTTCCTCTACCCCACCTAGACTCGCACCCTCCAAGTAATAAGTGACCTCCCCATTCTTCCAATCAAAATGAATTACCTCACTTTTATCCGTTTTGAAATTAGTTTGCCAATTATATGCCCATTCTGCATATTTATTAAAGTCCTCCTGTAATTTGCTGCAGTCGGTGTTGCTGGGAGGCTGTTTCCCCGGCTGGACGGTCTAGAACTAGGGGACATAGTCTCACGATAAGGGTTCGAACTCTTAAGACTGAGATGATGCGGAATTTCTTCACTCAGAATGTTGCGAATCTTTGGAATGCTTTACCCCAAAAGGGCTGTGGATGCTCAGACGATGGCTATAATCAAGGCTGAGAGAGATAGATTTTTGGACTCTGGGGGTATCAAGGGAAATGAGGATCGGGCGGGAAAGTGGAGTTGAGTTCGAAGATCAGCCATGATCTTATTCAATGGCGGCGCAGACTCCAATGACCGTAAGGCCTACTCCTGCTCCAAATTCTTATCTTATTTTCAAAACACCAGTATAGATCAGTTTGTGCTGAATAGCTTATTTCGTTGTTGTTAATTCTATGTAAATCAATGTATCAAAGAAACAAAGGGTGGGGTTTGAAATCGCACAATTAAAATGTGCTGCATTTCCAAATGCAATACATCCTTGTACACTCAGGGACCGTTTATTTCTGCTGCAGGGAAACTAATATCTAACGGGCAGCAGTTACATTCCTAATGTTTCCTCTTTTCTAACATTATTTGTTTTATTTGCCATATATTAATAGCTGGAAGTTATCAGCCTCAGATTATTAGCCATACAATATCAGCGATATATTCAGTTCTATTGAAGTGAAAGGACCTGAATATCGGGTGTGGTCTAAAAAAGGCGGCCGGTGCGATACCGCCCGTTTAGCATTAACGCCCAATCCGAATTTCTGACCTATTACATTCTCCCAATGAGCATTGTAATGAATGCGTTTGCTCGCCATTTTTTCCTGACTTGGGATATCAGGGATTCCTGCTGGAATGTTGTCACGTGCTATATATTGGGGAGGGGTCTGAAATCATCAATTCAAACACGCAAGTTTCACTTCCTGGGATTGGCCCCAAGATCTATCTCCATATCAGATGAATGATGCAATGAAATTGGCCGTCCTGCTCGCTTACAGGGTTCAGTTGGTTTCAGTGATCCATTCTGAAATCTCCCCCTCCCGCCAGTCCATCAGGATGACGCTGCAATGCCTCTCATTCCTTCCACAGAAATAGAGAAAATGAAAACAGAGCTTGAAGATTGCGGTGAGTGAAAATAGATTGGGTTCGGTTCTCCTCAGCAATCTCGAGAACCAGCTCATTCATATATCTCATAGAATTACACAGGATTACATAGAATTTACAATGTAGAAACAAGCCGTTCGGCCCAACTAGTCTACTTCAGTGTTTTTGCTCCACATGATCCTCCTCCCGCCCCTTTTCATCTCACCCCATCACCACAACCTTCTAAATCTTTCTCCCTCATGTGTGCATCTACTTTCCCCTTAAATGCATCTCTGCCGTTCGCTCGAGCTACTCCATGTGCGAACGAGTTCCATATTCTAACCATTCTCTGTGTAAACATATATCTACTGAATCCCTTATTGAATTCATTAGTGACTATTTTATATTCATAGCGCTGAATATTGAAATCGCCCACTAATGGAAACATCTTGCTGGATGTAATATGTCCAAGTTTGCAGATGACACAAAGCTGGGTGGGCGTGTGTGTTGTGAGGAGGATGCCGAGAAACTCCAGGGTGATTTGGACAGGTTGGGTGAATGGGCAGAAGCATGGCAGATGCAATATAACGTGGATAAATGCGAGGTTATCCACTTTGGTGTCAAAAACAGGAACGCAGATTATTATCTGAATGGCAATAGATTGGGAGAAGGGGAAGTGCAACGAGACCTGGGTGTCCTTGTGCACCAGTCGCTGAAGGTAAGCATGCAGGTGCAGCAGGCGGTTAAGTAGGCAAATGGTATGTTGGCCTTCATAGCGAGAGGGTTTGAGTATAGGAACAGGGATGTCCTGCTGCAGTTGTACAGGGCCTTGGTGAGACCACACCTTGAGTACTGTGTGCAGTTTTGGTCGCCTTATCTGAGGAAGGAGGTTCTTGCCATGGACGAAGTGCAGTGAAGATTCACCAGGCTGATACCTGGGATGGCAGGAATGACGTATGAGGAGAGATTGGATCTATTGGGCTTATACTCGCTGCAGTTTAGAAGAATGAGAGGGAATCTCATTGAAACTTATAAAATTCTGAAAGGACTAGACAGACTAGATGCAGGAAGGATGTTCCCGATGGCCGGGGAGTCCAGAACCAGGGGTCACAGTCTAAGGATAAGGGGTAAGCCATTTAGGACAGAAATGAGGAGGAATTTCTTCACCCAGAGAGTGGTGAACCTGTGGAATTCTCTACCACAGAAGGCAGTAGAGGCCAATTCATTAAATATAATCAAGAAGGAGTTGGATATATTTCTTAAGGCTAAAGGGATCAAGGGATATGGGGAGAAAGCAGGGACTGGGTTCTGAATTTGGATGATCAGCCATGATCGCATTGAATGGTGGAGCAGGCTAGAGGAGCCGAATGGCCGACTCCTGCTCCTATCTTCTATGTTCCTATGTTTCTATGGATCTTCCTATTAGAACATTAGAACATGGGAAGTAGGAGCAGGAGTATGCCATTTGGCCCTTCGAGCCTGCACCGCCATTCAGTAAGATAATGGCTGAATTTCTACCACATCTCCACTTTCCTGAACTATCCCATTATCCCTTCAAACCCTCAATATTCAAAGATCTATCGATTTCTGTCTTAAATATACTCAACGACGGAGCCTCCTCAGCCTAGTGGGGTAGAGAATTCCAAATAATCACCATCCTCTAAGTGAAGAAATTTCTCCTCAACTCAGTCCTCAATGGCCGACCCCTTATTCTGAGACTGTGATTCACCAGCCACGGAAACCTCCTCCCTGCATCTACCCTGTCAAGCCCTGTAAAAATGTTGTAAATTTCAATGAGATCCCCTCTCATTCTTCTAAACTCCAGAAAATATAGGCCTAGTCTAATCAATCTCTCCTCATAGGACAATCCCCCCGAACACAGGAACCAGTTTGGTGAACCTTCGGTACACTCCCTCTGTGGCAAATATATCCTTCCTTAGGTAAGGAGACCAGAACTGTACACAATACTCCAGGTGTGGTCTCACCAGGGCCCTATATAATTGCAGTATGAGTTCTTTACTCTTATACTCCAATCCTCATTCGTATAGCTGCCTCTCCTTTCGTGAACGATCTTCCCTTTGCCCAGTTGAAGGGAAGCAGAAATCTATTGCTTCTTTTTACATAGAAACATAGAAGATAGGAGCAGGAGTAGGCCATTCGGCCCCTCGAGCCTGCTCCGCCATTCGATGGGATCATGGCTGATCATCCAAACTCAGTACCCTGTACCTGCCTTCTCCCCATATCCCTTGATACCTTTAGCTTTAAGAAATATATCAAACTCATTCTTGAATATATTTAATGACTTGGCCTCAACTACCTTCTGTGGTAGAGAATTCCACAGGTTCACCACTCTCTGGGTGAAGAAATTCTTCCTCATTTCTGTCCAAATGGCTTACCCCTTATCCTTAGATTATGACCCCTGGTTCTGGACTCTCCGACCATCCGGAACATTCTTCCTGCATCTAGTTTGTCCAGACTTGTCAGAATTTTATATGTTTCGATGAGATCCCCTCTCATTCTTCTATACTCCAGCGAGTATAAGCCCAATCGACCCAATCTCTTCTCATATGTCTTTCCTGCCATCCCAGGTATCAGCCTTGTGAATCTTCGCTGAACTCCTTCCATGGCAAGAACATCCTTCCTCAGATAAGGCGACCAAAACTGCACACAGTACTCAAGGTGTGGTCTCACCAAGGCCTTGTACAACTGCAGTAGGACATCCCTGTTCCTATACTCAAACACTTTCGCTATGAATGCCAACATACCATTTGCCTTCTTCACCGCCTGCTGCACCTGCATGCTTTTTCCATGGAATAGAACGTTTACACTGAAATATCATGCCGACCGATGTTCATGATGAAACAGGTGTATAATTTATGCTGATACAGAATTTGTAACTTCTTATTTTACCGGTTTGATAAAAGTTTTATTATCCAACTGATGGTGCACAGTTTTGGTCACCACACTTAAGGATGGATATATTTGCATTGGAGGCAGTGCAGAAAAGGTTCGCGATGTTGATTCCTGGGATGAAGCGGTTGACGTATGAGGAAAGGTTGAGCAGGTTGGGCCTATACTCATTGGAGTTCAAATAAAGCTGTTGGACTATAACCTGGTGTTGTGCGACTTCTCACTTTTGTCCACCCCAGTCCAACACCGGCATCTCCAGATCATGAGTTTAGAAGAATGAGAGGGGATCTTATTAAAACATCTAAGATTCTGAGGGGGATCCCTTGGGCCTGCCCAACCAATAATAGAAAGAAATCCCCATTCATACTTATGGGAGTTCCGTCCGTACGGAATCCCCATAAGTATGAATGGGGCCATTTAAAAAATACGGGAACACATGAAATATTTTTTTTAAATTACAGGCTTAAAAGTAATTAAAATGGCATTTAATAAAAAAATTTAAGCAAAATTGAATTTTTTGAAAAACAGTTTATGATTTAACGGGTCTAAAAATAAACTTACCTTATTGGACAGAATTTTTAATGTGCAAATGAGTGACATAATTTTATTTCTTCTATTTGTTATAACTTTAAAGCTGGTATAAGCAGGCCTTACGCTTACTTGTAAGAATTTCACAGGCATTCAGTGGGCGGAAGTTGGGCAAATAGCGCTACTCTCCGCCCGTGGAGGCCCTTTTCCCGGGGAGGCAGGTCAACTGTCAAGAGAATTCTCGACAGATCTCAAGTTCCGGGTTTTCACGCATGCGCTGTGCATGCCTGAACCCTGAACTTGCGCGGCCCTTACGGGCGCGTGCGCACCTAGTACGCACCCGTAGGGGCCGCAAATTACGGCTCATTATCGAATCTACTTCCGCTACGCTTATAGGTAATGCATTCCACACCATATCAACTCCCTGTGCAAAAAATACAAATCTACTTATCCTACTTTTACTAATTATCTTAAATATATATCCTCTGGTTACCGGCACTACTGCCATTGGAAACTGTTACTACCTATTTACTCTAATGAAACCCTCGTGATATGTAACGGCTCTATTAAATCTCCACTTAACCTTCATTGTATTAAGCAGAACAATCCCAGCTTCTCCAGTCTTTCCACCTCACTGAAGTCCGTCATCACTGGTTTCATTGTCGAAAATCAAATCAACACCCTCACCAAGGCCGTGAGATTCTGGGGTATTTATTGGGTCTTTAAGCCAACGACTGACTTGTGGAATAAACAAAATAATCCAGCTGATGTTAAAGCAAGAAGCGATTGGATCTTCCAACAGCAGATTGATACGGCGACAGAATTTGTGTCTTGGACGGATGCGCAAAACGGGCGGAATCGCGTCGGACGCCCATTATAAGCCGCGCCCAATATTCAGTTCGAATGGTCAACGGAACAGCACATCAGGACGGGCAGTATAATAAGTAGCAGATATAACGCACGTTTCTCTAAACCATAGCGTGATGGATAATTATTTTGCAATTTAAAGCACCTATTCATTTTTTTAGAACTAAAGTTCAGCAACAAAGATAAAGGTAGGTGTAGGGTTACCGTTCAATATACTGCCCAGTATTTTCTTTGCAATGTTTTTGCTATTTCAGATCCTTCTTCACGTAATTAGAATTATGTTAAGACACTTTACTGTATTCTGCACCTTTAAGTTTCCCGAAAGTAATTGCGGAGCCTACATGTGATTAAAAACATAAGAACATAAGAAATAGGAGCAGGAGTAGGCCAATTGGCCCCTCGAGCCTGCTCCGCCATTCAATAAGATCATGGCTGATCTGATCCTAACCGCCAATCTACTTTCACAGAACCATCTCCTGAACCTAACAGAATTGGACACACGAAATAGGAGCAGGATCAGGCTACACGGCCACTGGTTCCGCTGCGCTACCCACAGGGCCATGACCAATCCGAACCAAGACTCACGTCCAAATTCCTGCCCGCTCCCCGTAAACCTTAATTCCCTTTACTTCTAGGAAACTGTCTATTTCTGTTTTAAATGTATGTAATGATGTAGCTTCTACAGCTTTTTGGGGCAGCATATTCCATGTACCTACAACCCTCTGAGTGAAGTAGTTCCTTCTCATCTCAGTTTTGAAAGAGCAGCCCCTTATTCTAAGACTATGCCCCCTAGTTCTAGTTTCACCCATCATCGGGAACATCCTCCCCGCATCCACCCGATACAACCCCTTCACAATCTTATATGTTTCAATAAGATCGCCTCTCATTCTTCTGAACTCCAAAGAGTAGAGTCCCAATCTACCCAACCTCTCCTCATATGTCCATCCCCTCATCCCCGGGATTAACCGAGTGAACCTTCTTTGTACTGATTCGAGAGCAAGTATGTATTTTCTTAAGTGTGGACACCAAAATTGTATGCAGTATTCTCGGTGCGGTCTCACCAATACCTTGTACAACTGAAGCAATACCTCCCTATTTTTATATTCTATCCCCCTAGCAATGAAAGCCAACATTCCATTGGCCTTCTTAATCACTTGCTGCACCTGCATACTAACCTTTTGAGTTTCGTGCACCAGGCCCACCAGGATTGATGTTCCTAGCAATCTGCCTCTACACACACCTCGCAAATAGAATTAGCGGTACTGAAAGCTAGAACAGAATTTGGCCTTCTCATCGCTATTCTATAAAATGAAAAGGACTATTTTCTCTGATTCAAGGGACATATTGGACCCGAAATTGCGGTCGGAGGCTTGCCGCGGGCGAAAGCTTCCTGACTGCAAGTAAAATTCAGACTTCTCTGATGGCCCCGGGCCTACGAGGACTCGAGCACCTGGGCCCTGCAGCCCTACACCTGCGATAAAGTCCCACGTATCCCAGGGGTGCATGCCGTTCGCAAGCGTCCTTGAGATCACGTGGGCCGGAACCACCAATCAGAAATGGGGATTCCCAATACGGTATCCCATTTACAAACGGAACCCCATAATCATAACGGGAATCACAAAACAAACACACTTTCGCACAACCTAAACAGAAACAAATCATCACATGTTCAAAATTAATTGAAATACAATTTAATTAAACATTGAAAACAAAAATATAATTTTGTGAATAAGAAGTTTAAACATTTTTCAAGGGACCAAGAATAAAGCAGATTCATTTTAAAGGTTTTTGTATTTTTAAATCATTAAACAAATATATTAAGATTTATTGAAAACATTACACTTGTAAAAGAAGGTCTTATGCCTGCTTTTAGCCGGCGTAAAGTTTCCGTGGGCATTCGCTGGGCAGCTGTTGGACAAATAACCCAATTCTCCGCCAGTGAATGTCCATTTCTTGAGCATGCGGATGATCTGTCACGCTGAAAGTTAACAGGGCACTAGTTCCGGTTTTTCGTGCATACGCAGCGCATGCGGAAACCCCGGAACTTGTGTGGCACTTACGACCATGTATACTGTGCATCCGCCTTCATAGGCCCCGGAATATCGTGGCCAATATATTATATAGAATTACACAGAATGTGCACCACAGAAACACGCCCTGCTCTCCAACTTGTCCATACCGGCATATATGCTCCACACGAGCCTCCTCCCACGCGACTGTATCTCAACCTATCAGCAGAACCTTTGCTTCCTTTCCCCCTCGTGTGTCTATTTAGCTTCTCCTTAACTGCATTCGGTTCTCTACTACTACTCCATGTGGTCCTGAGTTCCGCAACCTAACCACTGCCTGGGTAAAGTCGTTTCTTCTGAATTCCCTATTGGATTTATTAGTGACTGTCATGTATATATGGCCCCCAGATTTGGTCTCCCACATAAGTGGAAACATCTTCTCCACGCCTACCCTAGCAAATGCTTCATAGAAACATAGAAACATAGAAGATAGGAGCAGGAGCAGGCCGCTCAGTCCCTGGAGCCTGCTCCGCCATTCAATGAGATCATGGCTGATCATTCAAATTCAGCACCCTGTCCCTGCCTTCTCCCCATACCCCTTGATTCCTTCAGCTTTAAGAAATATATCTAACTCCTTCTAGAATATATTTAATGAATTGACCTTCTGTGGTAGAGAATTCCACAGGTTCAGCACTCTCTGGGTGAAGAAATTCCTCCTCATCTCAGTTCTAAATGGCTTACTCCTTATCCTTAGACACCTGTTATGGACTCCCCGGCCATCGGGAACATCCTCCTTACATCCAGTCTGTCTAGCCCTGTCAGAATTTTATACGTTTCAATGAGATCCCCCCTCTCATTCTTCTCAACTCTAGTGAATACAGGCCTAGTCGACCCAATCTCTCCACATACGACAATCCTGCCATCCCAGGAATCAGTCTGGTGACCCTTCGCTTCACTCCCTCGATGGCGAGTATATCCTTTCTTAGGTAAGGTGGCCAAAACTGCACACACTACTCCAGGTGTGGTCTCACCAAGGCCCTGTATAACTGTAGTAAAATATCCTTGCTCCTGTACACAAATCCTCTCGCAATGAAGACCAACGTACCATTTGCCTTCCTAACTGCTTGCTGCACCTGCATGGTTGCTTTCAGTGACTGGTGTACAAGGACACCCAGGTCTCTGTGTACATCAACATTTCCCAATCTATCAGCATTTAAATAATACTCTGCCTTTCTGTTTTTCCTACCGAAGTGGATAACGTCACATTTTTCCACGTTATACTGCATCTGCCATGTATTTGCACATTCACCCAACTTGTCTAAATCGCCTTGAAGTCTCTTTGCATCCTCCTCACAACTCACTATTCCACCTAGTTTCGTGAACTATGAGGACAGGTAACCAAAAGCTCCTGTGAAGCGATTTGAACGATTTAGATTCACAGATTCATCGAAATTTATGGCACAGAAGGAGGCCATTTGGCCCATCCTTTCTTTGCAGGCCGAAAAAGAGCGATCTAGCCTAATCCCTCTTTCCAGCTCTTGCTCCGTAGCCCTGTAGGTCACGGCACCTCAAGTGCATAGCCAAGTGTTTTTGAAATTCGATGAATGTTTCTGCCTCTACCATCTTTTCAGGCGGGGAGTACCAGACCCCCACCACGCTCCGCGTGGAAAAAGTTATCCTCAAGATCCCTCTACTCCTTCTACCAATTACTTTAATTCTATTCCCCCTGGTTATGGACTTCTCTGCGATTCTCTCCTATTCACTCTCTCGATCTCCCTCAAAATTTAATACGCTGAAACTGACTAAATAGAGAATCAGCTGGAAATCGAACGCACAACCTTAGAATGACCTCATAGACCATTAGCTTCAGGAAGTGCTCATGCACTAACCAATGCGCCACAGAGCCGACCAGTTGCAGACGCCCATGCAGGCGCTATATAAATGTAGTGAACAATATCGTGATCAGCAACATCCCGTGAAACAGCAATGGGTTGAATTTGTTCTCGGAAAGTAGCGCTAAACGGGCGGTATCTCCTCGGACGCGCTTTGTACTCCCGGTCCTATATTCAATTCCAATGGAGTCAAATGGACTGATTATCCAGCGGGGAGCATCACGTTACCGCCCGTTTTGCACTGTTGCAATCCTGGCTGACCTCCCACATTCTACCTTATGTGAACTCGAGGCCATCCAAAACTCGGCTACCCGTGTCCTAACTCGCACCAAGTCCCGTTCACCCATCACCCATATATTGCTGACCTCCATTGGCTACCGGTTAAGCGACGCCTCGATTTCAAAATTCTTCAGCCTTGTTTGCAAATCCCTCCATGGCCTCCCCCCTCACAATCTATGTAACTCCTCCAACACCACCAACCCCGGGATATCTGGGCTCCTCAAATTCTGCCCTCTTGAGCAAGCCTGATTATAATCGCTCAATCATCATTGGCCGTGCCTTCAGCTGCCTAGGCCCTAAACTCCGGAATTCCCTCCCTAAACCTGTCCGCCTGTCTACCGCTCTTTCCTCCTTGAAGACGCTCCATAAAACCTGCCTCTCTGACCAAGCTTTTGCTCGTTTGCCCTTATTTCTCTTTATGTGGCTCCGTGTCAATTTTTTGTCTTATAATACTCCTGTGAAGTGCCTTGGGACGTTTTACTACGTTAAACCGCTATATAAATAAAAG
Organism: Squalus acanthias; assembly: GCA_030390025.1. Lineage (NCBI taxonomy): Eukaryota > Metazoa > Chordata > Chondrichthyes > Squaliformes > Squalidae > Squalus > Squalus acanthias. The sequence goes on from CM059453.1 coordinate 13,173,749, forward strand.
TTGTTGTTGTACCGCTCAAGTATAGTTTCTACCCTGATATCTCAAAGCAAGAATGCATTGGTCATTGTTGGTGAAAAATGAATTCACTCAAGGCTGTCTCAAAGCAGAAGATCACAGTTTATTTAACAGAGCTCACTGGGAGAAGAGCCATAGACCCCGCGGTCTAGTGATCCACTTCTCGACCTTACAGTGATATCGGAACTTCTTTTATACATTATAGGGTCGGCAACGCAATTCATTACATGCAAATGTCTTCACCCAATCACGTTCCCCCAGCAACAGACTTCTAATTATAAACTGCACGTCAAGCTAAAAAATGTTACTTCCCTTTCGAAACTATAAACATCGAAATGTTGTGTCAGCTCCATCTAGTCGGACTGGCTGGTCATGCGGTGATTGTTTCTCAAGTGTAACTGTTGGACTATTGTGGGCCTCGCACATACGCGGGTTGACCACAGACAGTACTCATCGCACTGTGTCAGCGAAACCATTCTGTATTTACGAATTTATTACATTCTTTAGGCCCTATAATTTTTACTCTAACAGTCATTTATGCACCATTTCTGATCCGAATGACGCACCCTATTCCAGGAGTGACCATGCTACTGCCCTTTATGGACTGGATATCACCTGCTCTAGTTGGCGCTCCAACCACCTGGCTATGTATCATCAGATTCAGTTCGTCCCCCAGATTAATGTGACACAACAGTCTGTTAGTTACGCTTAGCCAAATGTTAGTATCTCCAGTCGCTTCTCAGCTAACATTTCAAATGCTCCAATTTTTTTCACTCACAGCTGCCGAGAAGCTGAAAGAATCTCTTAAAGATGCAGGTGGGTTAAAGAGATGGGGTTTATATTCCGTTCAAAACCCGAGGCTCCTTTGATCATTATATTTACGACACCCTCACACATTTAGGTCATTTATCGTCACTCTGAAGTCACAACTGGATTGATGTATTTCTCACTATCTTTCTTTTTTCTTTCATTCCTCCTTCCTTTCTTCCTTCGTTGCTACATTTCTTTCTTTCTTTCCTTCCTTTCTTGCTTATTTCTTGCTTTCTTTCTATCTCTCGTTCTTTCTTTCTTGATTTCTTCCTTTCATTCTATATGTCTTTCTTGATTTAAGTGAGAAGTCGCACAACACCAGGTTGCTGTCCAACAGCTTTATTTGAAATCACAAGCTTTCGGAGCGCTGCTCCTTCGTCAGGTGAAGTGAAGAAATGCACATGGGCACAGCATATTTTATATTTTGCTATCGTCTTTGATGTAATGTCTTCCTGACTGACCTGTTTGGACACCATCCACACCTTTGGTTGCCATGATTGTCTCTCTGCCGAGGTGTGATAAAGGGCAGTTAGAAAGATTAACTGTAGTCGTCTGGCAGTGTTCTCTGACTATCTATGCTGTGCCTATATGCATTTCTTCACTTCACCTGACGAAGGAGCAGCATTCCGAAAGCTTGTGATTTCAAATAAAGCTGTTGGACTATAACCTGGTGTTGTGCGACTTCTCACATTTGTCCACCCCAGTCCAACACCGGCATCTCCGCATCATTTCTTGATTTTGGTAGTTCACTCTTCCTTTCTTTTTGCTTTCCTTCCTCCTTCCTTCTTCCCTTTCTTTCTATCTTTCTTTCTTCCTTTCTCTCTTTCTTTCTGTGCTTCTTTCTTTCTTCCTTTCTCTCGTTCTTCCTGTCCTTCTTTCTTTCTTTCTGTCTTTCTTTCTTTCTTTCTTTCTTTCTTTCTTTCTTTCTTTCTATCTTCCTTTCTTTCTTGCAGACGACACAAAGCTGGGTGGGCGTGTGTGTTGTGAGGAGGATGCCGAGAAACTCCAGTATGATTTGGACAGGTTGGGTGATTGGGCAGAAGCATGGCAGATGCAGTATAATGCGGATAAATGCGAGGTTTTCCACTTTGGTGTCAAAAACAGGAAGGCACATTATTATCTAAATGGCAATAGATTGGGAGAAGGGGAAGTGCAACGAGACCTGGGTGTCCGTGTGCACCAGTCGCTGAAGGTAAGCATGCAGGTGCAGCAGGCGGTGAAGAAGGCAAATGGTAGATTGGCCTTTGTAGCGGCAGGGTTTGAGTACAGGAACAAGGATGTCTTGCTGCAGTTGTACAAGGCCTTGGTGAGACCACATCTTGAGTATTGTGTGCAGTTTTGGTCACCTTATCTGAGGAAGGATGCTCTTGCCATGGAGGGAGTGCAGCGACGATTCACCAGGCTGATACCTGGGATGGCAGGAATGACGTATGAGGAGAGAGTGGGTCGATTGGGCTTATACTCGATGGAGTTTAGAAGAATGAGAGGGGATCTCATTGAAACTTATAAAGTTCTAACAGGACTAGACAGACTAGATGCAGGAAGGATGTTCCCGATGGCCGGGGAGTCCAGAACCAGGGGTCACAGTCTAAGGATAAGGGGGAAGCCATTTAGGACTGAGATCGGGAGGAATTTCTTCACCCAGAGAGTGGTGAACCTGTGGAATTCTCTACCACAGAAGGCAGTAGAGGCCAATTCATTAAATATATTCAAGAAGGAGTTAGATATATTTCTTAAAGCCAAAGGTATCAAGGGATATGGGGAGAAGGCAGGGACAGGGTACTGAATTTGGATGATCAACCATGATCTCATTGAATGGCGGAGCAGGTTTGAGGGGCTGAATGGCCTGCTCCTGCTCCTATCTTCTATGTTTCTATGTTTCTATGTTTCCTTTCTTTCTTTCTTTCTTCATTTCTTTCTTTCCTTCTTTATATCTTTCAATGTTTAGACAACCACCAGCTGCCCTCTAGACACTGATATAACTGGCATGCCACCAGAAATTCATACAACTCACCAACGTGTGACTCTTTTTGTTTGCCCTCTTAATGTTCCTACAATTATTTCCTTTCACGCATGTTTCCTTTAGAACAAGAATTGATCAGGAAAGACACTGGTAAGAATGTGAATCAAATTCCTGTTCATGGATAAACGCTGATTTTTTGATTAACAATTTGCTAATTTGTACACAAATCTGTCGTCTAGAAGTTTCCCATATGTCTTTATGATTTTACTTTATCATCTGCGCACCTTCCAAGGAACAGTTTTTCGAGGTGGGGAATGAGTGTCGATATTTTCTCCGCTACTAACAGTCAGTATTACTTACGTCGAGCAGAAACTGATAGCCTAGTTCTGCACCCATGAGGACGGCCTCAACCGGGATATTGGGTTCATGTCACGCTACATGTAACCCCAGCTGACGTAGAGTCATCCAGACTCGAGTCGTCGTTGGCTTGTTCTCTCTACACAGATGCGGCCGGACCTGCTGTGATTTCCAGCAAAAAAAGTTTTTTGTTTTCCATACAGACCCCAGCATCTGCCACATTTGACCCCTTGTGACCCCACCTCATTGTCTTTGATGTAATGTTTTCCTGACTGACCTGTTTGGACACCATGCACACCTTTGATTGCAGTGTTCTCTGACTATATATGCTATGCCTATATGCATCTCTTCACTTCACCTGACGAAGGAGCAGCGCTCCGAAAGCTTGTGATTTCAAATAAAGCTGTTGCACTATAACCTGGTCTTGTGCGACCTCTCACATTTGTCCACCCCAGTTCAACACATCTCCACATCATAATAAAAGCAAACCAAGCACTAGGGTTCATTTCTAAAGGGATAGAATTCAAATGTAGGGAAGTTATGCTGGAGCTGTATCCAATCTTGGTTGGACCACACTTAGAGTGTTGTGTACAGTTCTGGTCGCCATATTATAAAAAGGATATAGCGGCAGTGGAGAGGATCCAGCGAAGATTTACAGGGATGATACCAGAAATGCGAGGGGATACAAATCAGGAAAGGATGAACAGGCTGGCTCTCTTTTCTCTTGAAAAAAGAACGCTGAGAGGTGACCTAATATAAACATAGAACAGGAGCAGGCCATTCGGCCCCTCGAGCCTCCTCCGCCATTTAATGAGATCATGGTTGAATTTAATGAGATCATGGCTGATAGAGGTCTTTAAAATTATGTAAAATAGTGAGAGAGTGGATTCAGAGAGTTGATACTAGAGGCCATCAACATAAGAGAGTCACCAAGAAATGCAATAAGGCATTCAGAAAAAAAATCTTACCCCAAAGATTGGTGAGAATTTTGAACTCGTTGCCACAGGGAGTGGTTGAAGCAAATAGTATAGATGTATTTAAGGGGAGGCTAGACAAGCACATGAGGGAGAAGGGAATAGAGGGTTATGCTGATAGATTTAGATGAGGAAAGACGGGTGGAGGCTCGAGTGGAGCAAAAACGCCAGCATGGACTGGTTTGGACGAATGGCCTGTTTCGGTGCCGTCTATCCTATGTAATCCTATGTACTTTTACGGAGCATCAGAAAGCCAGCGTCATCGTATCAGACGCTCATTATTGGTCCAATATTCAGTTCCGTCGACTTCAACAGAACTAGATATGGGGCGATTCCCATATCGGCCGCTAAAACCAATTCCGCCCCTGTCAAAAGTCAACCCCCAAGCATCCCTCTCTGAATTCATAGATTCGGTTCGATTCCAATGTTGTTGCCCTGCACAATTCTGTTGTTTTGGTGGAACTAGACATCAATTCCTTCTTATTCCGGACAACACAATTTCAAGGATTTGTTTTACCCTCTAGAATGCCAACAATTGAAGGACAATCTCGAGGATAAAGGTACGGGAATATATTATTTGCATCTCTTTGTTCCATTCGTCACGCATCCAGATTCATAAATCACTAAAATTAGCAGCGTCGGTTAAGAACGTCATCAAATATGCAAACCGAGCCCTGGGGCTCATTCTAGATTGTACAAGGTATTGGTGAGACCGCACCTGGAATACTGCATACAGTTTTGGTGTCCATACTTAAGAAAAGACATACTTGCTCTCGAGTCAGTACAAAGAAGGTTCACTCGGTTAATCCCGGGGATGAGGGGATGGGCATATGAGGAGCGGTTGGGTCGATTGGGACTCTACTCATTGGAGTTCAGAAGAATGAGAGGCGATCTTATTTAAACATATAAGATTGTGAAGGGGTTGGATCGGGTGGATGCGGGGAGGATATTCCCGATGATGGGTGAAACTAGAACTAGGGGGCATAGTCTTAGAATAAGGGGCTGCTCTTTCAAAACTGAGATGAGAAGGAACTACTTCACTCAGAGGGTGGTAGGTCCATGGAATATGCTGCCCCAAAAAGCTGTAGAAGCTAAATTATTACATAAATTTAAAACAGAAATAGTAGTTTCCTAGAAGTAAAGGGAATTAAGGGTTACGGGGAGCGGGCAGGAATTTGGACATGAGTCTAGGTTCGGATCGGTCATGGCCCTGTGGGTAGCGTAGCGCGCCCAGGGGCCGTGTAGCCTGATCCTGCTCCTATCTCGTGTGTCCAATTCTGTTAGGTTCAGGAGATGGTTCTGTGATAGTAGATTGGCGGTTAGGAGCAGATCAGCCATGATCTTATTGAATGGTGGAGCAGGCTCGATGGTACAATTGGCCTACTCCTGCTCCTATTTCTTATGTTCTTATGTTCTTATATGTGCAGGTAGCATAGTGGTACTGTTACTAGGCTAATAATACAGAGGCCGGGAATAATCATCCAGTGAGATGGGAGTTCAAATTCCACCACTGCAATAAACAAACCTGGATATAAAAAGGAGCTGGCATCAGTAATGGTGGTCATTAAACTGCCGGATTGTCCTAAACACTCGTCTGCCGTCTTTACCCGGTCTGGCCTACATGTGACTCCAGTCCCACGCAGTTTGTATTAAAGAAGGCGGCTCCACGCCACCTTCTCGGGGGCGATTAGGAATGGGCAATAAATGCTAGACTTGCTTGCGACATTCCGATCCAGTGAATAAAGAATTTTTAAAAAACAGAGATATTATGTTAAACTTTGGTTACAACACTTGGCGTACTGTTCACAGTTCTGGTCACCATATTATAAAAAGGTCACCGAGGAAGTAGTTGCAAAAACGTTTTAAAAGGATGATACCACAACTGTGAGGTTATAAGAACATAAGATCATAAGAATTAGGAGCAGGAGTCGGCCATATGGCCCCTCGGGCCGGCTCCGCCATTCAATAGGATCATGGCTGATCCGAACCTAGACTCACGTCCACTTCCCTGCCCGCTCCCCATAACCCTTAATTCCCTTATCAGCTAGGAAACTATCTATCTCCGTTTTAAATTTATTTAATGTCGCAGCTTCAACAGCTCTCTGAGGTAGCAAATGCCATAGATTTACTACCCTCTGAGTGAAGAAGTTTCTCCTCATCTCAGTTTTGAAACGGCAGCCCCTTATTCTAAGATTATACCCCCTAGTTCTAGTCTCACCCATCAGTGGAAACATCCTCCCCGCCTCCACCCGATCAAGCCCCCTCACAATCTTATATGTTTCGATAAGATCGCCTCTCATTCTTCTGAATTCCAATGAGTAGAGGCCCAACCTACTCCACCTTTCCTCATAAGGCAACCCCCTCATCTCCGGAATCAACCGAGTGAACCTTCTCTGAACTGTCTCGAGAGCAAGCATATCTTTTCTTAAATATGGAAACCAAAACTGTACGCAGTATTCCAGGTGTGGCCTCACAAGTTCCTTGTATAACTGAAGCAAGACTGCCCTGCTTTTATACTCCATCCCCCTTGCAATAAAAGCCAAGATTCCATTGGCCTTCCTGATCACCTGCTGTACCTGCATACTAACCTTCTGTGTTTCATGCACCAGGACCCCCAGATCCCTTTATACTGTAGCACTTTGCAGTTTCTTTCCATTTAGATAATAACTTGCTCTTTGATTTTTTCTGCCAAAGTGCATAACCTCACACTTTCCAACATTATATTCATTCTGCCAAATTTCCGCCCACTAGTTATAACTATCAGGAAAAACTGAGCAGGCTAGGGCTTCTTTCTCTCGAAAATAGAAGGCTTGAGGGGTGTTCTAATAGAGGTTGGGTAAAATTAGGAAGCGGTTTGATAAGTCTAGTCGTGGAGAAGATGTTTCCATAGGGGGAGAGGTCCAAAACTAGGGGACATACAGATAAGATAGTCACTATTAAATGCAATGAGGAATTCAGGAGAAACTCGCTATCACATGGGATAGGTGAGGCGAATAGCACAGATACATTTAAGAGGAAGCTCCATAACACTTGGGGGTGAAAGGAATAGAAGGATTCCTACATATAGTGAAATGAACTAGGGTGGGAGGACGTTCGTGTGGCGCATAAATGCTGGTATATACATGATGGACAGAATTCCGCGGATTATTAATATTTCTACTGATTCCTTTCTTGCCCCATCAACATGGATTCGTGGTATTATCATAGAATCATAGTATCTTACAACACAGAAGGTTTCCATGTTTTTGCCAGATGTTCTCAATTAGTCCTACTCCTCAGCTCTTTCTCCATATCCTGTGCAATTTTCTCCACTTCGCTTATTTATCAAACTCTCTGTTGAAAGTTACTGTTGAATCTGCTTCCACCATCATTTCAGGCAGTGAATTCGAGATTATAAAAATTCATTAAAATTAAGTAAAACTCTCTTCATATCACCTCTGGTACTTTCGCCAATCACCTTTAATCTGTGTCATTTGCTTATCGACATGTCTAGCTGTAGAAACAATTTCTCCTTACTTACTGTATCAAAATGTCATGCTTTTTAACGCCTCTGTTATGTATCGTTTAGCCTTCTATGCCCTGTGGAGGATAATCCCTGCTTGTGCTGTGTCTCCACATAACTGAAGCGCCTCGTCCCTGGCGCCATTCCAGCAAAACTCCTCTGCACCTTCTCCAAAGCCGTGACATCCGTCCTAATGTTTGCTGACCCTAATTGCACGCCGTACTATAGCTGAGGCAGAACCAAGAATTCTTAAGTTTTAAGCATAAATTTCAATCAATCCCTTAAAACAGGACGCAATAACATGTAAACCACAAAGTAAAAAGACTTTTGAACAAGACACTGAGACTACATATTCTACATACCGTGTTTAACATGATGATTTTATCTATTTGCCGTTAGAACAAGCTTTAGCAAAGAAAGACAAAGGTAAGGGAATATAGATAATATTATTTATTGGACAAAAGTTTCTTCTTTATCATCTTGGTATGGATTCAAAATTGGCCTACAGACAGGAAACAGAGAGTAGGAATAAATGGGTCGTTTTCGGGGTGGCAGGCGGTGACTCGTGGGGTACCGCAGGGATCAGTGCTTGGGCCCCAGCTATTCACAATATATATCAATGATTTGGATGAGGGAACCAAATGTAATATTTCCAAGTTTGCTGACGACTCGAAACTAGGTGGCATTGTGAGGTGTGAGGAGGAAGCAAAGAGGCATCAAGGCGATTTAGACAAGTTGAGTGAGCGGGAAAATACATGACAGACTCCGTATAACGTGCATAAATGTGAAGTTATCCACTTCGGTAGGAAAAACAGAAAGGCAGAGAATCATTTAAATGGTGGCAGATTGGGAAAAGTTGATTTACAAAGGTACCTGGGTGTCCTTGTACACCAGTCACTAAAAGCAAACCTGCAGGCACAGCAAGCAGTTAGGAAAGCAAATGGTATGTTGGCCTTCATTGCAAGAGGATTTGAGTACAGGAGCAAGGATGACTTATTACAGTTATACAGCGCCTTGGTGAGACCACACCTGGAGTACTGTGTGCAGTTTTGTTCTCCTTTGCTAAGAAAGGATATACTTGCCAGAGAGGGAGTGCGGCGAAGGTTCACCAGACTGATTCCTGGGATGGCAGGACTGTCGCATGAGGACAGATTGGGTCGACTACGCCTGTATTCACTAGAGTTTAGAAGAATGAGAGGGGATCTCATTAAAACGTATAAAATTCTGACAGGGCTAGACAGACTGGATGCAGGGAGGATGTTTCACCTGGCTGGGAGAGTCTAGAACGAGGGGTCACAGTCTCAGGATACGGGGTAGGACATTTAGGTCTGAGATGAGGTGAAATTTCTTTACTCAGAGGGTTGTGAACCTGTGGAATTCTCTACGACAGAAGGCTGTGGAGGCCAAGTCACTGAATATATTTAAGAAGTAGATAGATAGATTTCTAGACACAAAAGGCATCAAGGGGTAAGGGGAGAGTACGGGAATATGGTATTGAGATAGAGGATCAGCCATGATCATATTGAATGGCGGAGCAGGCTAGAAATGCCGAATGGCCTACTCCTGCTCCTATTTTTCTATTTTTCCGTTTCTTCCACCTCATTAGATTTTACATCTAATCCAAAAGTTTTATTTCAGCCCTACGTTCTGATCCACTTCCAAAATGTACGTTATTAACGTGGCTGAATTTCCTAGATGGCAAATTCCCAGAATTACTCATTGCTACTTAAATGGTCCAGCAGAAATGTGGTTACCTTTCGCCTTTCTTGCAATGTTCGACGAACCCTCGTGCAAAAAACAATTGAAAAGGCTGATGAAAAGATTTTCCTCATGTCGTCTTTGGTTCTTCTGCCGATCACCTTAAATCGGTGTCCTCTATGAGAGGAGATTCGAGAGAGGTGTTCAAAGTCATGCCATGGAGGGAGTGCAGCGAAGATTCACCAGGCTGATACCTGGGATGGCAGGAATGACGTATGAGGAGAGATTGGATCGATTGGGCTTATACTCGCTGGAGATTAGAAGAATGAGAGGGGATCTCATTGAAACTTATAAAATTCTAACAGGACTAGACAGACTAGATGCAGGAAGGTTATTCTCGATGGCCGGGGAGTCCAGAACCAGGGGTCACAGTCTAAGGATAAGGGGTAAGCCATTTAGGACTGAGATGAGGAGGAATTTCTTCACCCAGAGAGTGGTGAACCTGTGGAATTCTCTACCACAGAAGGCAGTAGAGGCCAATTCATTAAATATATTCAAGAAGGAGTTAGATATATTTCTTAAAGCTAAAGGTATCAAGGGATATGGGGAGAAGGCAGGGACAGGGTACTGAATTTGGATGATCAGCCATGATCTCGTTGAATGGCGGAAGGGGGCGGGGGGCTGAATGTCCTACTCTTGCTCCTATCTTCATAAGTTTCTATGAGGGGTCAAGACAGAGTAATCGGGAGAAACTGTTCCCATTGGCGGAATGGTGATTTGCAGATGAAACAAAGGCGAAATGAGGCAAAAAAACAGTTTTACGCAACGAGTGGGTAGGATCTGGAATGCACTGACTGAAAGGGTGGTTGAGGCAGATTCAATAGTGGCTTTCAAAAGGGAATTGAATAAGTGCCTGAAGAAAACTAATGTAGGGCTACGGGGAAAGTGCGGGGGAGTGGGTCTAGCTGAAGTGCTCTTGCAGAGAGCCGGCACGGGCTCGACGGGCCGAATGGCCTCCTTCTGTGCTGTAACAATTCTCTGTTTGTAAGATGCCAATGTTGGACTTTATCACAAGAGGGCTGGTATACAAAGGGGGTGGTATTTATATTACAGTTGGATAAATCACTTTTTAGCCCATTTTACAGTATTAACATAGAAACAGAAGATAGGAGAAGGAGTAGGCCATTCGGCCCCTCGAGCCTGCTCCGCCATTCAATGAGATCATGGCTGATCATCCAAATTCAGTACCCTGTCCCTGCCTTTTCCCCATATCCCTTGATCCCTTTAGCCTTAAGAGATATATCTAACTTCTTCTGGAATATAGAAACATAGAAGATAGGAGCAGGAGTAGGCCATTCGGCAACTCGAGCCTGCTCCGCCACTCGATGAGATCATGGCGGATCATCGAAACTCAGTACCCTGTACCTGCCTTCTCCCCATATCCCTTGATACCTTTGGCTTTAAGAAATATATCTAACTCATCCTTGAATATATTTAATGACTTCGCCTCAACTACCTTCTGTGGTAGAGAATTCCACAGGTTCACCACTCTCTGGGTGAAGAAATTCTTCCTCATTTCTGTCCGTAGATTATGACCCCTGTTTCTGGACTCTCCGACCATCGGGAACATTCTTCCTGCATCTAGTTTGTCCAGACCTGTCAGAATTTTATATGTTTCGATGAGATCCCCTCTCATTCTTCTATACTCCAGTGAGTATAAGCCCAATCGACCCAATCTCTCCTCATATGTCATTCCTGCCATCCCAGGTATCAGCCTTGTGAATCATCGCTGAACTCCTTCCATGGCAAGAACATCCTTCCTCAGATAAGGCGACCAAAACTGCACACAGTACTCAAGGTATGGTCTCACCAAGGCCCTGTACAACTGCAGCAGGACATCCCTGTTCCTATACTCAAACCCTTTCGCTATGAAGGCCAACATACCATTTGCCATCTTCACCGCCTGCTGCACCTGCATGCTTACTTTCAGCGACTGGTGCACAAGGACACCCAGGTCTCGTTGCACTTCCCCTTCTCCCAATCTATTGCCATTCAGATAATAGTCTGCCTTTCTGTTTTTGACACCAAAGTGGATAACCTCGCACTTATCCACGTTATATTGCATCTGCCACGCTTCTGCCCACTCACCCAACCTGTCCAGATCATCCTGGAGTTTCTCGCTATCCTCATCGCTGCACACACTCCCACCCAGCTTTGTGTCATCTGCAAACTTGGAGATATTACATTTAATTCCCTTATCTAGATCATTAATGTATATTGTGAATAGCTGGGGCCCAAGGACCGATCCCTGCGGTACCCCACTAGTCACTGCTTGCCACTCGGAAAAAGACCCATTAATTCCTACTCTCTGCTATCTGTCCGCCAACCAGTTCTCTATCCAAGTCAATACCTTGCCCCCAATCCCATGTGACTTAACTTTACACGCTAATCTCTTATGCGGGACCTTATCGAAAGCCTTTTGAAATTCCAAATACACCACATCTACTGGTTCTCCCTTATCTATTTTCCCAGTTACATCCTCAAAAAATTCCAGTAGATTAGTCAAGCACGATTTACCTTTTGTAAAACCATGTTGACTTTGTCCGATCCTGTCACTGTTTTTCAAATGCTCAGCTATTACATCCTTTATAATGGACTCTAGCATTTTCCCCACTACCGATGTCAGGCTTACCGGTCTGTAATTCCCCGCTTTCTCTCTACCACCCTTTTTGAATAGTGGGGTAACATTAGCTACCCTCCAATCCATGGGTACAGTTCCAGATTCCATCGAATGTTGGAAGATGATCAGCAATGCATCTACTATTTCTAGGGCCACTTCTTTAAGTACCCTAGGATGTAGATTATCAGGCCCTGGGGATTTATCGGCCTTCAATACCGTCAATTTCCCTAACACCATTTCCCTGCAAATACTGATTTCTTTCAGTTCCTCCCTTTCATCAGACCGTATGTTCTCCAACATCTCTGGGAGGTTATTCGTGTCCTCCTTTGTGAAGACAGAACCAAAATATGCATTTAATTGGGCTGCGATTTCTTTGTTCCCCATTATAACTTCCCCCGCTTCTGACTGCAAGGGACCTACACTTGATTTCACTAATCTTTTTCTCTTCACATATCTATAAAAGCTCTTACAGTCAGTTTTTATGTTCCCAGCAAGCTTACTTTCATATTCTATTTTCCCCTTCTTAATTAATCCCTTTGTCCTCCTTTGTTGAATCCTAAACTGCTCCCAATCCTCAGGGCTACCGCTTTTTCTGGCCAATTTATATGCCCTCTCCTTGGATCTTATGCTATCCCTAATTTCCCTTGTTAGCCACGGTTGAGTCACCCTTTTTGTTTTATTCTTATGCCACACTGGGATGTACAAATTCTGTAGTTCATCCATGCAGTCTTTGAATGTTTGCCATTGCCTATCCACCGTCAACCCCTTGAGTGACATTCCCCAATCAATCCTACCCAATTCGCGCCTCATACCATCGTAGTTTCCTTTATTTAAATTCAGGACCCTAGTCTCTGATTCAACTACTTCACTCTCCATCCTAATGAAGAATTCTATCATATTATGATCACTCTGACCCAAGGGGCCTCGTACAACAAGATTGCTAATTAAACCTTTCTAGTTGCATAATACCCAGTCTAAGTTGGCCTGATCTCTGGTTGGTTCCTCGACATATTGTTCCAGAAAACCATCTCGTAAACATTCTAGGAATTCCTCCTCCACAGTATTTTTACTAATTTGGTTAGCCCAATCTATATGTAAATTAAAGTCACCCATGATGACTGCTGTGCCCTTACTGCATACTTCTCTAATTTCCCTTTTAATGTCGTCCCCAACCCCCGTCTTACTGTTTGGAGGTCTATATACCACTCCCACTAACGTTTTCTGCCCCTTCTTATTTCTCAGTTTTACCCATACAGATTCCGCATCATCAGAGCTAATATGCTTCCTTTCAATTGTGTTAATCCCCTCTTTAACCAGCAATGCTACCCCACCTCCCTTTCTTTTTTGCCTATCTTTCCTAAATATTGAATAACCCTGGATGTTGAGTTCCCAGCCTTGGCCACCCTGGAGCCATGTTTCTGTAATCCCAATCAAATCGTATTCATTTACCTCTATTTGCGCAGCTAATTCATCCACCTTGTTCCGAATGCTCCTTGCATTAAGACACAAAGCCTTCAGGCTTGGTTTTTTAACGCTCTCAGACCTATATGAATTCTTATTTACTGTGACCATGTTTGATTTAAACCGTTGAGTTCTTTGCCTTCTACTTTTGTTTTACTCCTTCCTGTCTTTAGCTTTTATCCTTATTTCCCTTTCCTCTGTCTCCCTGCTCAGGTTCCCAACCCGCTGCCACTTTAGTTTAAACCCTCCCCAACAGCACCAGCAAACATTCCCCTAGGACATCTGTCCCGGCCCTGCCCAGGTGCAGACCGTCCCGTTTGTACTGGTCCCACCTCCCCCAGAACCGATTCCAATGACCAAGGAATTTGAATCCCTCCCCCTTGCACCATTCTTCTCGCCACGTATTCATTTGAAATATCCTCCTATTTCTACTCTGACTAGCACGTGGCACTGGTAGCAATCCTGAGATTACAACCTTTGAGGTCCTCTTTTTTAATTTACCTCCTAACTCCCTATATTCTTCTTTTAGGACCACATCCCGTTTTTTACCTATATCGTTGATGCCTATGTGCACCACGACAACTGGCTGTTCGCCCTCCCCCTCCAAAGTGTTCTGTAGCCGCTCCGAGACGTCCTTGACCCTTGCACCAGGGAGGCAACACACCATCCTGGAGTCTCGATTGCGGCCGCAGAAACGCCTATCTATTCCCCTTACAATTGAATCCCCTATCACTATAGCTCTTCCACATTTTTTCCTCCCAGCCTGAATTAATGAATTGGCCTCCACTGCCTTCTGTGGTAGAGAATTCCACAGGTTCACCACTCTCTGGGTGAAGAAACTCCTCCTCATCTCTGTCCTAAATTGCTTACCCCTTATCTTTAGACTGTGACCCCTGGTTCTGGATTCTCCGACCATCGGGAACATTCTTCCTGCATCTAGTTTGTCCAGACCTGTCAGAATTTTATATGTTTCGATGAGATCCCCTCTCATTCTTCTATACTCCAGCGAGTATAAGCCCAATCGACCCAATCTCTCCTCATACGTCATTCCTGCCATCCCAGGTATCAGCCTGGTGAATCTTCGCTGCACTCCCTCCATGGCAAGAACATCAGTTTGAACACCACACATCAGGAGGATATATTAGCCTTGGAGGTGGTCCAGTGCAAATTCACCAGTTTGATACAAGGGGATAAAGGGGTTAAACACAGCCCGGATTTACGATAAGCTTTAAATCAAGTATGAGGGCTATCATTCCCTCACACAACCCCAGCTTAGGAGCTCCATTACTTCATGTCTGGGTTCATTAACTCTCACAGCCCTGATTTATCAAGCTCAAGCAACAGCACCTCATCTTTCGTTTAGGCACCCTACAGCCCTCTGGACTCAATATCGAGTTCAACAATTTTAGATCATATCCTCAGCCCCTGTCACATTTATATTTTATTTTTTCATCCACCCTTTTGTTTGCCCCCCCCCTTTTTTCCCTCCCAGAAGCTGGCAGCTGTCCTTCATTCTGCCAGTGCATTTCCCACTTCTTTTAGCCTCAACCTGTCACATTAACACCTCCTCTTGCCTTGATCATCTCTTAATGTCTCTCAATGTCTCTTAATCTCTCCTTTTGTTCTTTCATCCCCTCCCCCTTTTCCCAGCTTTATCCTTGCTTTAAATCTATTTCATTTCCTGCTTTTTCCCAGTTCTGACGAAACGTCTTCGACCTGAAACGTTAACTCTGTTTCTCTCTCCACGGATGCTGCCTGGCCTGCTGAGTTTTTCCCGCGTTTTCTGTTGTTATTTCGGATTTCCAGCATCAGCAGTATTTTGCTATCCTTTTTCCTGATTTATCATTATTTGGGAGTTCACTCTCTCAACAAAGTCCTGCGTGACTTTACACCTTACCCCCATGAATGGGGTTATCACATAACACTGATTTACACCCTGCGATGTGCTCTTGACCTGTCTCACTTTAAGTCGAAAGATTCGCTGACTTCTTCGCCTACTGACACATATGGGGTGGAAATTAGGCACAAAACCGGCATATCACCATTCAGCAGTTGCCGTTGACTTCAATTAAACGCAATTTCGGGCATGTCCTATCATGGGCGCCAGTTTAACGACTCGCCCATGTCCAATTTCAACCACAATACCGCCCAGTTGATTTTCAGTGAACTATTTCACAATCTTTCAAGCATATCCCTCCAAATAACCTCTCTCAATATCCCACCAGAATTAGAGAAACTGAAGAAAACTCTCCAGGAATGTGGTGAGTGGAAGTTGATCGGGTTCATTGTGCCCAGTTCATTCATTTATCCAACCGTGACACTTGCCTGTCCCTCTGGGAAGCCATTACAGTACTGGGAGGATTTACAGAATTATTTCCCTCGCTAATTATTCTGTGAATTCGATTATTATGAGGCAGAAATACGAAGGCTACAAACCTTTTGCGGGAGAAATTCGTCATGTGTTGTGCCGCTGAACAGCCGGTATTGCATTTGGCGCCTGTTGAACGCCCCGTGTAATCTTCAGTTCTATTGCCGTCACTGGAGCTGAATATCGGCCGTGGAGTTTAACAGACGAGCAATTCGTTCTCGCCCGTTTCACGCTATCACTCAATGACGAATTTATAACCCTGAGACTCAACTCAAATCAATAACTTATAATGACTCCGTTCGCATGGGGTAGAAATTCGTATTGGGCAGTAGATTTGCCACAGATAACACTTCCTGCACGATTCCTAGATCCCTTGACTGCAGCACAAATGAATATTGGACAGGAGGCTAAAACAGGCGGAAGATGAGATACCTCCCAACAACAGCAATAACTTGAATTCAGATAGCGCCTTTAACTTTTTCAAACGTCCAATGATGCTTCACAGGAACGTTATAAAGCAAATCTGACGCCTCGCCACATAAGGAGATATTGGGACAGGTCAAAGCTTGCTCAAAGAGGTAGTTTTTAGGGTACCTCTTCAAGGAAGGGAGAGGTAAGAGGCGGAGAGGGTTAGGGAGGGACTTCCAGAGTTGGGGCCTGAAATGAATCTTGTCAATCATGTGGAAATTGCTTATGAAATAATACTGGGCGGCCTGCTGGTGGCGCTGTCCAGGGAGAGTATAAATACTCGGGCATGGGCCCAGCTTGTCAGGACATTCTTTAACCGGAACTAATTAAGGACTCAACTAGATCTCCATGTTGAAAAACAGTTGATTAAAGCTTTGTTTGACGCTCAGATCAAGTGCTTCGTAGTTTTCTGACGTCAGGGCCTACGGATCAGAATACACCAACGCCAATTTTAGAGCGATTGAAATTGGTGGATAGTCAAGCGGCCACAATTGGCGCAGCACAGAGACCTAGGTGGGTTGTAGTGCTCGAGGAGGTAATACACTTAAGAAGAGCCAACGCGACTGATTTGAACCCGATCATGAGAACTATAAAATCGAGACGTTGCCAGGCCAGCGGCCACTGCAGGCCAATGAAAACAGAGGATGTTGGGTGAAAGGGACTTAGTGTGAGTTAGGATGCGGTTAGCAGAGTTTGGAAGGAGCTAATGTTTCCGATGGGTAGCAGGTGGTAGGCCGGCCAGGGGAGAGCAGGTCGAATTTCAACTCCCCAAACCCAACCCCGTCCCATGGATTGCTAATATGACTGGGTGGTTGCACTTTAGTTGTCCCAGGATAATCCGCATTGTCACTGATTTCAATCTTGCACAGTGTTAAATAAATGGCCAAACACTTGTTAAAAAGGGTTAAACTGACGTTCTAGCCAGCATCATCTTAGCTCCAAGAAGGAATGAAACAATCCATCATTGACCACGAGGATCCTGGAACTGAAAAATTATATCTCCAGTACACTCATGAGTATAAAATTATAAAAACTTTAAACAAAATCCTTTTTATAAATTTCCATTTCCTTTCAACGCCTTAGTTTATTATTTGTAACAATTTTGCAGGAAGGAGGGAAAGGGTTGTCCGAATGACAGTCAGAAATCGTCCAATCGGGTGACAAAGAGTCTGTTCGCTTTCCGATTGGCTGGGGGCAGGCGGGAAGGGGATACGTAGAGGAGCGTGAATGGAAGTGTTGGGCGAACAATGGCGGGAGACTGATGCGGGGCTGTTGCAGGCCATGTCATGCAATACCAAAAAGAAAGAAAGAGAGACTTGCATTTATATAGCGCCTTTCAAGACCACCGGACATCCCAAAGCGCTTTACATCCAATGAAGTACTTTTGAAGTGGAGTCACTGTTGCAATCTTGGAAAAGCGGCTGCCAATTTGCACACAGTAAGCTCCCACAAACAGCAATGTGATAATGATCAGATGATCTATTTTTGTGATGTTGGTTGAGGGATACATACTGGCCAGGACACCGGGGATAACTCCCCTGCTCTTCTTCGAAAAAGTGCCATGGTGTCTTTTACATCCACCTGAGAGGGCAGACGGGACCTCGGTTTAACGTCTCATCCAAAAGGCGGCACCTCCGACAGTGCAGCACTCCCTTAGCCTACAATGGAGTGGAGTGACAGCCTAGCTTCATGTGTTCAAGTTTCTGGATGGGAGTTGAACCCACAACCTTCTAACTCAGAGGCGATGGCCGGCACCATTACCGAGTACTGCGGAGAGTTCTGGTCGCCATACAATAAACCTGATATAGAAGTATTGGGAGAGTGACAAAAAAATATTTACAAGGATGGCACGATGAACAGAAAGTTTTCAACTCTGAGGAGAGACTGAACATGCTGGCTTAGGGGTGGCCTGACACGACAGAGCTATTAGGAATTATGAAGGGGTTTGCTAGGTTAGACGTATAGAAGATCGTTCCACTTGTGCGGCAGAATTAAACCATCAATAGAAGATGATCACCTCAAGTCCAATAGGGACTTTAGCAGAAACACATTCACCCGGAGATTACTGGGATTGTGGAACTCGCTACCACTAGGAGCAGCCGAGGCGCATAGCATCGACGCACGTAAGGGGAAGCTAAATAGTTACACAAGGGAGAAAGCGGGTTATACTGATAGGGTGAGATGAAGTAGAGTGGGATGAGGCGCATGTGGAGTTTACATACCAGTCTTGAACATTTGGGCCGATCGACCTGTTTCTATGTTGTAAATTCAAAGAAATTCCATGATTTCCCCCTGAATACGTCGAACCAGAGTTGATATTCGTACTTGCAAGAGGTGAATGAATGTGTTCCTGCATTAATTATATTAATTTTAAGCTCTAATTCTAATTCCGTGCAGAGAACAGCTTGAGCACAGAAAGCAAAGGTAATGTCGTGAATTGATTCAAGTTTAAGAAACGTCATATGTTTTTTCCATTTGTACGTTCTGCTACTTTCTGGACTTATTTTTAGATTGGTCCTCACCTTCAGAGAGTTCTCTCGGTATTCAATGGAACAGAAATTCGGCTCCCTGGCTTCCCGCGGGTGCAAGGATCGCGCACGCACCTACCTAGCGCGCCTGACATTGACCTCTGGGCCCACGGGGACTTCAGCTCCTGGGCCTCCTGTAGCTGCCGGCGCGCACTGGTTGTGTATCCCAGGGGCGTAGTGAGTGCGATGCGTCCCTTGGGATCACGTGGGCCATGGAGAGCCAATGGCAGCAGACCATCTTTCATTCATAGATTTGACAAGAAGACCTGTCAAATCTATGAATTAAAATCGGCCCCAAAAGAACAGCTAAACTTCAAATAAATTTAAAAAACCATCACATTTTTAAAATAACTATAAGTTAAATAAATTAACTACTTTAAACAAAAATTAAAATTTTTGAAAAAATTAAAATACTTTTTAACAGTGCTAAAAATAAACTTACCTTTCCTTAAAGTATCTAAAAAAGATAAACTTGTTGAAATATTTTTTTAATTGTAATTAATTAACCACTTACCTTGTTAAAAACGGGTCTACCGCCTCCTTTTTAAAAGCGCAGCTTCTTCAATACTTACCTTCCCGGAGAAACCTGAAAAAAAAGCTAAGTTCGCTGAGTGTACGTAGCCTCTCCCGCGCACGCGGTTCACCTCTGAACCCCTCCCTTCACGAAACCGGAAGTTCCGGTTTCCCGCGCATGTGCAGTGCATGCAGGAAACCGAGACTTCAGGAGGCCTTTCGGGTGAGTACACAGCGCGTACTCACCCGGCAAATGCCTAATTTCTGGCCCATTAACTCGGCAGCAAGTGTCCTTTTCAGATGCGGGCGACTCTATTCTCCTTCTAAATGTCAGTCATTCTTAAATAAAGACCAGAAATTGCTGGTTGATTTTTGTTATTCTTCGAAAGTTCGAATGCCCTCCGCAATCTTTTTGCAGACTTTTCATTGGATGAGTTTGACATCCATTATGCCTCTCCCTGAAAACCACGGTGTCATTAAGAGGTGATGGAATTTCGTTTTGGGGAGCAACAAAAAGAGGCGATCTCAAAATGGCTGCATGTTCTACGGCCGCCTGTTCTACAGTTCTGTTGCGTGAATATCGGGCGTGGCATAGAACGAACGGCCGATTCTGTACCGCCCATTTGCTAACACCGCCGAAAACGAATTTCTGCTCAATAGTCAGTCAAGTGGACGACAGACTAGTGTGGAGTACGATGTGCCCTTCCTCAACCAGAGGAATATAGATCTTTTTATGAAAATCTGGCCTCTTTTATGATCAGTGCCTATCCCTTATATTATTCAATGGTCAAAAACTGGCTTTGGGTTATAGCGCTGAATGAGCAGTATCGCATCTGTCGCCTGTAATACTCCCCACCAATGTTTTCCTGACTGACCTGTTTGGACACCATCCACACCTTTGATTGCCTTGATTATCTCTCTGCCGAGGTGTGATAAAGGGCAGTTAGAAAGATTAACTGTAATCATCTGGCAGTGTTCTCTGACTATATATGCTGTGCCTATATGCATCTCTTCACTTCACCTGACGAAGGAGCAGCGCTCCGAAAGCTTGTGATTTCAAATAAAGCTGTTGGACTATAACCTGGTGTTGTGCGACTTCTCACATTTGTCCAGCCCAGTCTAACACCGGCATCTCCACATCACAGATATACTGTTCTTTAACCATGCTCTCGGCAAACTAGCCTTGAGAAGGAAAGAAAGGAAGTAAGAAAGAATGGAATGAAGGAAGGAAGGAAAGAAAGAAAGAAAGAAAGAAAGAAAGAGAGAGAGAAAGAAAGATAGAAAGATAGAAAGAAAGAAAGTAAGAAAGATGGAAAGAACGAACGAAAGAAAGAAAGAAAGAAATATAGAAAGAAAGAAAGAGAGAAAGAAAGAAAGATAGAAAGAAAGAAAGAGAGAAAAAAAGAAAGAAGGAAAGAGAGAAAGAAAGAAAGAAAGAAAGAAAGAAAGAAAGAAAGAAAGAAAGAAAGAAAGAAAGAAAGAGAGAAAGAAAGATAGAGAGAAAGAAAGAAAGAAAGAGAGAAAGAAAGAAAGAAAGAGAGAAAGAGAGAAAGAAAGAAAGAGAGAAAGAAAGAAAGAAAGAGAGAAAGAAAGAAAGAAAGAAAGAAAGAAAGAAAGAAAGAGAGAAAGAAAGAAAGAGAGAAAGAAAGAGAGAAAGAGAGAAAGAAAGAAAGAGAGAAAGAAAGAAAGAAAGAAAGAAAGAAAGAAAGAAAGAAAGAAAGAAAGAAAGAAAGAAAGAAAGAGAAAATGCTAAAAATACTCTGCAGGTCAGTGGAGAGAGAAAGAGTGATCACTTCAGGGCGATGACCTTTCGTCAGAACTGGATTCAAGTTAGAGATGTAATAGATTGTTTTGCGAGTACAGAAGCTGGGAATTGGGGGAGGGGAGGACAGCATAAAAGCGAAGATCTGTGATATGGAGGAAGGCAGGCATGATGAACTAAAAATATGTCTAAAGAGTACAAAGGAAAAGGAAATTGTAATCGGACAAGTAAAGAAACAACAGATTAGTCTAGAAAAGGTGTAGATGTGAATGAATCATCAACAGCTGCCATGTGAACAAATAGGGGCAGAGTATATGGTCTGAAATGTTTAAACTCGATGTTGAGTCCAGAAGGCTGTTAAGTGCCGAACCGAAAGATGAGGTGCTGCTCCACGGGCTTACGCTGAGCTTCATTGGAAGAGTGTAAGAGACCGAGGACAGGGAGGTCAGATTAGGAGTCGAGCGCAGAATTATCGAGACAACGATCGGAAGTTCGGGGTCATGCTTGTGGACTAAACGGTGGTGTTCCGCAAAGCTGTCACCCAATCTGCGCTTTGTCCCCACAATGTAGAGGAGACCACATCGTGAGCAACCAATACAGTGTAGTAAATTGCAAAAAGAACAAGTAATTCGCTGTTACACAGGGAAGGAGTTTTTCTGGGCCCTGGGCAGTCGGAAGGGAGGAGGGAAAATGAATTTATATAATGCCTTTTATGACATCAGGGCGTCGTTCCAAAGTACTTTACACCCAATTAAGTACTTTTGAAGTACTGTCGCTGTTGTTTTGTGGAAACGATTTTGCGCACAGTAAGGTCCCACAAACATCATTGTGATAATGATCAGATAATCTGTTTCATTGATGTTGGTTGAGACTAAGATAGTGGCCCTGCTCATCGGGGAGAAGTCCCCCAACCTTCTTCGAAATAGTGGCCTTGTGATCTTTTCTGTCCGCCTGAGAAAGCGGACGGGGTGCGACAGTTTTAACCTCTGATCCGAAAGATGGATCCTCCGACCGTGCAGCACTCCTTCAGCACTCGCACTGGGAGTGCCCGCCTGGATTCTGGATCAAATCTCTGGATTGAAGCTTCAATCCACAACATTGAAGACAAATGAACTGAATATTGGGTAGAGTTTATAACTCATGATCGATGTGATACCATTCACATTGACCTCCTGCGCAAGAGAATCTCTGCCCCCTCGTCATTTGATGTTTGTTTCGATGTCAATCAGTTAATTATGCTTCAAAATTCATTGTAGCTTCAATAATCATCAAGGTTTAAATATTATTTTTCCAAAGCCTACTCCTCCTATGTTAAAATTCCCCCTGCCGAATCATCCTCTCCTCGCTTGCAGGTATTTGTAACCAGCGATGAGTGGGGTTCGCCTCCTGATGCACAGCCTGTAATCCGCCAGTATCCTTGTTGCAGATTGGGCAAGGAGCGACACACCAAGCGGCAGACCATCGAATCGGGCGGTAGTGCAAAATGGGTGATAGCATACCTGCTGCCCCGTATACACCTCACCCCATGTTGAGTTCCATTGACATCAATATAACTGATGTGGAGATGACGGTGTTGGAAAGGGGTAGACAAATGTGAGAACACTTCAGCAGTCAAGGACATTCAGCCTCTGATCTTCGGGTAAGCGTTCTCCAAGGCGGCCTTCGAGACACACGACAACGCAAAATCGTCGAGAAGAAACTGATAGCCAACTACCACACCCATGAGGACGGCCTCAACCGGGATCTTGGGTTCATGTCACGCTACATGTAACCA
This sequence comes from Squalus acanthias, assembly GCA_030390025.1. Classification (NCBI taxonomy): domain Eukaryota; kingdom Metazoa; phylum Chordata; class Chondrichthyes; order Squaliformes; family Squalidae; genus Squalus; species Squalus acanthias. The sequence continues at coordinate 13,196,622 of CM059453.1, forward strand.
CACCTGACGTAGAGTCATCCAGACTAGAGTCGTCGTTGGCTTGTTCTCCCTACACAGATGCGGCCGGACCTGCTGTGATTTCCAGCTAAAAAGGTTTTCTGTTTTCCATACAGACCCCAGCATCTGCCACATTGTCTTTGATGTAATGTTTTCCTTACTGACCTGTTTGGACCCAATCCACACCTTTGATTGCTGTGATTATCTCTCTGCCGAGGTGTGATAAAGAGCAGTTGGAAAGATTAACTGTAATCATCTGGCAGTGTTCTCTGACTATATATGCTGTGCCTATATGTATCACTTCACTTCACCTGACGAAGGAGCAGCGCTCCGAAAGCTTGTGATTTCAAATAAAGCTGTTGGACTATAACCTGGTGTTGTGCGACTTCTCACAGTCAATATAACTGAATATGGCGCCGGCGGTATAACGGGTGGCCGATTTGATATCCCATTCAGCGCTGCCAGCCGAGGAATTTTGATTGTCCTATTCCGGATTGCCGTACTACTGACCTTTCTGAATCCGATAATACCTCCGCGGATTTTGACTTGATTCATGCACGTAAAAGACCGGAAGTCGATTCCCTTCTCTTCCTGCTAGATCATTTTCGCTCCTCCCCCCTTCTGTTAAAGGTCCACTCACCTCAACGAACCTCTTCTGTGATTATTTTGTAGAGCTTCAGAAACTAAAAGGCAATATCAGTGATCAAGGTGAGTGGAAACGATTGAGTTCATTGTTCATTTGAAGAGGGGTCACCCAGCTCGTAGTTCCCTCTTCCTTCCACACGGCGCATGCTCATTGAATCCGGCATCATTGCCCCGCGGAAAAGAGGATTTTCCAAACTGTATGGCAGGAATTACATATGAGGAGAGATTGGGTCGATTGGGCTTATACTCACTGGAGTATAGAAGAATGAGAGGGGATCTCAACGAAACATATAAAATTCTCACAGGTCTGGACAAACTAGATGCAGGAAGAATGTTCCCGATGGTCGGAGAGTCCAGAACCAGGGGTCATAATCTAAGGATAAGGGGTAAGCCATTTAGGACAGAAATGAGGAGGAATTTCTTCACCCAGAGAGTGGTGAACCTGTGGAATTCTCTACCACAGAAGGTAGTTGAGGCCAAGTCATTAAATATATTCAAGAAGGAGTTAGATATATTTCTTAAAGCTAAAGGGATCAAGGGATATGGGGAGAAGGCAGGGACAGGCTACTGAGTTTGGATGATCAGCCATGATCTCATCGAATGGCGGAGCAGGCTCGAGGGGCCGAATGGCCTACTCCTGATCCTATGTTCTATGTTTCTATGTTTCTATGTTACACTTCTCTGTTTCTGTAATCGGAAAATAGGATCAACGGGGGTAAAATTGCACATGGGTGGGAAGCAAAACAGGAAGTGTTGCATAAGTCACCCTTGATAAGCCTACCCAATATGCAGCTACATTGGCTTCAGAAGTTGCGAAAATCAGTCGTGTCCTGTAACGAGCGCCGAAAGCGATTGCGTCTGTTTTGCCTACCCACAGCCTAGGTCCGATTTCAACGCGTATCCTTGAGATTATGGCCGAGATATTCGTCTGGGGCGGTGGCGCAAAACGGGCGGTATTCAATCAGTGAAACTTAACGTCAGATGCTGCGTGTAACGGGAGACCGATCGGATACCGCCCGTTTTGCGCCACGTTCCGAGACGAATTTCTGGGCCAAAGATCCAGAAATGCGGAGAGTTGTGTTTCGGAAGCAGAACTCACCACTGCGCGCTTCCCTACATTGTGGAAATTGACTGTAACAAGACTGATCGAGTTTGTATCGATTCCACCTCCTATGAGGTGTAATTGGAGGAATTCGGCTGTTTTGCGCCTCTGGTTAGCGCTTGGTGGCGGTAACTTGGCGCTAAGACGTCAGCGACCGTGCGCAGTGAATTCAATGACGCCCGCGAACTTTCCTGCCGGTTTAGTGTTGGCGCTAACCCTTACTAACTGGGCCTCTAGCACCTCGCAGCTCGTGACCGCATAAAGTGCGCAGCGCCCCCTTACTGCCTCAGATGTGAAACTGTCTCCAGCCCCTTGCTTTATCGCCGGGCGGGAACAAAGGCAGGAAGAGGAGGCGTTGTCACCTCGGCTGGCCGCTTGGGGAGCGCTAATTATTGGCACTGTTTTTCAGGTAGGCCAAAATTGATTCTTTGCACCAGTCTGGTGCCTGCTGAAATTTTTCGATGCATTATTGTTGCGAGATGTCCAAACCCTCCACTCTCTGAGAGTGCTTGCGGCTGTAATTGCAGTCGTGCAGATCGGCTGGCAACACAGAATTCAGCAGAAGTATGTCGTACACCATCAACGGCCCTGCCCTTTTAGCGAGGGAAGCAGCCTCCGATGCCGGTACCATTGCACGCCATACTGTTCAGCGCTCTGCCGCTACCGCCCCGCTCTCGCACTTTAGCGCCTTAAGAGAAGTGATTAGTGCTTGATTAAGCGCTCCACTTCCCACTTGGAACACTAAAGCTCAATTTCCCGTGACCAAATAATGATTATCGCTTGGCGATACTTTTCCGAGATTTCAAAAGTTATCGCTATGGAATTTCTAGCCCATATATAGAACTTACTGCACCGAAACAGGCTATTCGCCCCAACTGATCTAGGCTGGTGTTTATGCTCCACACGAGCCTCCTCCCAGCCTTTTTTACCTAACCATCTAACGCCATCAACATAACCTTCTATTCCTTTCTCCCTCGTGTACTTATATAGCTTCGCCTTAACTGCATCAATGCTCTTCGCCTCAACTATTCCTTGTGGTAGCGAGTACCGCACTATAGCCACAATCTGTGCAAAGACCATTCTCCTGAATACTTTTTATACTTTTTACAGAGTTTTTATAGTTATATAAAAAGAAAAAGGGTGGCTAAAGTAAATGTTGGTCCCTTAGAGGATGAGACCGGGAAATTAATGGTGGGAAATATGGAGATGGCAAAAACACTGAATGAATATTTTGTATCAGTCTTTACAGTAGAAGACACTAAGAATATCCCAACACTGGACAAACAGGGGGCTATAGGGGGAGAGGAGCTAAACACGATCAAAATCACTAAGGAAGTGGTACTCGGTAAAATAATGGGACTCAAGGCGGATAAATCACCTGGACCTGATGGCTTACATCCTAGAGTCTTGAAGGAAGTGGCGGTAGGGATTGTAGATGCATTGGTAATAATTTTTCAAAACTCCCTGGATTCCGCTAAGGTCCCGGCAGACTGGAAAACTGCTAATGTAACACCCTTATTTAAAAAGGGCAGTAGACAGAAGGCTGGTAACTATAGACCGGTTAGCCTAACATCTGTGGTAGGTAAAATTTTGGAGTCCATTATTAAGGAAACAGTAACAGGACATTTGGATAATCATAATTTAATAGGACAAAGTCAGCATGGTTTTACGAAGGGGAAGTCATGTTTGACAAATTTGCTGGAGTTCTTTGAGGAAGTAACATATAGAGTGGATAAAGGGGAACCAGTGGACGTAGTGTATTTAGACTTCCAAAAGGCATTTGACAAGGTGCCACACAAAAGATTATTGCTTAAGGTAAAAAATCACGGGATTGGGGGTAATATTCTGGCATGGATAGAGGATTGGCTATCTAACAGAAAGCAAAGAGTTGGGATAAATGGTTCATTCTCAGACTGGCAATCAGTAACTAGTGGTGTTCCACAGGGGTCAGTGCTGGGTCCCCAACTCTTTACAATCTATATTAACGATTTGGGGGAAGGGACCAAGTGTAACATATCAAAATTTGCAGATGATACTAAGATGGGAGGGAAAGTAGTGAGTGAGGAGGACATAAAAAACCTGCAAGGGGACATAGACAGGCTAAGTAAGTGGGCAGAGATTTGGCAGATGGAATACAACACTGGAAAGTGTGAGGTGATGCACTTTGGCAGGAAAAATCCTAGAGCAATTTATTATCTTAATGGCAAGAAACTGGAGAGTACTGAAGTGCAAAGGGATCTGGGGGTCCTGGTGCACGAAACTCAAAAGGTTAGTATGCAGGTGCAGCAAGAGATTAAGAAGGCAAATGGAATGTTGGCTTTCATTGCTAGGGGGATAGAATATAAAAATAGGGAGGTATTGCTTCAGTTGTACAAGGTATTGGTGAGACCGCACCTGGAATACTGCATACAGTATTGGTGTCCTTACTTAAGGAAAGACATCCTTGCTCTCGAGGCAGTGCAAAAAAGGTTTACTCGGTTAATCCCGGGGATGAGGGGGTGGTCATATGAGGAGAGGTTGGGTAGATTGGGACTCTACTCATTGGAGTTCAGAAGAATGAGAGGCGATCTTATTGAAACATATAAGATTGTGAAGGGGTTGGATCGGGTGGATGCGGGGAGGATGTTCCCGATGACGGGTGAGACGAGAACTAGGGGACATAGTCTTAGAATAAGGGGCTGCTCTTTCAAAACTGAGATGAGGAGGAACTACTTCACTCAGAGGGTGGTAGGTCCATGGAATATGCTGCCACAAAAAGCTGTAGAAGCTACAACATTAATTAAATTTAAAACAGAAATAGACAGTTTCCTAGAAGTAAAGGGCATTAAGGGTTACGGGGAGCGGGCAGGAATTTGGACATGAGTCTAGGTTCGGATCGGTCATGGCCCTGTGGGTAGTGGAGCGGGCCCAGGGACTGTGTAGCCTGATTCTGCTCCTATTTTGTGTGTGCAATTCTGTTAGATGCAGGAGATGGTTCTGTGATAGATAGTAGATTGGCGGTTAGGATCAGATCAGCCATGATCTTATTGAATGGCGGAGCAGGCTCGAGGGGCCGATTGGCCTACTCCTGCTCCTATTTCTTATGTTCTTATGTTCTTATGTTCTTTATCGGATTTATTAATGGTCAGTTTATAGTCATGGCTGCTGGTTCTGGACACCACATAACCTGAAACATCTTCTCTACGTCGACATAATCAAATGGCTTCCGAAATATAAAGGCCTCTATTTGCTCACCTTTTGTTTTATAGAGGAAAGACCCACAACCTATTAGGTCCTTCTTTATACCTATAAAAATCTCACTTCTGCTATGAAATTTGTAGATGCTTTTTGCACCGCCAGCAGTGCCTCAATATTCTTCATTTATTCTCCTACAATGGAGACCAGAACTGTGCACCGTGCTTCAAGTGTGGGCTACCCAAGGTTCGATGCTATCGACTCAATATCGAGTTCAACAATTTCAGATCATAACCTCGGCCCCTACCACATATATATATATACACATATGTACATTTTATCCGCCCTTTTGGTTCGAGCATTTTTCCCTTTTTTTCTCTCTCTCCCCCTACGGCAGCTGTCTCTCATTCTGCCAGCATTTCACACTTCACATTTCTAGCCACCTTTTGTTTCTTAACCTCTCCCATACCATCTCGTCTTGCCTTGAGCATCTCTTAATGTCTCTACTTACCATAGTTATTCCTCCCCCCAGCCTCCCCCTTGCTTTTTTATCTGTTTCATTTCCTGCTTTTTTCTCAGTTCTGACGCAGGGTTTCGACCTGAAACGTTAACTCTGTTTCTCTCTCCACCGATGTTGCCTGGCCTGCTGAGTTTTTCCAGCGTTTTCTGTTGTTGTTTCAATTTTCCAGCATCAGCAGTATTTTGCTATCAGATTATTTTAACATAAACTTTCTGCTTTCCCGTGATATTCTGCTACACATGAGAGCTGTGAGTTGAATTTGGATAGTGCAGTCTAAGTTTGTTCAAGTTACCTAATTTCACAGGTTATATCTGTACTTTTCAGTCAGCTATACTAATGGAATATTTTTCTTTAGCTTCTGTCACTTTCTACTCTGTAGTTTTCTCCAAATAATTTTGTAAAACATGGGAAAAACAAAACAGATTTCAAATGCTTTATTCAGGCAACAAAAAATGTTTAAATACAGGCTGTGTTTGGAAGAGAGAGGAAGGGAGTAAGTGCCTGTTCTGATGACACACCTGTTGTAGCGTTTGTTTTGTGGTCTATAAACTTCAGAAAGTATATTAAATTAAGAGAATCTTATCATGCTAATGTAAGCTCAGTTACAAAAAAATGACACCGGGTGAATTTTGCATCCAACGAGTTATCTCACCAACATTTGTTTGAAAGACTTTGAAATGTTTTTCTATGTTAAAACTGCTATACAAATGTGACTTGCTGTTGACAGTTAGACAAGCTCAATACTCATCATAGCTTACACCTTTGAGAGATCTGATTGGGGGTAAAGAGAGTGAGAGAGAGATGGATTTGTATTTGTAGTGACTTGTTAACCTACGGTGCTACTTGTAATGATTTGTTATATTTACCTCAATTGTTCTTTATCCAAAGCGATTGAAAATGCGGCAAATTTTATTCAGGAGAAAATGTGATATGAATTCCGACAAAGGGTGAGAATGCTTCTGTTATTCATAGCTCAATTAATATGGCTAATTAATCCATTTATGTTCCCATTAGAAGCGGAATTGGGCAAGAAGGACAGAGGTAATGAAATGATCCATTACCGCGGACAAAGTTGTCTTCCTTCGTGTTTTTCGCCAACTGTCCACATTATTACGAACCACATTTCATGCATAAGCTTTCCTTTTCCTCTTTAATTTACTGCTTTTCCAGATTGCAACTAATGCTTGTGACTGATTTCCATGAAATGTTATTGCCCGGCTAATATACATTAATGGCCCACATTTTCCGGCCCCTACGCAGGTTTACGCTCTTGAAGCGCATGCGCTGAAACCCGGAACTTGCGATGTGTCAAGAATTCTCTTGAGAGATCAGCCACGTGCCCAAGAAAAGGCCTCTGTGGGTGGAGAGTGGCACTATTTGCTCAACTTCCGCCCGCTGAAATGCCATAGAATTCTTATGCCTGCTTTTACCAGCAAAAGAGTTTTTTAAAATAGACAAATTAAAAACCCTGTCCAATAAGGTAAGTTTCTATTAAGCCCCGTTAAATCATATAAAACAAAATTCAAATTTTTTTAACATATTTAAATAAATGTCATTTTAATTAATTTTATATGTGTAATGGTTTTTCTTTACTTACTTCAGTGTGTTTGTGCATTTTGGTAGTCATCCCCATTCATACTTTGGACTGGTCCGTGCGTAAGTAACTGTCAAAAGTATTAAGGAGGATTCACTTCTTCCATTGGTTGAGCTGGCCCGCGTGATCCCAGGGGCACTTGCGAACCGCATACGCCCCAAGGATAGGTGCACCTCTGTGCATTTCCAAGAGAAGAGGCCCAGGAACCGGAAGCTTCTGTATCTCCCACCAGCAGTTAGATTCATAGGTTTTTTTGCTTTTCGGATGCATCTGCCCGCTGGAAGCCTCGGACCGGATATGGTTAAAGGTAGTGCAGAAAATAATTTATCTTCTTGTATTCTTTCAATTTTCGACGGCACCTCTTTCTTCGTTCAAGTACAGGAGCAAGGATATCTTGCTGCAGTTGTACAAGGCCTTGGTGAGACCACATCTTGAGTATTGTGGGCAGTTTTGGTCGCCTTATCTGAGGAAGGATGTTCTTGCCATGGAGGGAGTGCAGCGAAGATTCACCAGGCTGATACCTGGGATGGCAGGAATGACGTATGAGGAGAGATTGGGTCGATTGGGCTTATACTCGCTGGAGTTTAGAAGAATGAGAGGGGATCTTATTGAAACTTATAAAATTCTGAAAGGACTAGACAGACTAGAAGCAAGAAGGATGTTCCCGATGGCCGGGGAGTCCAGAAACAGGGGTCACAGTCTAAGGATAAGGGGTAAGCCATTTTTGACTGAGATGAGGAGGAATTTCTTCACCCAGAGAGTGGTGAACCTGTGGAATTCTCTACCACAGTAGGCAGTAAAGGCCAATTCATTAAATATATTCAAGAAGGAGTTAGATATATTTCTTAAAGCTAAAGGTATCAAGGGATATGGAGAGAAGGCAGGTACAGGGTACTGAGTTTGGATGATCAGCCATGATCTCATTGAATGGCGGAGCAGGCTCGAGAGGCAGAATGGTCTACTCCTGCTCCTGTCTTCTATGTTTCTATGTTTCTATGTTTAGTGCATGGAGAGTATGAGCAGAGGCATAGAGTAGAAAACTAAGGAAGTTATGGTTTAACTTTATAAATCACTGCTTAGGCCTCAGCTAGAGCACACCTCTTTTGGATAGAATGTCAAGCCCTTGGAGAGGGTGCAGAGTAGATATACTAGAATGGCATCCGGGATGAGTTTGTCAGTTGTGCAGAGCATCTACAGAAGATGTAATTGCTCGGCTTAGAGTAGATAGGTCTAAAGCGAGATGTAATACAGGAGTTCGAAATTACGAGGTTTTTTGACAGATTACATCGGGAGAATTGTATCCACTGGCATAACGCTCGGTGACCAGAGGACACAGATTGAGGGCTTTGAAGAGTATTGTTTTCAATCCGCGAGTTGTTATGATCTGGAATGCATTGCCTGACGGACGGTGAAAGCAGATTTAATAGTACTTTTAAAAGGGAACGAGAGAAATACTTCAAAACTAATGGCCCGGATTTTCCAATCCCTATGGGTAGGTTACGCGCTGTGTACCCACCCGTGGGGACATCGGAAATGCCGGTTCCGGCATGCACAGCGCATGCGCTGAAAACCGGCATTTTCGAGCTGTCAAGAATGCTCTTGACAGATTGGACGCCTGCCCTGGAGAAGGGCCTCTGCGGGCGGATAGTTCCGCTTTCTGGGGTACCTCCGCCCGCAGAAAACCCTTAGAAATCATACGCCTGTTAACAGCAGGCAGAAGGCCTGCATTTACCAGCATAAGAGTTGAAAAAAGTTTTTTAAAAATATTGTTTCGCTCATTTATCATTTAAAAATACTTTTAAAAAAGCTAACTTATTAACAGCCTCGTAAAAATGTTTAATTATTATTTTCAAAAAATTAAATTTTTGTTTAAAATATTTAATTTAATGTAATTTCAATTCATTTTACAAATATAATGGTTTTTATTTTACATGTATTTAATATTTTAATGTGCTTTTGTGGTGATCTCCATTCATATATTTGACAGGTCTATCTGTCAAAAGAATGAAGGGACATTCCCTTCTCTTATTGGCTCCCCATGGCCCACGTGATCCTAGGGATGCTTGCGAACTGCCTGCGCCTGTGGGATAGCTGGGCCCTGCGCATTTCGAGTTTGGAGAGGCACAGGAGCGGAAGTCTACCGACCTCGGGAGCCCTCAGGTAAGTTCGTAGATTTTTTGTCGATCGGAGGACTCTGCATGCAGAAAGCCTCCGATCGGAAAATATTGGCCATGGAAATGAGCGGATTTGCAAATCTGGCTGCGAGTGCAACGGGCGTCTGATTATATACCACCGGTTTGGCGTTTCCGCCCATAGTTATTATCTAACCCTAGCGTGCTAGTTTCTGGGGACCGAGGCAACGATTTCCCTTGCCTCCCGAGTTCACATTAAAACGATCATCGTGCTTTACCCCGTCAGAACTGGAAAAGCTGAGGAAGAATCACCAAGATTGTGGTGAGTAAGGAAAGGAGCCCCGTAACTTTTCGCTTTGTATCGAGAAAATCGGCACATTTATTAGTCACGCTGATGTATCTATCTCTTCTTCCCTAAAGCGTAACTAAGAGGTGATATTGGAAGCTGGCGGGGGCGCAAAGTTGCGCATGTCACATGTCCCGTTGGGTACCCGTTATAAAACCCGCCCGATATTTAGCTCTGTTTTCTTCAATGAGTGCAGCTCCAGCAACACTCAAGAAGCTCGTCACCATTCAAGAAAATACAGCCCATTTGATTTGCACCCCCTACAGCACCTTAATCATTCACTCCCTCCACCACTGGCGTACCGTGGCTGCAGTGTGTACCATCGCAGAACATAAGAGCATAAGAACTAGGAGCAGGAGTAGGCCAATTGGCCCCTCGAGCCTGCTCCGCCATTCAATAAGATCATGGCTGATCTGATCCTAACCGCCAATCTACTATCACAGAACCATCTCCTGAACCGAACAGAATTGGACACACGAAATAGGAGCAGGATCAGGCTACACGGCGCCTGGGCCCGCTAAGCTACCCGCAGGGCCATGACCGATCCGAACCTAGACTCATGTCCAAATTCCTGCCCGCTCCCCGTAATCTTTAATTCCCTTTACTTCTAGGAAACTGTCTATTTCTGTTTTAAATTTATGTAACGATGTAGCTTCTACAGCTTTTTGGGGCAGCATATTCCATGGACCTACCACCCTCTGAGTGAAGTAGTTCCTTCTCATCTCAGTTTTGAAAGAGCAGCCCCTTATTCTAAGACTATGCCCCCTAGTTCTAGTTTCACCCATCATCGGGAACATCCTCCACCGCATCCACCCGATCCAACCCCTTCACAATCTTATATGTTTCAATAGGATCGCCTCTCATTCTTCTCAGCTCCAATGAGTAGAGTCCCAATCTACCCAACCTCTCCTCATATGTCCATCCCCTCATCCCCGGGATTAACCGAGCGAACCTTCTTTGTACTGGATGCACTGCAGCAACTCGCCAAGGCTTCTTCGGCAGCACCTCCCAAACCCGCGACCTCTTCCATCTAGAAGGACAAGGGCAGCAGGCGCAAGGGAACACCACCACCTCCATGTTCCCCTCCAAGTCACACACCATCCTGACTTTGAAATATATCGGCCGATCCTTCATCGCCGCTGGGTCAAAATCCGGGAACTCCCTCCCTAACAGCACTGTGGGAGTACAATCACCACACGGACTGCAGCGGTTCAAGAAGGCGGCGCATCCCCACCTTCTGAATGGGCAACAGGGGAGGGGCACTAAATGCTGGCCTTGCCAGCGACACCCAGATCCCGTAAGCGGATGAAAAAAACCTCAATATTGGGCACCATAAGCGATTCCGATTCCGATACGGTCGAAGACCAATTTCTATCACATCAAGCCAACAGATATCCACGCTGAAACAAGTGTAATGCATAATAAAAGAAGAGAACTCTTGAATGAACCTTTTACTGAATAGATCAAAGAAAACATTTCTCAAGAAAATCCGAATTGACACCGATTTAAGCTCTTGAACCATCACCTGCTGATAAACGTTGTAGAAGGTTCCAGAGCAGAAATCTATGTGACCTTCGAAGAGGAGCTTGGTAGAGTGTTTCTGTTATGAATATTGTTGTTGATGTTATCGAAAAGCGGTCCTCGTGAAGTGTATATTGGCTTTGGAAGGGATGCCCCACAGTTGGATCAGAATGATAGTGAGGCTGAAAGGTTTAAACTATGAGGACAGGTTGTCTATACTAGGCCTATATTCCTTTGAGTAGCAGATTAGCGGGTGAGACCGCACCTGGAATACTGCATACAGTTTTGGTGTCCATACTTATGCAAAGACATACTTGCTCTCGAGGCAGTACAAAGAAGGTTCACTCGGTTAATCCCGGGGATGAAGGGGTGGACATATGAGGAGAGGTTGAGTAGATTGGGACTCTACTCATTGGAGTTCAGAAGAATGAGAGGCGATCTTATTGAAACATATAAGATTGTGAAGGGGCTTGATCGGGTGGAGGCGGTAAGGATGTTCCCAAGGATGGGTGAAACTAGAACTAGGGGGCATAATCTTAGAATAAGGGGCTGCGCTTTCAAAACTGAGATGAGGAGAAACTTCTTCACTCAGAGGGTAGTAGGTCTGTGGAATTTGCTGCCCCAGGAAGCTGTGGAAGCTACATCATTAAATAAATTTCAAACAGAAATAGACAGTTTCCTAGAAGTAAAGGGAATTAGGGGTTACGGGGAGCGGACAGGAAATTGGACATGAGGCTGAGTTCGGATCGGTCAGGGCCCTGTGGGTGGCGGAGCGGGCCCAGGGGCTGAGTGGCCGGGTCCTGCTCCTACTTCTTGTGTTCTTTAGATTTGAGGTTAGGATCAGATCAGCCATGATCTTATTGAATGGCGGAGCAGGCTCGAGGGGCCGATTGGCCTACTCCTGCTCTATCTCTTATGTTCTTATGTTCTTATGAACTAATTGAGCGATTTAATATGAGTAAAGTCCAATGGTAGATAAATAGATCTAAATTATTTCCTCTGCGTTCCCTGGTGGGGGCGACCAGAACAAGGGTTCATAACTTAAAAGCGGAGCTCGGCCGTTCAGGGACAATGTTAGGATACACTTCCTCTCGCAAAGGATTTTGGGAAACTGGCTCACTCTCCACCAAAAAGCTGTTGCGGCTAGTCCAGTTGACATTTTCAAAACTGAGATTGATAGATTTTTAATCACGTTAGGTCATTAAGCGTTACAGAACCAAGGCGGGTAGATGAAGTTAATACACAGCCCAGCTGTCATCCAATTGAAAAGACTCCAGCAGCTAAATGGATTAATCTTGTTCCTATATTCCTAAACTACAATTTATGTTCCTATTAGAACGGAAGTTGAGCACTGAAGAAAAAGGTAAAGGAAGGACTGGGGTTCAATGCAATCCATAATTGATTTCTCTTCGCTCGCCTTTTTCACATTGGACTTGAATTTCCGGTCGGAGGCATCCGGTGGGAAATACCTCGTATCCGCAAATAAAATGGCCGCGTACCTGGTGGTCCGCGAGATACGGAGACTCGCGGGCCTGGGCCTCTCCTGGTACCCGCGGGTAGAGCCCCACCTATCACAGGGGAGCAGGTGATGCGCAAGCGGCCTCAGGGATCACGTGGGCCGGCCCAAACTATAAAAGAAGGGATTCCCCATTCATACCTATGGGGAGTCCGTCACTTCCGGAAAGCACAGGAAAATGAATGGGAATACCCCAAAAATACAAACCAGATAAATAAAAAAATTGCATATTTAAAATTAATTAAAATTTCATTTAATTAATTTTAAACTAAATTTATTTTTTGAAAAATAGGTATAAATGTTTTAAAGTGGCTAAAAATAAACTGACCTTATTGTAAATGTTTTCTAATGTATAAATGATGGTCAAACAAATATTTTGAAGCTCTTACGCTGGTAAAAGCAGGCCTCAAATAGCACAAGTCTCCACCTGCAGATCCCCTTACCCCGGGGATGCGTTGGATCAGTTAAGAAAATTCCGGACAGATCGCAAGTTGCGGATTTTCGCGCATGCGCTTACTGCGTGAAAAACCGGGACTTACGCGGCCTTTGCAGGTGCGTGCGCACTGCGTCCACGCCGGTAGGTGCCGCACATTACGGCCCAATATCAGGATGTGATTCACAATCAGAGATTTTGTTGTGCGTTTCAGTTTTTCAATCCTTACTTATAGATGTGGCTGATTTCCCTTGGGATCTGCTCCCAACACCTCCCCGCCCGACCCACGCCTCCCAATAGTCAGGGATACATCAGGGTAATCAATAAATGATTTGCAGCGTTCGATATCCTTTGACATTTCAACTGCAAAGAATTCTCTCTGTGGGGCATGTCTGTGGAAATGTGTTTGTTCATAGTTTGGGGGGTGGCACTCGAAAGACAGGGGTAGAAATATGCCTTGCACGGAATCTCAAAACCGGCGGTATCGAATTTATTTCCTTTCCTATGCAACGCTGAAAAGTCAGCTCTGTTCTTGTCGAAGGGAAGGAATATCGATGGGGATTAAACTGCCGACCGATTCGACACCGCCCGTTTAGCACGAGCACCAGAAACAAACTTCGACTCCGGCGGTTAGATTCTGCAAATCCTTTTTCCAAATAATATCAACAAAAAAAGGTGAATTGCATTTACATAGCGCCTTACACAAAATTAGGACGTCTGAAAGCGCTTTACAGCCAATGATGTACTATTTGAAGTGTACTCCCTGTTGTACCGTAGGAAACGCGGCAAGTTATTTGCGCTCAGCAAGGTTCCACAAAGAGCAATATGATGAGGATCAAAATAGTTTTTTAAGAGATTTGCAGCAGAAATGTTGGCTCAAGACACCGTGTAGAATTCATAAGAACATTAGATTTAGGAGCAGGGGTATGCCATACGGCCCCTCGAGTCTGCTCCGCCATTCGATGGGCCATATTTTCCGATCGGAGGCTTCCCGCGTGCGTAGGCCTCCGATCTAGAAAAAATGTACGGCCTTACCTGAGGGCTCCCGAGGTCCGGACACTTCCATTCCTGGGCCTCTCCAACTCGAAATGTGCAGGGCCCACGTATCCAAGTGCGCATGTGGTTTGCAAGTGTCCCTGGGATCACGTGTGCCATGGGGAGCCAATCAAAGAAGGGAATGTTCCGTCATACACTTGACAGATCGACCTGTCAAATGTATGAATGGAGATCACCCAAAAACACTTTCAAACATTAAATTAAAAATTTTAAAAATCACATGTTTAAATCAGTTGAAATTACAATAAATGAAATATCTTAAAAAAAGTTTGATAGTAAAAATGAACTTACTTTTTTTAAAGTATTTTTAAATGATAAATGAGTCAAAACATTGATTTTTTTTACTTTTTTCAAATCTTATGCTGTTAAAAGCAGGTCTTACGCCTGCTTTAACCAGGCTTAAGATTTCTAAGGGTTTTCTGCGGATGAAGGTGCTCCAGAAAGCGGAACTCTCCATCCGCAGAAGCTCTTCTCCAGGGCAGGCGTCCGATCTGTCAAGAGCATTCTTGACAGATCGGAAATGCCGGTTTTCAGCGCGCACACAACCGTAGACATCGGAGTATACGGCCCAATAAGATCATGGCTGATCTTCGACATCAAGTCCACCTTCCTGTTCTGATTTCTCAAGAGTCCAAAAATCTATCTATCTCAGCTTTGAATATATTGAATGTCTGAGCATCCACAGCCCTCTGGGGCAGAGAATTCCAAAGATTCACAACCCTCTTTGTGAAGAAATTGCTCCTCATCTCAGTCTTAAAAGGCCGACTCTTTATCCTGAGACCAAACTTCTGGAGTTCCAGATCTCCCAGGGCGCAGGAAACAATCTCTCAGCATCTACACTGCCAATCCCCTTCAGAATGTTGTACGTTTCAGTGAGATCTCCTCTCATTCGTCTAAACTCGAAAAGAGTATAGACCCATTCTACACTATCTATCCTGATAGGACAATGTCCTTCTTCGAAATCGTGGCCATGGGATATTTCACAGGCACCTGAGTGGGAAGACGGGTCCTCAGTTGCAAATCTCATCCGACAGCCGACGTAGCACTCCCTCAGTACTGCACCGAGAGCGTCAGCATAGATTTCGTACAGTACAGAGGGAGTGCTGCACTGCCGGAGGTACCCGGCTTTCGGTTGCGATATTGGCCTAGAAAATCATCTCGGCGTTGGTGAAAAGCGGGCGGTATCAGAGCGGCCGCACCTTATAGACAGCGCGCTGATATTCAGGTCCACTGCAGTTAATGCAACTGCCTATCAGGCGCTGCGTATATGGGGCTGGCGATCCTATACGGCCGGTTTACTGGCCAAGTGCGAGATGAATTTCTCCGCCTTTTGTGTCCGTTTGTCGCAGCACTATTTATGGGAGCTGGCTGTGAGCAAATTCGATGCCGTGTATTCTACATTGAAACGGTGACTACACTTCAAAACCTGGCTGTTCAGTGCTTTGGTAAGCCCTAAGGTTCTGGGTGGGCGTGTGCGCTGTGAGGAGGATGCAGAGAAACTCCAGTACGATTTGGACAGGTTGGGTGATTGGGCAGATGCATGGGAGATGCAGTATAATGTGGATTAATGCGGGGTGATCCACTTTGGTGCCAAAGACAGGAAGGCAGATTATTATCTGAACGGCAATAGATTGGGAAAAGGGGAAGTGCAACGAGATCTGGGAGTCCTTATGCACCGGTCGCTGAAGGTAAGCATGCAGGTGCAGCAGGCGGTTAAGAAGCCAAATGGTATGTTGGCCTTCATAGCGAGAGGATTCGAGTACAGGAACAAGGATGTCTTGCTGCAGTTGCACAGGGCCTTGGTGAGACCACACCTTGAGTACTGTGTGCAGTTTTGGTCGCCTTATCTGAGGAAGGAAGTTCTTGCCATGGAGGGAGTGCAGCGAAGATTCACCAGACTGATACCTGCGATAGCAGGAATGACGTATGAAGAGAGATTGGGTCGATTGGGCTTATATTCGCTAGAGTTTAGAAGAATGAGAGGGGATCTCATTGAAACTTATAAAATTCTAACAGGACTAGACAGACTAGATGCAGGAAGGCTGTTCCCGATGGCGGGGGAGTC
This sequence comes from Squalus acanthias, assembly GCA_030390025.1. NCBI lineage: Eukaryota > Metazoa > Chordata > Chondrichthyes > Squaliformes > Squalidae > Squalus > Squalus acanthias. The sequence goes on from CM059453.1 coordinate 13,212,723, forward strand.
CAGAACAAGAGGTCACAGTCTAAGGATAAGGGATAAGCCATTTAGGACTGAGATGAGGAGGAATTGCTTCACCCAGAGAGTGGTGAACCTGTGGAATTCTCTGCCGCAGAAGGCGGTTGAGGCCAATTCATTATATATATTCAAGAAGGAGATAGATATATTTATTAAGGCTAAAGGGATCAAGGAATATGGGGAGAAAGCACGGACAGGGTACTGAATTTGGATGATCAGCCATGATCTCAGTAAATGGTGGAGCAGGCTCGAGGGGCCGAATGGCCTACTCCTGCTCCTAACTTCTATGCTTCTATGAAAGGCACCCTATGAATGCAAGATCTTTCTTTGATCTTAACTCACGCGGATTTATCATTCGGTTCACTTAGTTTAACGTTGCTAACAGCTATGCACTTGTTTTCACTGATTCCTGCACTGCCACGATGGGCCAAATGGCCTCCTACTCTGCTGTATCTTTCTATCATCTGTGCTTCAGTGCGTTCATATTGTGGTCGTTACCACATCATCACTTTGTTTTACTCACCTTGTAGAGAAAGAAAAACTGAAAGATAATTTAAGCGATCAAGGTGGGTGGAAAAAGCTTGCGTAATCTTTCATTTGAAGATCGATGTTTCAAATCACTTCAGGGCCTCGACCCTCACTTATCTATTTAACATCTTCCAGCCCTAAAACCCTCGGAGATCGGCGCACTCCTCCAATTCTGGTCTCCAGCGCACACCCGATTGCCGTCGCTCCACCGATGGAGGTCGTGCTTTCAGCTGCTTCGCCCACCAAGATCCGGAACTCCCTCCCTAAACCTCTCAAAAAGGGACAGTTCCGATGATTGGCAAGGGCTAGGTCATGAGGCGACTGGAAAATGTTAGTGTATTAGGGGATTAACGGAAGTTCAATTCCGCCGGAACTATAAGAACTCGCACTGGTTCCGTTTCCTTTATGGTGACAAGAGATTGGCGATAATCCAATTGCCACAGACTCACATAGAATGGGTCAGAAGGAAGTGCGGTCATAATGTGATGTGATTGCCTACAAGAAGCTGGGATTTTTCTACTGAAACAGATAATTTGAAGGGAAGATTTAATAGAGTAATTTTTATACTCAGCTGGAGAATTGCGGCCAATTCTTGGTAACAGTTTTCGGAAGGATGTCACGGTCTTGGAAAGGGAGCAGAGTTGAATTGTTATAACGGCACCAGAAATGCCGGACTTCAGTGGAGAGACGAAAGAATTTGCGATATTTCTCTTGAGAGTAGAGACGGTTAAGGGTCGATCACAAAAGAATCAGACGGGGAGATGAGGAGAACTTTTCTTTATGCAGCGAGTATTTACGTTCTGGAATGTACTGCCTGAAATGGTTGTGGGATCAGATTCAGTAATAACCTTCAATGGGGAATCGACTGATATACTGGAACAGGAAAAAATGCAGGGCTGTTCGGAAAGAGCAAGGAGAGTGGGATTAATTAGATAGCTCTTCCAGTGGCAGCGTGGGCCGAAGGGCCTCATACTGGGCTGTATAGTTCTATAATCAGATGAAGACTTGTGCTATTTACAGCATAGTTAATATGTTTGATTACTGTATCTCATATCCCCAATAGAAAAAGAGCTGGGGAAGAAGGATAAAGGTAAGGGTATGGGTGATTCGATTTGGCAAACCTTTAACCCTTTTCGCATTACTGGAATTTTCATTTCGTGCTTTCCAAAGACATGTCCTTCCAAAATGCCAAAATGAAGGATTTCATACTTCCATACTTTTAAAATCCAACTGCCACTGTTTTGCCCACTCATTTGCCGTGCCAGGATATGCAGAAAAATCAGCGGCGTCTCAGCGACGTTATTTGCGCGCGCATCGGTAGGTAACACGTGGCGAGGAAGAGATGCACGTGAATTGCGACTCGCCACAAATTGCTTGACGATTTGCGCCGCTCCACCGTCAGCGTCGCCTTAAACTCCCCGTGAACTCGTTGCGTTTACAGATTGAGTGCCGATTAAACTTGTCAAAGCAAGTTCCTTCCAGTAATTATCAGTTTACTAAACTTTTCACCATGTTGTGATTGCTAATGACAGCCAATCAATCTCTTTGGCCCAGAAAGTGAACAATTATAAGCGTGGAGTCTCATTTCTTTAGGTTGTGAATTGCTGTTGGAGATTTACAAAATGTCAAATTACTTTTCCACATGTCTCTTTTTTTCTCCCTCTCTCTTGCTCCAATCTTTCCTTTCCTCTTTGTATTTATCTTCTTCTGCACGATATGACATTGCATTCACCCACTGTAATTAACCCCTCCTTCTCAGTCCTGTATATTTCTCAATTCTTTAATCTCATTGGTTAAGGAGACACCTTTAAGGTCCTAAAGGCCCAGTTGCCCCCGCCGCGCCGTTATGAACTCCTACATACAGAAAATTTGTTGCACAAAATTTTTTACAGCGTAAACCTGCAATTGTGAGGCTAATTATTCTGTTTCCCCCACAGAACTGGAAAAACTGAGAACCAATCTTCAGGATTGCGGTGAGTAGCAAAGATTGGGGTCCACTTCCCCTTTGGCGTCCCCAAGGGTCAGCTCATCCCTGTTTTATTCCTTCCTGGGATGTGGGCCAGGCCAGCTTTTGATGCCCATCCCTAATTGCCCTTGAGAAGGTGGTGGTGAGCCGCCATCTTGACCCACTGCAGTCCGTGTGGTGAAGGAACGCCCATAATGCTGTTAGGTACGTAGTTCCAGGATTTTGAACTAGCGACGATGAAGGATAGGCAATATGCTTCCAAACGAAGCAGGCCAGGCAACATCCGTGGAGAGAGAAACAGAGTTAACGTTTCAGGTCGAAGACCCTTCGTCAGAACTGAGAAAAAAGCAGGAAATGAAACAGATACAAAAGCAAGGGGGAGGCTGGGGGAGGAATAAAAGAACAAAAGGGGTGTCTATGGTAAATAGAGACATTAAGAGATGCTCAGGGCAAGACGAGATGGTAATGGGACAGGTTGAGAAACAAACGGTGGCTAGAAGTGTGAAGTGTGAAATGCTGGCAGAATGAGAGGCAGCTGCCGTAGGGAGAGAGAGAGAAAAAAGGGAAAAGGTACAAACCAAAAGGGTGGATAAAATGTATATATATATATATGTGGTAGGGGCCGAGGTTATGATCTGAAATTGTTGAACTCGATATTGAGTCCGGAAGGCTGTAAAGTGCCTAATCGGAAGATGAGGTGCTGTTCCTCGAGCTTACGCTGAGCTTGCCTAATTGGACATGGCTTTTAATGTACTAATGAGTGATAACATTTCATTCTTCTATTTTTTGGACTCATACGCTCGTAAAAGCAGGCGTAAGAATTTGACCGGCATTCAGCGGGCGGAAGTGACGCAAATACCGCAACTCTCCACCCGCAGAGGCCCTTCTCCCGGGGATGCGAAGGATCTGTCAAGAAAACAGAGTCTTGACAGATCGCAACTTCCGGGTTTTAGCGCATGCGCTCACCTGGCTAAACCCGGATATTCAGCGGCCCCTGCGGGAGCGTGCGCACCTCGTGCACACCCTTCGGGCTCGCAAAATACGGCCCATTGTTTAAACTTATGAATATTATTATCGATATAATTAATTACTCTTGTTGCTTTCAGAACACAAGCTAAGCAACAGAGACAAAGGTACCATTGTGGATTATGATTCTATTGATTGAAAATCCTATTACTTTTCAGCACATTTGCTCAACGCTATTACTCTTGGCTGTCACGTAGAAGTAGCACTCTCACCTTTCAGTCAGAACGGTGTGTATTCATGCCCCAATGCAGAGACTTGAGCTGAAAATCTCGGTGACACTCCCAGTCGTGAGGGCATGCTGCACTGTCGGAGGTGCCGTCTTTCGTATGAGAAGCTAATCCGAGGCCCGATCGGCTCTTTCATTTGGGCATAAAGGATCCCACGGCACTATTTCGAAGTAGGCCAGGCGGATTTCTCCCCAGTGCCCTGGGCAGCGTCACTAAAACGCAGATTTTCTGCTCATTGTCGTATTGTTATTTTTGGGAGCTTGCTGTGCGGAGAACGCCTGCATTTCAACAGTGACTTCACTTTAAAAGACCCAGATAAGCTGTAAAGCTCTTTTGTACGGCCTGAGGTCTTGAAAGGCGCCAGCGAATTTCAAGTCTTCCTACATTACAACAATGACTAAGCTCCAAAAGTAATTAATTGGCTGTAGAGCGCCTAGAGGCGTGATTGAGTCTGCCTCCACCATCCTTTCAGGTGGGGCATTCCAGATCCTAACCACTCGCTGTGCCAAACAGTTTTTCCTCATGTCGCCTTCGCTTCTTCTGCCAATCACCTTAAATCTGTGTTCTCTGGTTCCCGACACTTCCGCCAACAGTTGCGGAACAGTTTATTTCGATCTTCTCTGTTGAGGCCCCACATGGTGTTGCATCAGTGCATCCACTTTCAAGTTAGCAGGCAGCTCACCATCATAACTTTATCCCGCCTCTTCTATGTCACAGTGAAGTGAAAATACGAATAATCTACAAGATGGTGCACCGCCTACATACCCACTGGCACGAACAAGCCTCCCAGTGTCTTGTTACACGGTCGGTCCATATCAAAGGGATATTCCAACTGCCAATGTAATCAACACCAATTGTAACATTAGTGGACATAGCTAAATTAATAGAACGAAAAATCAATTGCAGTTCCATTCGACTAAACTCTCTATCACAAACCATTCTGATCATGTCTCTGACAAACACTGCGCAGTTTGTACTCACTGACATATCCTTCAGGGGCTTAGGATCAATGCCAAAATCACGTACTGACCTCGAGTGTTTTATTTTGCAGAGGTAGCGACAATGAAAGACAGCTCCGAAAATAAAGGTGAGTGGGAAAGATTATCAGAAGCCTGAGACAACACTCATTTTTCCCGCTTGGTTCTAATTTTCACACGCTCATTGACTGAAAGACTGAACAGGCTGGGGCTCGTATGTCTTGAGAGCAGAATGTGAGAAGTCGCACAACACCAGGTTATAGTCCAACAGCTTTATTTGAAATCACAAGCTTTCGGAGCGCTGCCCCTTCGTCAGGTGAAGTGAAGAGATGCACATAGGCACAGCAAAGGTGTGGATGGTGTCGAAACAGGTCAGTCAGGAAAACACACCTTTGATTGGCGTGATTATCTCTCTGCCGAGGTGTTATAAAGGGCAGTTAGAAAGATTAACTGTAATCATCTGGCAGTGTTCTGTGACTATATATGCTGTACCTATATGCATCTCTTCACTTCACCTGACGAAGGAGCAGCGCTCCGAAAGCTTGTGACTCCAAATAATGCTGTTGGACTATAACCTGGTGTTATGCGACTTCTCACATTTGTCCACCGCAGTCCAACACCGGCATCTCCACATCATTGATAGCATAAGGCTGAGGGCTTACCTGATAAAGGTCTATAAAATTATGAAGGGGTTTGAGAGGGTAGTCAGAGATAACATGTGTTTACTTCTGGGGAGACCAGAAAGTGTGGTCATAAATATAAGATAGTTACGAACAAATCCAATAAGGACTTCCGGAGATAGGCCCTTACCCAGAGAATGGTGAGAATGTCGAACTCGCTACCACAAGGATTAGTTGAGTTAAATGCTCGAGTAACGCTATTGTTTAATTTGCTTGCTTAGATCACCTCAATCCAGAATCGCATCGTCACCCATTAGGCGTCAGGATCGTATTTATTGCAAAGATTAGTTAAGATGATTCATTAATCTATTCATGTTCTGAACAGACCAAGATTTGAGCAATAAGGCGAAAGGTAAGGCTATGCATATCAGTCATTCCAATCAAAGAACGTATAACGATAGCAAAATACTGCGGATGCTGGAAATCCGAAATAACAACAGAAAACGCTGGAAAAACTCAGCAGGCCAGGCAGCATCCGTGGAGAGAGAAACAGAGTTAACGTTTCAGGTCGAAAACCTTTCGTCAGAACTGGAAAAACGCAGGACATGAAATAGATTTAAAGCAAGTATTAAGCTGGGAAAAGGGGAAGGGGATGAAAGAACAAAAGGAGAGATTAAGGGACATTGAGAAACCTTTTGTTTGCTCCCCTCCCCCACCCTTTTTCCCCCCTCCCAGAAGCTGGCAGCTGTCCTTCATTCTGCCAGTGCATTTCACACTTCATTTCGCCTCAACCTGTCACATTAACACCTCCTCTTGCCTTGATTATCTCTCAATGTCTCTCAATGTCTCTTCGTCTCCCCTTTTGTTCTTTCCTCCCCTCCCCCTTTTCCCAGCTTTATCCTTGCTTTAAATCTATTTCATTTCCTGCGTTTTTCCAGTTCTGACGACAGATTTTCGACCTGAAACGTTAACTCTGTTTCTCTCTCCACGGATGCTGCCTGGCCTGCTGAGTTTTTCCAGCGTTTCCAATTGTTATACAAAGAACGTATAATCTTCATTCCATGTTCATATTCTGTTAATTTTCATCTCTTGCACACAATTTCCCCTTTCCCCTTGCATTTGACCGAATGTAAAAGTCCATCTTCTTCATGTGGGAACAAAGAAACGGGAGCAGCTCATTCACCCACCTCGAGCCTGTTCCACCATGAAATTAGCCACAGAGTACAAAAGCAAGGAATTTATGATGAAACTATATAAAATATTCTGGCCCGGCCTCAACTGGAGTATTGTGTCCAAATCTGGAATGATGTGAAGGCCTTCGAGAGGGTGCAGAAAAGATTTACAAGATTGGTTCCAGGGATAGAAACATAGAAACATAGAACAGTACAGCATAGTACAGGCCCTTCGGCCCTCGATGTTGTGCCGAGCATTTTCCGAGACCAAGATCAAGCTATCACACTCCCTATCACTCTGGTGTGCTCCATGTGCTTATCCAATAACCGCTTGAAAGTTCCTAAAGTGTCCGACTCCACTATCACAGCAGGCAGTCCATTCCACACCCGAACCACTCTCTGAGTAAAGAATCTACCTCGGACATCCCTTCTATATCTCCCCCCATGCACCTTATAGTTATGCCCCCTTGGAACAGCTGCCTCTATCCGAGGAAATAGTCTCTGAACATCCACTCTATCTATCCCCCTCATCATCTTATAAACCTCTATTAAGTCGCCTCTCATCCTCCTCCGCTCTAAAGAGAAAAGCCCCAACTCCCTCAATCTTTCCTCATAAGACCTCCCCCCCAAACCAGGCAGCATCCTGGTAAATCTCCTTTGCACTCTTTCCTTCCTATAGTGAGGTGACCAGAACTGCACACAATATTCCAAATGTGGTCTCACCAAGGTCCTGTACAGTTGCAGCATAACCTCACGGTTCTTAAACTCAAACCCTCTGTTAATAAACGCCAACACACCATAGGCCTTCTTTACTGCTCTATCCACTTGAGTGGCAACCTTCAGAGATCTGTGGATATGAACCCCCAGATCCCTCTGCTCCTCCACGTTCCTCAGAACCCTGCCGTTGACCCTGTAATCCTTATTCAAATTTGCCCTACCAAAATGAATCACCTCGCACTTATCAGGGTTAAATTCCATCTGCCATTTTTCGGCCCAGCTCTGCATCCTATCAATGTCTCTTTGCAGCCGACAACAGCCCTCCACCTCATCCACTGCTCCACCAATCTTGGTGTCATCAGCAAATTTACTGATCCACCCTTCAGTCCCCTCCTCCAAGTCATTGATAAAAATCACAAACAGCAGAGGACCCAGCACCGACCCCTGTGGCACACCGCTGGTAACTGGTCTCCAGTCCGAAAATGTTCCATCCACCACCACCCTCTGCCTTCTATGAGATAGCCAGTTACTTATCCAATCGGCCAAATTTCGCTCGATCCCACAACTCCTTACTTTCTTCATGAGCCGACCATGGGGAACCTTTTCAAACGCCTTACTAAAATCCATGTATACGACATCAACTGCTCTACCTTCATCTACACACTTAGTTACCTCCTCAAAGAATTCAATCAAATTTGTTAGGCAAGACTTACCCTTCACGAATCCGTGTTGACTATCCCTGATTAAGTTGCCCCTTTCCAAATGGTCATAAATCCTATCCCTCAGGACCTTTTCCATTATCTTACCAACCACCGAAGTAAGACTAACCGGCCTATAATTACCAGGGTCATTCCTATTTCCTTTCTTGAAGAGAGGAATAACATTCGCCACTCTCCAGTCCTCTGGCACCATTCCCGTGGACAGTGAGGACCCAAAGATCAAAGCCAGAGGCTCTGCAATCTCCTCCCTTGCCTCCCAAAGAATCCTAGGATATATCCCATCTGGCCCAGGGGACTTATCGACCCTCAGGTTCTTCAAAATTGCTAAAACATCTTCCCTCAGAACATCTACCACCTCCAGCCTATCCACCTTTATCACACTCTCATCCTCAAGAACATGGCCCCTCTCCTCGGTGAACACTGACGAAAAGTATTCATTCATCACCTCTCCTATTTCTTCTGACTCCATGCACAAGTTCCCACTACTGTCCTTGACCGGCCCTACCCTCACCCTGGTCATTCTTTTATTTCTCACATAAGAGTAAAAAGCCTTGGGGTTTTTCTTGATCCGACCCGCCAAGGACTTCTCATGCCCCCTCCTAGCTCTCCTGAGCTCTTTCTTTAGCTCATTCCTTGCTACCTTGCACCCCTCAATCGACCCAACTGAACCTTGTTTTCTCATCCTTACATACGCTTCCTTTTTCCTCTTGAATAGACATTCAACCTCTTCAGTTACGTGGAGAGACTGGAGAGGCTGGGGTTGTTCTCCTTAGAGCAGAGAAGGTTAAGAGGAGATTGACCAGATTGGTTCCAGGGATGAGGGACTTCAGTTACGTGGAGAGACTGGAGAAGCTGGGGTTGTTCTCCTTAGAGCAGAGAAGGTTAAGAGGAGATTGACCAGAATGGTTGCAGGGATGAGGGACTTCAGTTGCGTGGAGTGACTGGAGAAGCTGGGGTTGTTCTCCTGAGAGCAGAGAAGGTTAAGAGGAGATTGGCCAGAATGGTACCGGGGATGAGGGACTTCAGTTACGTGGAGAGACTGGAGAAGCTGGGATTATTCTCCTTAGAGCAGAGAAGGTTAAGTGGAGATTGACCAGAATGGTTCCAGGGATGAGGGACTTCAGTTACGTGGAGAGACTGGAGAAGCTGGGGTTGTTCTCCTTAGAGCAGAGAAGGTTAAGGGGAGATTGACAAGAATGGTACCAGGGATGAGGGACTTCAGTTACGTGGAGAGACTGGAGAAGCTGGGGTTGTTCTCCTTAGAGCAGAGAAGGTTGTGAGGAGATTTGATTGAGGTGTTCAGAATCATGAGGGGCCCAGACAAAGTAGATGGAGAGAAACTGTTCCCATTCGCGGAAGTGTCGAGAACCAGAGGACACAGAATTAAAGTGATTGGCAGAAGAACCAAAGGCGACATGAGGAAAAACTTTTATACACAGCAAGTGGTTAGGATCTGCAATGCACTGTCTGAAAGGGTGCTGGAGGCAGATTCAATCGCGGCTTTCAAAATGGAATTGGATAAGTACATGAAGGAAATAAATTTGCAGGACTACGGGGATAGGGCAGGGGAGTGGGACTATGTGAAGTGCTCTTGCAGAGAGCCAGCACGGGCACAACGGTACGAATGGCCTCCTTCTGTGCTGTAATCATTCTATGATTCTAAATTACATCCATGCTGCTCTGCATCTTAACTCCATCTACCCACCTTGGTTTTGTAGCACTTAAGAGCCTTGTCTAACAGAAATATAACAATCTCAGTTTTACAATTTTCAATTGACCGAGCTCTTTTGAGTGGGGGAGTCTGCCAGGTTTCCGCTACCCTTGACGTGAAGAACTTTCACCTGATTGTCCCTCCCGAACGGCCTAGGTATAATTTTCATAGGATGTGGTCGTGTGCTGTATTCGCTGAACAGTGGTAAAAGCTTCTCCACACTCCAGTGAATGCTTTATTATTTTATGCATCTGAATTTCTGAATTAGAGCGGCATTCAGACTTCCAAATTCAATCTAAGCTTTTATAATCTGTCCTAATATTTGAACCCTTTTTCCCCTGGTATAATTCTGGTGAATCTCCGCTGCAAACCCGTCAAGGACACAATAATTTCCGTAATGTCGCTGCCTCCCATTTGAAAACAATCTGCGCCCTTTCATGAGGGCTTCCGAGGTCCGGACTCTTCCGCTCCCGGGCCTCTCCTGGTGTGCACGCGCAGAGGCCTAGGTATCCCAGGGGCGCAGGCATTTCGCAAGCATCCCTGGGATCTCGTGGGCCGGGCGAGCCAATGGGAGAAGGGTATCCCCCTTCATACTTGTGACAGGTAGACCTGTCAAAAGTATGAATGGGGAGCACTGAAAAAAGACAGTGCAACATGAAATAATTTTTTGAAAAATCACCTTTTTTAAATGAGTTAAAATTACATTAAATTAAATAGTTTAAACAAAAATTTAATTTTCTGAAAAAAGTAATTAAAGTTTTTTACGGGGCGAAAAATAAACTTACCTTTTTTAAAGTATTTTTACATTATAATTGAGTGACAAAAAAGTGTGTTTACTTTTTTAAACTCTTATGCTGCAAAAAGCAGGCCTTACGCCTGCTTTCACTAGGTGTAAGATTGTTAAGGGATTTCGGCGGGGCGGAGGTTATGCAGAAAGTGTAACTCTCCACCCGCAGAGGCCCTTCTCCAGGGCAGGCGGAGGATCCTTCAAGAGGATTCTTGACAGAGCGGAAGTGCCGGTTTGCAGCGCATACGCTTCATATGCCTGAAACTGGCACTTGCGAGGTCCCTTCGGGTGTGTACACAGCTCGTACACAACCGTAGTCATCGGAAATTACGGGCCTATATCCTTCCTACGGTACGGTGCCCCGAATCTGAACGCAGCACTCTAAATGAGGACTGACTAAACCTCTATAGAACTGAAGCATATATTCGCTCCCTGGCGGTAAAAGCCAACATTTAGTTATCCTTTTGATTGCTGTTTTTACCAGTGCACTAGCTTTTATTGATTTGTATGCGTGGACATTCAAATCCCTTTGCCAAATACTAGTCTCTTGCCATGAAGGAAATATTCCGAATTGTCTTACCTTTGTCCAAAGTGGGTGACCTCACACTTCCCCAAATTCAGCTCCATCAGTAGTTGTTTACCGAATCACTTAATATGTCTGTGTAACTTTGTAACTAACTGCTGGCATCTGCACAATTGTCTCCGCCTCCTAACTTTCGCCGACCTTTTCCCTTCTGACACCATATCGTTTCCAATATCATGATCGCCTACTTCCACCTCCATGACATCGGCCTAGAATCATAGAATCATCGAAGATAGGAGCAGGAGTAGGCCATTCGGCCCCTCTAGCCTGCTCCGCCGTTCAATGCGATCGTGGCTGACCATTCAAATTCAGTACCCTGTCCCTGCTTTCTCCCCATATACCTTGGTCCCTTTAGCCTTAAGAAATATATCCAACTCCTTCTTGAATCTATTTCATGAATTGGCCTCTACTGCCTTCTGTGGCAGAGAATTCCACAGGTTCACCACACTCTGGGTGAAGAAATTCCTCCTCATTTCTGTCCTAAATGGCTTACCCCTTATCCTTAGACTGTGACCCCTGGTTCTGGACAACCCGACCATCGGGAACATCCTTCCTGCATCTAGTTTGTCCTGTCCTGTCAGACTTTTATAAGTTTCAATGAGATCCCCTCTCATTCTTCTAAACTCCAGCGAGTATAAGCCCAATCGACCCAATCTCTCTTCATACGTCATTCCTGCCATCCCAGGTATCAGCCTTGTGAATCTTCCTTCCATAGCAAGAACATCCTTCCTCAGATAAGGCGACCAAAACTGCACACAGTACTCTAGATGTGGTCTCACCAAGGCCCTGTACAACTGCAGCAAGACATCCTTGTTCCTGTACTCAAACCCACTCGCTATGAAGGCCAACATACCATTTGCCTTCTTAACCGCCTGCTGCACCTGCATGCTTACCTTCAGCGACTGGTGTACAAGGACACCCAGGTCTCGTTGCACTTCCCCTTCTCCAAATCTATTGCCATTCAGATAATGCTCCTACTCCGCCTCTACTTCAGCTCGACTGAAACTGTAACCCTCATTCATGCCTTTGTTACTTCTCGGCTCGAATGTTCCAATGACTTCCTGGCAGGGCATCCCAGTTTACACCCTCCGTAAACCTGAACTCATCCAAAACACTGCTGCCCGCATCCTAGCTCACGCCAAGTCCCGTTCACCCCAAAACTATGTACACACTGAAAACACTGTGCACACTCATCGACAGAGGCTTGTACCCCAGAAAAGCCTCGATTTTAAAATGTTCAACCTCATTTCAAATCCAACCATGGCCTTTTCCCGCTCTACCTCTGTAAACATCTCCAGGCCTACATTCCACAAGAACATAAGAGCTTAAGAACATAAGAAATAGGAGCAGGAGTCGGCAAATCGGGCCCTCGAGCCTGCTCCGCCATTCAATAACATCATAGCTGATCCAATATTAGCCTCAAAAACACTTTCCCGCTCTTCCCCAGACCCCTTGACCTACTTGTAGTTCAAATATCTGTCAATCTCCACGTTGAATATATTCAATGACTCCGCCTCCACAGCTCTCTGGGGCAGAGAATTCCAAAGATTCACGACCCTCTGAGAGAAGAAATTCCTCCTCATCTCCGTCTTAAATGGCGACCCCTTATTCTGAAACTATGGTCCCTAGTTCTAGATAACCCTGCTAGGGGAAACATCCTCTCAACATCCACCCTTTCAAGCCCCCTCAGAATCTTATATGTTTCAATAAGATCACCTCTCATTCTTCTAAACTCCAATGAGTATAGGCCCAACCTGCTCAACTTTTCATCATACGTCAACACCTTCATCCCAGGAATCAACCTAATGAAACTTCTCTTCACTTCCTCCAATGCAAGTATATCCTTCCTTAAATATGGAGAACAAAACTGTACGCAGTACTCCAGGTGTGGTCTCACCAGCGTCCTGTAAAGTTGCATCAAAACTTCCCTACTTTTATACTCCATCCCCCTTGCAATAAAGGCCAACATTCCATTAGCCTTCCTAATTACTTGCAGTAGCTGCATGCTAACTTTTTGTGTTTCATGTACTAGGACCCCCAGATCCCTTTGTACCGCAGCATTTTGTAATCTCACTCCACTTAAATAATAATTTGCGTTTTCATTCTTCCTTCCAAAGTGGATAACCTCACATTTTCCAATATTATACTCCAGCTGCCAAATTTTTGCCCACTCACTTAACCTATCTATCTCCCTTTGCAGACTCTTTGTCACCTCCTCACAACTTGCTAACCCACCCTTTGCATGATCTCTGTGCTCCTCCAATTCTGGCCTATTGCGCATCCCCGAGTTTCACTGCACCTCAATTGGTGCCCGTGGCTTTCTAAGAACATAAGAACATAAGAAGTAGGAGCAGGAGTAGGCCATACGACCCTTCGGGCCTGCTCCGCCATTCAATAGGATCATGGCTGATCCGAACCTCGACTCACGTCCACTTCCCTGCCCGCTCCCCATAACCCTTAATTCCCTTATCAGCTAGGAAACTGTCTATCTCCGTTTTAAATTTATTTAATATCGCAGCTTCCACAGCTCTCTGAGGTAGCAAATTCCATAGATTTACTACCCTCTGAGTGAAGAAGTTTCTCCTCATCTCAGTTTTGAAACGGCAGCCCCTTATTCTAAGATTATGCCCCCTAGTTCTAGTCTCACCCATCAGTGGAAACATCCTCCCCGCTCCACCCGATCAAGCCCTCTCACAATCTTATATGTTTCGATAAGATCGCCTCTCATTCTTCTGTATTCCAATGAGTAGAGGCCCAACCTACTCAACCTTTCCTCATAAGTCAACCCCCTCATCTCCGGAATCAACCGAGTGAACCTTCTCTGAACTGCCTCTAGAGCAAGTATATCTTTTCTTAAATATGGAAACCAAAACTGCACGCAGTACTCCAGGTGTGGCCTCACCAGTACTCTGTACAGCTGAAGCAAGACTTCCCTGTTTTTATATTCAGCTGCCTAGGCCCTAAGCACTGGCATTTCCTCTATAAGCACCTCTGTTCTCTCTACCTCTCTCTCCTCCGTTATGGCGCTCATTAATACTGAGCTCTTTGAACATTCTTTCGGTCCCCTGTCCTCATATCTCCTAATGTGGATCAGTGTCATTTTTTTGATAGCGCTGCCGTAGCGCCATGGCACGTTTTAATAAATTTTTCGCACTAAATAAATGCAAGTTGATGATTTTTACATAGGATTACATGAGATATACGGCACAGAAACAGTCCATTGCTTCCAATACGTCCCTGCCGGCATTTATGCTCCACCCGAGTCTCCTCCTGTCTATCCTGATACAAATCTATCAGCATAATCCTCTATTGTAATCTTCCTCATATGCTTGTCTATCCTCCCCTTAAACGGATCTACACTATTTGCTTCAACCACTTCCTGTGATCGCGAGTTCCACTTTCTCACCACTTTCTGAGTAAAGTTTCTTCTGAAATCCCTGTTGGATTTCTTGATGACTATCTTATATTGATGGCCTCTAGTTATGCTCTTCCCCACAAGTAGAAACATTCTCTCTGTTTCCACTCTATCAATTTTTTATAATTTTAATGACCTCTATTAGGACAGCCCTCAGCTTGCGTTTTTCAAGAGAAAAGAGTCCCAGCCTGCTCAGCATTTCTGATATTTATACCCTCGCATTTCTGCTATCATCATTGTAAATCTTCTCTGCGTCCTCTTCAGTGCCTCTGCATCCTTTTGTAAAATATGGCGACCAGAACTCTAAGTGTGGTCTAACCAAGATTCGATACAGATTTAGCATAACTTCCCTACTCTTCAATGCTATCCCTCTAGAAATAAACCCGAGTGCATTGTTTGCTGTATTTATGGCCTTGCTAACCTGTGTCATAACCTTTAGTGATTTGTGTATTTGTACTCCGAGGTCCCTATATTCCTCTACCCCCCATTTTGATTGCACACTTTGTCCCGTTCTTTTCATGAAAAGCTTAGCAAAATCCCGAGTCCCTCCAGATAACATCTGAAGCATTCTATTGTTTTTCCTAAGAATTGGAGAAACTGCAAAACAGTCTCCAGGATTGTGGTGAGTGGACATGTTTAAACTGATTTTCCTTTTGAATCGCTGATGATTTATTTCGATCTCATGATCAATTTGCCTTCCTTGAAGCATATTCCCTTTACACGTTGGAACGAAAAACGGCCAGAACTATTTAGCTTCCTTATCTTTCTGTGCAATTGAAATTGTTACCACGCTGAAACTTAATGCCTTGGCGAACATCCACCTCATCCACCACCGTGCACCGTTGTTACATTCTGTCTATAGGACGCACTGCAGCAACGCACCAAGACTTCTTCGGCAGCACCTCCCAAACCCTCGAACTCTGCCCCCAACGAGGACAAGGGCAGCAGGTGCCTCGGAACGCCAACACCTCAAGTTCCCCCTTCACGTCACACACACCAAATCGACTTGGTCATATATCACATGTTCCATCATCGTCGCTGGGTCAAAATCCTGCAAAATCTCTACCTAACAGCGTAGTGGGAGCCCCTTCACCACATGGGACAGCAGCGGGTCAAAATAAATTGGCTCACCAACTTGTCGAACGGCAATCAAGAATGGTCAATAAATGTTCGACCTTTTAAGCGACGCCCACATTCTGACAATGTTTAAAAGAGAATGTTGCCAATATTGTCCTCTTCTCAATATTAATCTTTCAATTATTGAAACTGCAATTCTTCTTGTTGTTACTAGAGCAAAAACTTGGCGCCAAAAGCAAAGGTAAGGGTAGGAATACGGTTCCTCTTTTTGCAGAACTTTTATTTTCCGTTATATCGACTCTTTTTTCAATAATATTAGAAGTTGCATCTTGTTCAACCGCTTCGCTGTTATTTTCACCTTTAAGTTAACCGATAAAAAATCTATCTGCACGTGTGGCTCATTCCCCAAGAAATCTAGTTCTCCGAATAATAATCGGTGGCAGTTAAATGTAGAGCAGATATTGCTCGTAACGTTTGATATCCTTTAAGGTTGCGTCATGCCTGGATTTGCTTTCGTGAAAGGAACACTGGAATGACACTCCATTTTCCGTGTTCTTGGTCATCACTACCTCATAGACACTCCATTGTCCGTGTTCTCGGTCATCACTACGTCATAGCCACTCCATTGTCCGTGTTCTCGGTCATCACTACGTCATAGATACTCCATTGTCCGTGTTCTCGGTCATCACTACGTCATAGACATTCCATTTTCCATGTTCTCGGTCATCACTACGTCATAGTCACTCCATTGTCCGTGTTCTCGGTCATCACTACGTCATAGACACTCCATTGTCCGTGTTCTCGGTCATCACTACGTCATAGACACTCCATTGTCCGTGTTCTCGGTCATCACTACGTCATAGACACTCCATTGTCCGTGTTCTCGGTCATCACTACGTCATAGACATTCCATTGTCCGTGTTGTCGGTCATCACCACGTCATAGACACTCCATTGTCCTTGTTCTCGGTCATCATCACGTCATAGATACTCCATTGTCGGTGTTCTAGGTCATCACTGCGTCATAGACACTCCATGCCATTTGAGAAAAGAAAGACCTTGAATTTATCGCGTGTTTCGCGACTTCAGGACCCACGAAAGCACTTTGCAGCGAATGAAGTATTGTTGAAACAACAAAAACAACATCTTATACTTCTATAGCACCTTTAAAGTAAGACAACGTCCCCAGGCGCTTCACAGGAGTATTATAAGACAAAATATTGACAACGAGCCACATAAGGAGAAATTAGGGGAGGTAACCAAAAGCTTGGTGCAAGAGACAGGTTAAGCGTCTTAAAGGAGGAAAGAGAGGTGGAGAACTGGAGACGTTTAGATCGCGAATTCCAGAGCTTTGGGCCAAGGCAGCAGAAGGCATGGCAACCAATGGCTAATCGATTATAATTAGGGATGCTCAAAGGGGCAGAATTAGAGGAGTGCAGATATCTCGTGTGGGGGGGAGGGGCTTGTGCGGCTGGAGGAGATTGCAGAGATAGGAAGGGATTAGGCCTTGGAGGGATTTGAAAACAAGGATGAGAAATTTGAAATCGTGACGTTGCTTAACCGGGAGCCAATGTAGGTCAGCGAGCACAGGGGTGATGGGCGAACGGGACTTGGTGCGATTTAGGACACGGGCACCGAGATTTGGATGACCTCATGTTTACGTAGGGTAGAACGTGGGAGGCCAGCCAGGAGTGCGTTGGAATAGTCAAATCTAGAGGTAACAAAGGCATGGATGGGGTTTTCAGCAGCGGATGAACTGAAGCAGGGGCAGCGACGGGCGATGTTAAGGAGGTTGAAATATGCAGTCTTAGTTATGGTGTGGATATGTGGTCGGAAGCTCAATTCAGGATCAAGAATGACACCCAGATTTCGAACAGTGCGGTTAAGCCTCAGACAGGTGTTAGGGAGAGGGATGGAGTCATTGGCTAGCGCATGGAGTTTGTAATGTCGTCACGGCTGTAATGTTGGAAACGCGGCGATTTACGCACAGCAAGCTCCCATTAACAGCAATGACTTTACCTGCTTTACTGCATTTGCTTGAGAGATACATATTAACACCGAGGAGAACGCCCCTGCCCATCTTCAAAATCGTGGCCGTGTGGTCTTTTACATCCACCTGAGATGGCAGAGGTGGCTTCGGTTTAACAGCTTACCCGAAAGTGCAGAGCTCCCTCGGTACGGGCACTGGGAGTGCTCCTGATTCAGCTATAAATACATGGATCCGCTGGCCATTTTCCTTCCTGCTGACATACCTGCTGAGTCCATCCAAGGGGAAACTTCAACGAGCATTGTTTGTCCCCCCCAGAACTGAAAAACAGTCTCCAAGACTGTGGTGAGTTGAACTGATTGAAATCATTTCCCTTCTGAATTCAGGTGGAGAAGCTCATTTATTTATGCCATTCTTATACTTACCTCTCCTTTTGCGATGCATGTTTCTCTTGAGACTATAGTAGGGAAGATTCAGGCGTTTTGCTGTTCCAGTGAATATGTACAAAAAGGATATGGAGAACTCGGAGAAATTTCAGTAATGATTTATGCGAATGATATCAGACTTAGATAGTTCTAACTATCAGGACTGGGGCTTTATTCGCTGAAAAGCGTAGGTTGCTCCGTGACGAAGCAGAGGTCGTTAAAATTATGAATGGTTTCGATAAGGGTAGACATAAAAAATGATGTTTCGACTTGTGGGGAGTCCAAATCAAGGGGATCGTGGATTTAAGTCCATTGTCCGTGTTCTCGGTCATCACTACGTCATAGACATTCCATTGTCCGTGTTCTCGGTCATCACCACATCATAGATACTCCATTGTCGGTGTTCTAGGTCATCACTGCATCATAGACACTCCATGCCATTTGAGAAAAGAAAGACCATGAATGTATCGCGTGTTTCGCGACTTCAGGACACACGATCACTAATAAATCCAAATAAAGAAGTCAAGGGAAACGTCTTTATCGAGAATATGGTTCGAATATGGACCTCATTGCAGATTAACACGAGGAATAGCTGAGGCGAACAGCATAGATGCATTTACAGGAAGGATATGCTGAAAGGGCTAGTTAAATAAGGTTGGGAGGAGGCTCGTGTGGAGCATAAACACTGGCAATGACCAGATGTGTCGAAGCACCTGTTTCTGCGCTATACATTCTATACAATAACACAATGATAGAAACATAGAAATATAGAAGCATAGAAGATAGGAGCAGGAATAGGCCATTCAGCCCCTCGAGCCTGCTCCGCCATTCAATGAGATCATGGCTGATCATCCAAATTCAGTACCCTGTCCCTGCCTTCTCTCCATATCCCTTGAACAATTTAGAACATAGAACATAGAACATAGAACATAGAACAGTACAGCACAGTACAGGCCCTTCGGCCCTCGATGTTGTGCCGAGCATTGTCCGAGACCAAGATCAAGCTATCACACTCCCTATCACTCTGGTGTGCTCCATGTGCTTATCCAATAACCGCTAGAAAGTTCCTAAAGTGTCCGACTCCACTATCACAGCAGGCAGTCCATTCCACACCCCAACCACTCTCTGAGTAAAGAATCTACCTCGGACATCCCTTCTATATCTCCCCCCATGCACCTTATAGTTATGCCCCCTTGTAACAGCTGCCTCTACCCGAGGAAATAGTCTCTGAACATCCACTCTATCTATCCCCCTCATCATCTTATAAACCTCTATTAAGTCGCCTCTCATCCTCCTCCGCTCTAAAGAGAAAAGCCCCAACTCCCTCAATCTTTCCTCATAAGACCTCCCCCCCAAACCAGGCAGCATCCTGGTAAATCTCCTTTGCACTCTTTCCAATGCTTCCACGTCCTTCCTATAGACCAGAACTGCACACAATATTCCAATTGTGGTCTCACCAAGGTCCTGTACAGTTGCAGCATAACCTCACGGTTCTTAAACTCAAACCCTCTGTTAATAAACGCCAACACACCATAGGCCTTCTTTACTGCTCTATCCACTTGAGTGGCAACCTTCAGAGATCTGTGGATATGAACCCCCAGATCCCTCTGCTCCTCCACGTTCCTCAGAACCCTGCCGTTGACCCTGTAATCCTTATTCACATTTGCCCTACCAAAATGAATCACCTCGCACTTATCAGGGTTAAATTCCATCTGCCATTTTTCGGCCCAGCTCTGCATCCTATCAATGTCTCTTTGCAGCATAGAACATAGAACAGTACAGCACAGTACAGGCCCTTCGGCCCTCGATGTTGTGCCGAGCATTGTCCGAGATCAAGATCAAGCTAATTTAGCTTTAAGAAATATATCTAACTCCTTCTTGAATATATTTAATGAACTGGCCTCTACTACCTTCTGTGGTAGAGAATTCCACAGGTTCACCACTCTCTGGGTGAAGAAATTCCTCCTCATCTCAGTCCTAAATGGCTTACCCCTTATCCTTAGACTGTGACCCCTGGTTCTGGACTACCGGCCATCGGGAACATCCTTCCTGCATCTAGTCTGTCTAGTCCTGTTAGAATTTTATAAGTTTCAATGAGATCCCCTCTCATTCTTCTAAACTGCAGCGAGTATAAGCCCAATCGCCCCAATATCTCCTCATACGTCATTCCTACCATCCCGGGTATCAGCCTGGTGAATCTTCGCTGAACACCCACCATGGCAAGAAAATCCTTCCTCAGATAAGGCGACCAAAACTGCACACAATACTGAAGATGTGGTCTCACCAAGGCCCTGTACAACTGCAGCAAGACATCCTTGCTCCTGTACTCGAACCCTTTCGCTACGAAGGCCAACATACCATTTGCCTTCTTAAACGCCTGGTGCACCTGCATGTTTACCGTCAGCGACTGGTGCACAAGGACACCCAGGTCTCGTTGCACTTCCCCTTCTCCCAATCTATTGCCATTCAGATAATAATGTGCCTTCCTGTTTTTGATACCAAAGTGGATAACCTCGCATTTATCCACATTATACTGCATCTGCCATGCTTCTGCCCAATCACCCAACCTGTTATCTGTTGAATAACAAACGTAAATAATTCATGCCTAACTTATACCAATGCTAAAATAGCTAGCCAATGTATATTGACTCAAAGATCTGGGCTGCTTTTTTCAGTTCATACTAGGATTAAAATCGTCTTTGACCGAGCGAAAAACAGGCTCTCTCGTACTGGCCGCCCGTTCTGCGCCTCGCCCGATATTCATTAAGTTGGGTGATCGAGATGCTGTAATGAACATTATTTATATAATTATTCATGTCGGTTATTAGAAGCAAAGTTGAGCTCGAAAGATAAAGGTAAGCGTGTCAATTTAAAAATTCTCACCCTTGTTTTCTGTGGCCTCCTCGGCCCCCTATCCCAGTCCTGCAAACCTCTAAGACCTCGGCCATTCTCCAGATGTAGCCTGCTGCGCCTGTTAGCTGTGGCTCAGTTGGTAGCGCACTCGCCTCTGAGTTAGAACGATTGCTGGATTCAATTCTCCATGGGCCTTGAGCAAATAACGCTAGGCTGACACTCCAGTGCAGTGCTGAGGGAGCGCCGCCGTGTCGGAGGTGCCGTCTTTCAGACGAAGCGTTAAACAGAGGCCCCGTCTGCTCTCTCAGGTCAACGTAAAAGATCCCGTGGCACGATTTCGAAGAAGAATAGGGGCGTTATACCTGGTGTCCTGATCAGTATTTCTCACTCAACCAACATCACTGAAACAGATTATATTGTCATTTTCGCATTGCTGTTTGTGGGATCTTGCTGTGAGCAAATTGGCTGTTGCGTTTCGCACATTACAACAGTGACTGCACTTCCAAAGTACTTCATCGACAGTAAAGCTTTTGGGACGTCCGGTGGTCGTGAAAGGCGCTATGTAAATGCAAGTCTTTCTTTTACCGCCCGACTCTCATCACACCGCCAGTTTGGGCAGTGCCTTCAACTGCCGAAGCCCTCAGGTTCGGAATTCCCGCCATAAACCTCTCTGCCACTCCAGCACACTCTCCTCCTTTAAGACGCTGCTTATGACCTACCTATTTGACCAAGCTTTGGGTAACATAGAACCATAGAAACATGGAAAAATAGGAGCAGGAGTAGGCCATTTGGCACTTCGAGGCTGCTCCGCCATTCAATATGATCATGGCTCATCCTCTATCTCAATACCATGTTCCCGCTTTCTCCCTGCACCCCTTGATGCCTTTTGTGTCGAGAAATCTATCTATCTCCTTCTTAAATATATTCAGTGACTTGACCTCCACAGCCTTCTGTGGTAGAGAATTCCACAGGGTCACCACCCTCTACAGTGAAGAAATTTCTCCTCATCTCAGTCCTAAATGTCCAACCCCGTATCCTGAGACTGTGACCCCTCGTTCTAGAGCCCCCAGCCAGTGGAAACATCCTCCCTGCATCCAGTCTGTCTAGCCCAGTCAGAATTTTTTACCTTTCAATGAGATTCCCTCTCATTCTTCTAAAATCTAGTGAATGCAGGCCTAGTCGACCCAATCGCTCCTCATACGACTTTCCTGCCATCCCAGGAATCAGTCTGGTAAACCTTCGCTGCAGTCCCTCTATGGCAAGTATATCCTTTCTTAGCTAAGGAGAACAAAACTGCACAGAGTACTCCAGGTGTGGTCTCATCAAGGCCCTGTACAACTGTAGTAAGACATCCTTGTTCCTCAACTCAAATCCTCTTGCAATGAAGGCCAACATACCTATGTGCCTTCCTAACTGCTTGCTGCACCTGCATGTTTGCTTTCAGTGACTGGTGTGCAACGACTCCCAGGTTCCTTGTACATCAGCATTTCCCAATCTATCTCCATTTAAATAATACTCTACCTTTCTGTTTTTCACATCTCCTAATATCTGCTTATGTGGCTCGGTGTGAATTAATGCCTGATAACGCTACTGTGAAGCCCATTGTAATAGTTTTACTACGTTAAAGGCGCTATATCAACGGCAGTTGTTGTTGTGAAATGATCCAATTCATTGTTTCCCATTTGCATTAGCACCGATGTCACTTTTTCCATATAATTAAAATTTGCATCTGAATAATCGATCAATTATTCTGCAGAAACACTTTGCAATGCTTTGGTTTTGCTTTGTAGAGATCGACAAGCTGAAAGACAATCAACAAGGTCAAAGTGAGTGGAAACTTTGGCTAACATTTCCTGTGAAACCCGCGGGTTAGATCGCTTTTTAAGTCAATTCACTGATAACAGCAGGTTAACCAGAATGAAGATTAAAACATGAGTACAAGTTCGATAGACTAAGCTTGTATACCCTGGATTTTAGAAGACAAAGTTGCTATTGAGATGTCTGCGATGATTAAAGGAGTTCATAGGGTAGATAGAGAAAAATATATTTCCTCTGGTAGGGGAGTTCAGAATAAGGAAACTTAACCTTAACATTAGAGCTTCTCCGCTCAGGGGTGACATCAGGAAAGACTTCCTCTCACAATGGATATTGGAAAATATAGAATCATATCCTTGTGACCCCACCTCATTGTCTTTGATGTAATGTTTTCCTGACTGACCTGTTTGGACACCATCCACACCTTTGATTGCCGTGATTATCTCTCTGCCGAGGTGTGATAAAGGGCAGTTAGAGAGATTAACTGTAATCATCTGGCAGTGTTCTCTGACTATATATGCTGTGCCTATATGCATCTCTTCACATAACCTGACGAAGGAGGAGCGCTTCGAAAGCTTGTGATTTCAAATAAAACTGTTGGACTATAACCTGGTGTTGTGCGACTTCTCACATTTGTCCACCCCAGTCCAACACCGGCATTTCCACATCATGTCCATTAATAAAGCCAAGGGACTCGTAAGTGTTTTTTACACCAGCCTCCACACCTCTTCATACCAACTTCAAAGATTTGTGTCCGTGCACCCCAAGCCTCTCCCTTCCAGCACCGTCTTTACAGTTGTACCATTTAGTTCAGATTGCCTCTGCACATTCTTCGGACCGAAATGAATCACTTCACACATCTTTTCGTTAAATTTCATCTGCTCTATATCTGCTGCAGTTGTGCAGGGCCTTGGTGAGACCACACCTTGAGTACTGTGTGCAGTTTTGGTCGCTTTATCTGAGGAAGGATGTTCTTGCCATGGAGGGAGTTCAGCGAAGATTCACCAGACTGATACCTGGGATGGCAGGAAGGACATATGAGGAGAGATTGGGTCGATTGGGCTTATACTCGCTGAAGTATAGAAGAATGAGAGGGGATCTCATCGAAACATATAAAATTCTGACAGCTCTGGACAAACTAGATGCAGGAAGAATGTTCCCGATGGTCGGAGAGTCCAGAACCAGGGGTCACAGTCTAAGGATAAGGGGTAAGCCATTTAGGACAGAAATGAGGAAGAATTTCTTCACCCAGAGAGTGGTGAACCTGTGGAATTCTCTACCACAGAAGGTAGTTGAGGCCAAGTCATTAAATATATTCAAGAATGAGTTAGATATATCTCTTAAAGCTAAAGGTATCAAGGGATATGGGGAGAAGGCAGGTACAGGGTACTGAGTTTGGATGATCAGCCATGATCTCATCGAATGGCGGAGCAGGCTCGAGGGGCCAAATGGCCTACTCCTGCTCCTATCTTCTTTATTTCTATGTTTCTATCTGCCCATTTCACCAGTCTGCCCATGTCCTCCTGAAGTCAGGTACTATCCTCCTCATTTTTTACTAGATTTCTGTGTTTCGTGTCATCTGAAGACTTTGAGATTATGCCCTGTATACCCAAGTCAACGTCGTTCCTATATATCCAAAAAGCCGTGGTCCTAATACCAACACCTGGGGAACACCACTGTATCAATGCCTCCAGTCGGAGAAAAACCGTTCACCACTACACTCTGTTCCGTCCCTTAGCCAATGTTAGGGCATGCTGCCTTGGCCCATTTATGCCCATGGACATTCATTTTGCACCCAAGACTATTATGTGCTACTTTGTCAAAATCCTTTTGTAAGTCCATGTACAGAACATCAACCGCCATGCCCTCATCAACCCTCTAAGTTGTTTCCTCAAAAAAGTCGATCAAGTTCATCCTACACGATGTGCCAGGAACAATTCGGTGCTGACTTTCAGTTGTTAGCCCATACTTTTCCGAAAGCCAATCAATTTTGGCACGAATTATTGGCCCCCAAGGAGGATTGGAATATTTTTGGCGAGACCCTCCACCATTTCCATTCTTAATTCCCTCAGTAAATGATCATGCATCCCATCCGGACACACAATTCTTTCCAATATCAGCACTGTCGCCTCTGTTACTGCTACATTGGCAGCATCCTCTTCCATAATGAAGACTGATATAACGTACTAATTTATTGGCCCAGAAATTCGGCACCCTGGCTTCCCGCGGGTGCAATGATCCCGCACGCACCTACCGACCGCACCTGCCGTTGACCTCTGGGCCCACGGGGACGTCAGCTCCTGGGCCTCCTGCAGCTGCCAGCGCGCAGTGCTTGTGTATCCCAGGGGCGTAGTTAGTGGGATCACGTGGGCCATGGAGAGCCAATGGCAGCAGACCATCTTTCAGTCATAGATTTGACAGGAAGACCTGTCAATCTATGAATTGAAATCGGCCCCAAAACAACACCTAAACTTCAAATAAATGTTTTTAAAAAACATCACATTTTTAAAATAACTATAAGTTAAATAAATTAACTACTTTAAACAAAAATTTAAATTAAAATACTTTTTAACAGTGCTAAAAATAAACTTACCTTTCTGTGGAGTATCTATAAAAGATAAACCTGTTGAAAGTGTTTTTTAATTGTAATTAATTAAACACTTAACTTGTTAAAAACGGGTCTTGCACATTCTTTTTAAGAGCGCAGCCTCTTCCATACTTACCTTCCTGGAGAATCCTGAAAAAAATACCTGCGTTTGCTGCATGCGCGCAGCCTCTCTCACGCACGCGGTTCACCTCTGAACCATTCCCTTCACGAAACCGGAAGATCCGGTTTCCCGCGCATGCGCAGTGCATGCAGGAAACCAGCACTTCTGGTGGCATTACGGGTGAGTACACAGCGCCTCCTCACCCGGCAAGTGCCTAATTTCTGGCCCAATACCTCAGCCATGCCCTCTGCCCCCTCAAGAATACCTCCTTTTTGCCCTAAATCAGACCACCATTCCTTTGACTAACCTTTTGCTAGTAGTGTTTTATAAAAGGCGTTTCGGTTCAATTTATTGTTCGCTGGTATTCTATGCTGATGTGCTCCCTTATCCATCGTATTCCATTGTTCTAGATTTCCTCTCTACTTTTTATATTCCGCTCGTTTCTCTACTGTGTTATGAACCATACGTTTGTCAAAAGCCTCCTGACCTTTTTTAATCTCTATGTCTTTCGGCAAGCAATGAAGCACTATCTTTGCCTGCAGTTCCTTTCCCCCTCATACGAATGTGGCTACTCTGTAGCCGAACCAGCTCCTCTTTGAAAGCTTCCCTTTTGCTCAATTGCTGTTCAAATCTGGAATTCTCTCCACCGAAAAGATGGCCGGGGGGTCAATTGCAACGTCTCTGGAGTGGGGCTTTAACCCAAGACCTTCTAACTCAGAGGCGAGATCGCCAACAACTCAACCACGGCTAACATCTCGATCGTGAAATTGGAGCTGCCACTTACTCAGATTGAAATGGTCAAATTGAGGGGCGGGCAAAATGATGGTGGTAGATTGTCATTCTTAGTCTGGCGGGAAAGCTGGCTTTGGGGGCCGTATCGTTCGGCCAACGCCCGATGTTCATCCCTATTGTAGTCAATGGCAAGGAGAATGGGGCGAGGCTGATACTGGTTGTTACATCTGGTATCGCTTATTTTACACTATAGCCAACCATATAAATGACCCGTAAATGTGCCTTTGCATACAAGAGTGCGACAGTGATGCTTGTTCTTTATCAATCATGTGACAAATGACTCGTATCCATGATGTTACCAGATCAAGACCACAACAAGAAACTGAAAGGTAAGCCAGTGAATCTGGTTGCTTTTCTAAGACAGACTGTTAGTTGTTAATACCTTTGCTCCTTCTTGGCCACGTTAATCCAAGTCAAATCCAGACCTGTCGCTTTCCTTGTACCATTATGGGCTTTAAAACTCCTGTTGCTTAAGTGCAGCTGTATTTTTGTGATGAAGGATGTTCTTGCCATGGAGGGAGTGCAGCGAAGATTCACCAGGCTGATACCTGGGATGGCAGGAATGACGTATGAAGAGAGATTGGGTCGATTGGGCTTATACTCGCTGGAGTTTAGAAGAATGAGAGGGGATCTCATTGAAACTTATATCATTCTGAAAGGACTAGACAGACTATATGCAGGAAGGATGTTCCCGATGGTCGGAATGTCCAGAACCAGGGGTCACAGTCTAAAGATAAGGGGTAAGCTATTTAGGACAGAGATGAGGAGGAATTTCTTCACCCAGAGAGTGGTGAACCTGTGGAATTCTCTACCACAGAAGGCAGTAGAGGCCAATTCATTAAATATATTCAAGAAGGAGTTAGATATATTTCTTAACGGCTAAAGGGATCAAGGGATATGGGGAGATAGCAGGGACAGGGTACTGAATTTGGATGATCAGCCATGATCTCATTGAATGGCGGAGCAGGCTCGAGGGGCTGAATGGCCGACTCCTGCTCCTATCTTCTATGTATTTAAGTGGAAGCTCGAGATCGGTAAGATGGAAAACGGATATGTTGCTAGGATAAGATGAAGTTATCTGGGAGGAGTCTCATGCAGCGCACAGACATTGGCATGGACTAGTTGGGCCGAATGGCCTCTTTCTGTGCTGTGCTTTCGATGCAATTCCATGAAATTGACCGGCCAGAACAGGCCAGCTGGCCAATCAGGGCTGCCCCACACAAACCATGATCGCCAGAACATAATAACTAAAATGGATGAATACCCTGGATATTTCCTATCCGAAACCCCTCAGCTGATCGACACCAGTTCAGGAAATCACATGGACTAAGTGTCATCTATAAAAACACTCAGCTTCTCTATGATGCGATCTCTGTCCCAGTCAAGAAAGGGTCCGACTCCGTCTTGAGACAGAGTGCGAGTCAGCACTCACAACACCTGCGGAAATGTGTTACAGATGCTCACCATTAATATCCGGTGCATTCCTATTCTTAATTCCTATTGGTCCACACCAATCTGGCATAATCTATCAACAAGCAGGCTATGAAGCCCTGCAGTTATTTTATAGATCTCCATAAGAATATAAGAAATTAGAGCAGGATTAGGCCACACGGCCCCTCGAGCCTGCTCCAACATTCAATATGATCAAGGCTGATCATCGACCTCAAACCCACTTCCCGCCCGAACTCCATATCCCTAGATTCCAAAAATCTCTCTATCTCAGCCTTGAATATACTCAAAGACTCAATATTCACAGCCCTCTGGGGCAGAGAATTCCAAAGATCCACAACCCTCTGAGCAAAGACATTCCTCCTCATCACAGTCTCAATGTCCTCCCCCTTATCCTGAGATTATGACCCCTAGTTCTAGACACTCCAGCCAGGGGAAACAACCTCTCAGCATCTACCCTGTCAATCCCCTTCAGAATATTGTATGTTTCAATGACATCACCTCTCATTCTTCTAAACTCCAGAGAGTATAGGCCTATTCTACACAATCTCTCATCATAGGACAGCCCTCGCATCCCAGGAATCAATCGAGTGAACCTGCATTGCACCGCCTCCAAGGCATGCCTATCCTTCCTTAGATAAGGAGACCAGAACTGTGCACAGTACTCCAGGTGTGGTCTCACCAAGGCCCTGTACAATTGTCACAAGACTTCCATATTCTTATACTCCAACCCCCTTGCAATAAAGGCCAACATGCCATTTGCCTTCCTTATTGCTTGCTGTACCTGCATGCTAGTTTTCTGTGTTCCTTGCACGAGGACACCGAAATCTTTCTGAACACCAACATTTGAAAGTCTTTGACCGTTTAAAAAATATTCTGTTTCGCTATTCTTCCTACCAAAGTGAATAACCTCACATTTCCCTACATTATGCTCCATCTGTCACCTTACTGCCCACTCACTCAGTCTACCTATATCGTTTTACAACCTATTTTGTGTTCTCCTCACAGCTTACTGTCCCACCTAGCTTTGTATCATCAGCAAGCTTGGATCAATTACACTCGGTCCCTTCATCAAGATTCATATGCTAACCTCTAAGCGCACGCTGCTCTGAAGTAAATAGACCAAGGTCCGTGTGAGTATGTGAGCAGTCGAATTCTTTCAGGACAGAAATTATTATATAAGTCAGTGGAACTAAATATCCATGATGTGGAGATGCCGGTGTTGGACTGCGGTGGACAAATGTGAGAAGTCGCACAACACCAGGTTATAGTCCAACAGTTTTATTTGAAATCACAAGCTTTCGGAGCGCTGCTCCTTCGTCAGGTGAAGTGAAGAGATACATATATGCACAGCATATATAGTCAGAGAACACTGCCAGATGATTACAGTTAATCTTTCTAACTGCCCTTTATCACACCTCGGCAGATTAACTGTAATCATCTGGCAGTGTTCTCTGACTATATATGCTGTGCCTATATGCATCTCTTCACTTCACCTGACGAAGGAGCAGCGCTCCGAAAGCTTGTGATTTCAAATAAAGCTGTTGGACTATAACCTGGTGTTGTGCGACTTCTCACATTTAAACTAAATATCGGGCGGGGTGTATAAGAGGCATCAGATTCGATATGGTTTGTTTTTCTTGACCGGCCAGGAGGAATTTCAATCCCACATTGTCCTGTTGATTTTGCCCTTCCCCCGAGTCCCTTTAGATATTGGCCTAGAAACTGCGGTTGGAGGCGTACTTCCGGTGACACAATTACGCAAGAACCTGTTGTGCCCAGGCTGCCAAGACTTGCGGTCTCGGGCCTTCACGCGCACGGCAGCATAATGGCCCAGAGATCCCAGGGACGTAGGCGGATCGGAAGCGTATCTGAGATCACGTGGGCCGGATCCTCCACTGACAAAGGAGAATTGCATTGCAATCATTTAAGAAGGGAATCCCGAAATGCAAAAACTACACAATGTAGAGAATTGCAATTTTATGCATAAGTTGCTTCATTGCAAGAACCTGAATAGCAATTATGTTTTATTATAATTTTAAACATCATTAATCATGTAATCCGGGCCAATATTTGCATGAATACATTTAATAAAGTTTATGCACATAATGTAGGATATACAAATGTTTAATTTAAGGCTTAGCTATCCCCTTGCGCTGATCCAAGCAGGCCCTTCGACGGCTTCCATCAACCATAAGACTTATGTGGGCAATTGCTGTCCAGTCGCTGGGCAAATAGCCCAAGTCTGCGGCAGAAATACTCATTTTTCAGGTGGTTCGGATGACCCGTCAACGCATACCTTGACAGATCGGAAGTTGGGGAGTTCCGCGCATGCGCAAACGCCTGTGGCATACCGGAACTGGCGGGGCATTTCAAGCATAATACGGCGGCACGCTCTGACAGTACGCCGTCACAGACACCGCATTTTCACGGCCATTATTTCAATATCTCCAATCTTCTTTTCTCTCACAGAACTGGAAAAGCTGAAAGCCAATAATCAGGATTGTGGTGAGTAGGGAAACATTTCATTTGCACCCCAAGGATCAGCTCATGTTTTTGTCCAGTAGTTCATTCACCCATCGGTTCACATCAATCACGTTCGTTTTTAAAATTTATGTAAGGAAGCCTTGTCAAAAAATCGTTAACTTTATTTCCTTTGGAAAAAGGAACGTCAGGCTGACGCCTGTCAAGATCTCAGGATGTCCCCAGGCACTGTACACCCCAAGAACTGAGGGAGCAGCTTCACCACACGGACTGCAGCGGTTCAAGAAGGCGGCTCACTACCACCGTCTCAAGGGCAATTAGGCATGGGCAAATAAAGGCTGGCCTTGCCAGCAACGCCTACTTCCGAGAAAACAAAATTTCAAAAAAATAGCTTCTGAAGTGTAGGCACTGTTGTAATGTATGTACCGCGGCAGCCGATGTGTGCACAGTATGATCCCACAAACAGCAATGTGATAATGACCGGATAATCTATTGTTTTAGTAATGTTGATTGCAGGGTAAATATTGGCCATGAAACCAGGGACAACTTTTCTTCAAAATAGTGCCATGGGATCTTGTAATTCACCTGAGAGAGAGACGCCCTGTCGGAAAGATACTACCAAGGACAGCGCAAGACTCCCTCAGTAATGGAACTGGGGCTGGTTGTG
Source organism: Squalus acanthias (assembly GCA_030390025.1). NCBI lineage: Eukaryota > Metazoa > Chordata > Chondrichthyes > Squaliformes > Squalidae > Squalus > Squalus acanthias. Next base: position 13,243,439 of record CM059453.1, read on the forward strand.
TCAGCCTTGATACCGAGCTCAATTTTCCGGTGTTAGGCTTGAACCCACAATTTTAAGCTCCAGTGGCATGAATGCTGCCGACTGGGCCATGGCTGACACAGTAAATATGCAGAAGAAAGCAAGAAAGGTTGGCATTTAAATACGCCTCTTGCGGCCACCGGACTTCTGAAAGAGGTTTACAGTCAATCAATTGCGCTTTGAAGTGGAGCAACTGTTGGAATGTAGAGAAACGCAGCAGCCAATTGCCGCACAGCAAGCCGCCATAAACAGCAATGTGATAACGAGCAGATAATCTGTTTTTTTTTTGTGATGTTGATTGAGAGATAACTATACCTGGGAGTCCTTGTGCACCAGTCGCTGAAGGTAAGCATGCAGGTGCAGCAGGCGGTTAAGAAGGTAAATGGTATGTTGGCCTTCGTAGCGAGAGCATTCGAGTACAGGAGCAAGGAAGTCTTGCTGCAGTTGTACAGGGCCTTGGTGAGACCACACCTTGAGTACTGTGTGCAGTTTTGGTCGCCTTATCTGAGGAAGGATGTTCTTGCCATGGAGGGAGTGCAGCGAAGATTCACCAGACTGATACCTGGGATGGCAGGAATGACGTATGAAGAGAGATTGGGTCGATTGGGCTTATACTCGCCGGAGTTTAGACGAATGAGAGGGTATCTCATTGAAACTTATAAAATTCTGACAGGACAGGACAAACTAGATGCAGGAAGGATGTTCCCGACGATCGGGGAGTCCAGAACCAGAGGTCACAGTCTAAGGATAAGGGGAAAGCCATTTAGGACAGAAATGAGGAGGAATTTCTTCACCCAGAGAGTGGTGAACCTATGGAATTCTCTACCACAGAAGGCAGTAAAGGCCAATTCATTAAATAGATTCAAGAAGGAGTTGGATATATTTCTTAAGGCTAAAGGGATCAAGGGATATGGGGAGAAAGCAGGGACAGGGTACTGAATTTGGATGATCAGCCATGGTCGCATTGAATGGCGGAGCAGGCTAGAGGGGCCGAATGGCCTACTCCTGCTCCTATCTTCTATGATTCTATGATTCTATGATTCTATACGCCACGACACCGGGGATAACTCCCTTGCTCTGTTTTGAAAAATTGCCATGGAATCTTTTAAGTCCACCTGAGGGAGCAGAAGGGGCCTCGGTTTAACGTTTCATCCGAAGGACGGCCCCTCCGACAGTGCAGCCTCTCTCAGCCCTGCACTGGAGTGATTGTCTAGATTTTTGGTGCTCAGGTCTCTGCAGTGGAACTATGAAACCACAACCATTCTGCCATCAGAGGCGAGAGTGCTACCACCTGAGCCACAGCAGGACACTAATATTATGGCGGATCCTTTGATGACATATGAATCTGCACAAGAGGAACAAATGTATAAAGAGAAGAATTAGAACAGTATTCGACCAGGCCTGATCAGTTGCGAGCTTGAAAATAGTATGGTAAACATTCTCTAGTCACTATGACACTAAGTATAGGAGCAACTATTAAAAATCATTGAATGCTTAATTCCTGTGAAAGGAAATAAATTCCTTTGAAATCTATTGGGCCGTTTTGTGTGACGCGCAAGGGTGCGTCCGAGGTGTGCACGCGCCCGTAGGTGCCGCGCTAGTACCGAGTTTAGACATGCGAAGCGCATGCGCTAAAACCCGGCACTTGCAATCTGTCAAGAATTGTCTTGACTGATCCTCCGCATCGCCAGGAAATCTGCCTCTGCGGGTGGAGATTTGCTATTTGCTCAATTCCACCCGCTGAATGCCTGTGAAAATCTAACGGCTGGTAAAAGCAGGCATAAGGCCCGCTTTTCCCAGCATAAGGGTTTCAAAAAATAGAAAAATATAATTTTTAGCGCTCATGATGCATTATAACCCCGTCTAATAAGTTAAGTTTCATTTTAGCACCGATAAAACATATTTTTCCAAAAATTATATTTTTGTTCAAAATATTGAATTAAATGTAATTTTAATTAATTTTATATCTGTAATTTTTTTCCTTTATTTCATTGTGTTCGTTTATTTTTTAAGTCATCCCCATTCATACTTGTGACGGTTCCCTACGCACGGAAATGTGAAAAGTATGAATGGTGATACCCTTCTTTCATTGTTTGGGCCGGCCCACGTGACCCCAGGGGCGCTTGCCAACCGCATGCGCCCCTGGAACACGTGGGCCTCTCCTTATTTCTACCAGGAGAGGCCCAGGATCGCGAGCCTCCGTAACTCCCGGAACACCACGTGAATGCGTCGAAAATTTGATGATCGGACGCTTCCGCCCGCGGGAAGACTCCGCTCGCAAATTCAGGCGCATTATTTCGTCGAACCGCTGATCAATTTATATAAGTGAGCATATCAGCCTTGGCTCAGTTGTTAGGACACTTGCCTTCGAGTTGAAGGTTGTGGGTTGAAGTCCCTCCCAAGAAATTTGTGCATATAATCCAGGCTCTTATCCGCAATGCGATGCTAATCCAGTGCTGCACTGTCGCATCTGCCGTCTTTCGGATGAGATGTTCAACCACGGTCTCGTCTGACTGATTGGGAAGCTGTAAAAGATCCCACGGCAATAGTTCGAAGAAATGCAAAGGCATTCTACCCGGTGTCCTGGGCAAGATTTATCCCTCAGGCAACGTCACTAACACAAATGATCTGGTCGTTATCACATTGCTGGTCATGGGACCTTTCTGTGTGAAAACTGGCGGCCGCGTTTACTTCATTACAACAGTGACTAGACTTCAAAATGTCTCACTTGGCGGTAAAGCGGCACGGGGTGTCTTGTGGTCACGAACGGATGATATAAATGCACGGCAGCTGTCTCTCATTCTGCCAGCATTTCACACTTCTGAGCCTGCTTTTGTTTCTTAACCTGTCCTATTACCATCTCGTCTTGCCTTGAGCATCTCTTAATGTCTCTACTTACCATAGACCAACCCTTTTGTTCTTTTATTCCTACCCCCAGCCTCCCCCTTGCTTTTTTTATCTCTTTCATTTCCTGCTTTTTTCTCAGTTCTGACGAAGGGTCTTCGACCTGAAACGTAAACTCTGTTTCTCTCTCCACGGATGTTGCCTGGCCTGCTGAGTTTTTCCAGCGTTTTCTGTTGTTGTTTTGATATAAATGCATGTCGTTCTTTATTTTTCTATAGCAGTATCCAACTGCTAAACAATCTCTTCAAAGTTGAATAAATTGGCCGACTTAGTTTATAATAAGAGGCGGAATAACAAATCTACTCCCTGTCTCATTGTTAATATTCTCGTTCGTGTTCAAATATGTTTTATCAGAAAAGCAACTAAGTGAGAAAGAAAAAGGTAATGTTAGTGGGGTACTTTTGACTCCATTTTCGCAATCATCACGGAACTAAAAGATTATAAATATCGGGAAAGACTGAACAGGCTCGGTTTATCTTCGGCAGGGAAGTCAGGGTTGAGGGGTGATTTGATAGAGGTTTTTAAAATTAGGAAGTGGTTTGATAAGGTAGATGTAGAGTAACCGTTTCCACTTGTGAGGAGTCCAAAACCAGGCCATAAATATATGTGAGAAGTCGCACAACACCAGGTTATAGTCCAACAGTTTTATTTGAAATCACAAGCTTTCGGAGCGCTGCTCCTTCGTCAGGTGAAGTGAAGAGATGCACATAGGCACAGCATATATAGTCAGAGAACACTGCCAGGTGATTACAGTTAATCTTTCTAACTGCCCTTTATCACACCTCGGCAGATGCGGCCGGACCTGAACGATTTCGGCGGGCTTCTGGTGAGATTACCACCTGCCTGAGGACCCTGACTCAGCAGAGGGGGAAGGAATATGGCTGCTGAAGGCCTTGGATTCTTGCCTAACTGGAGTGAAGCCTGCTGAACGGGAGGTCCAAATTGTTTAAAATGTTAATAAAATTGCAAGATTGTGGATTGCAATCAATTTGCACCACAATCGATTGTACTCTTTAATGGGGCCATTTAAAATTTAAGTCCCCGACCGCATGCCATAGTACCAAGACCATACTAATGTTCCTAAAAAAAAAAGACTTCACCTGACGAAGGAGCAGCGCTCCGAAAGCTTGTGGTTTCAAATAAAACTGTTGGACTATAACCTGGTGTTGTGCGTCTTCTCACATTTGTCCACCCCAGACCAACACCGGCATCTCCACATCATAAATATATGAATGCTGACTGATAAATCCAAAGGGAATTCTGAAGAAACCTCTTTACCTAGAGAGTGGTTAGAATGTGGCACTCGCTAGCACTTGGAGTGGTTGAGGCGAATAGCATAGATGCACTTAAGGGGAAGCTAGACAAATACATGCGGGAGAGAGCAGTGGAAGGTTATGCTGATAGTCTTAGATTACGGAGGCTCGTGTGGAGCATAAACACTGACCTCGACCAGTTGGGACGAATGGCCTGTTTCTGTGCTGTAAATTCGATGTAATTCTATGACTTGCACCTCACTCAATTGCCTAGGCAACCAAAGACTTGTATAATTGGGTGATTGGGCAGAAGCATGGCCGATGCAATATAATGTGGATAAATGCGAGGTTAAAAACACTTTGGTGTCAAAAACAGGAAGGCAGATTATTATCTGAATGGCAATAGATTGGGAGAAGGGGAAGTGCAACGAGGGCTGCACCAGTCGCTGAAGGTAAGCATGCAGGTGCAGCAGGTGGTTAAGAAGGCAAATGGTATGTTGGCCTTCGTAGCGAAAGGGTTCGAGTACAGGAGCAAGGATGTCTCGCTGCAGTTGTACAGGGCCTTGGTGAGACCACATCTTCAGTACTGTGTGCAGTTTTGGTCGCCTTATCTGAGGAAGGATGTTCTTCCCATGGAGGGAGTGCAGCGAAGATTCACCAGGCTGATACCTGGGATGGCAGGAGTGACGTATGAGGAGAGGTTGGGGCGATTGGGCTTATACTCGCTGGAGTTCAGAAGAATGAGAGGGGATCTCATTGAAACTTATAAAATTCTAACAGGACTAGACAGACTAGATGCAGGAAGGATGTTCCTGTTGGCCGGGGAGTCCAGAACCAGGGGTCACAGTCCAAGGATAAGGGGTAAGCCATTTAGGACTGAGATGAGGAGGAATTTCTTCACCCAGAGAGTGGTGAACCTGTGGAATTCTCGACCACAGAAGGCAGTGGAGGTCAATACATTAAATATATTCAAGAAGGAGTTAGATATATTTCTTAAGGCTAAAGGGATCAAGGGATATGGCGGAGAAGGCAGGGACAGGGTACTGCATTTGGATGATCAGCCATGATCTCATTGAATGCCGGAGCAAACTCGAGGGGATGAATGGCCTACTCCTGCTCCTATCTTCTATATTTCTATGTTTCTATGTAATAGTCCTTCCAAACCACACGCACTTCCCTGTTTACAGTTCAGGATGATTAGCTTTGTTTTGTATTCTTTTTCCAGAAATCGGAAAACTGAAAGACGATCTCGAAGATATAGGTGAGTGGGAGTGGGGCGGGGGGTGCAGTTCTCCTTCGAAACCGGAAGTTAACTAACTTATTTCCCTCATTGCTATCCTCACAAAGGAACAGGTTCCTTCAGCACTGCTGAAGAAATGAATTCCCAAACTGTTTCACAAAATTCTCCTTTAAGTTGACCCTAGGAATTGATAGGGTAGATGGATAGAAACTATTTTCTCTGGCGGGGAAATCCAGAACAAGGGTGCATAACCTTAAATTAGACCAAAGAGGTGATGGTAGCAAGCACTTATTCACGCAAATGGTGGTGGAAATCTGGAACTTCCTCCCCCAAAAAGCTATTGTGGCTGGGTCAATTGAAAATTTCAAAACTCAGACTGCTGGTTTATATTAGGTTAGGGTGCTATGGGGTACAGAACCCAGGCGAGTAGACAGAGGTAATTTAAACAAATCAGCCGTGATATAATTGGACTGCGGACAGGCTCGAGATTCTGAATGGCCTACTTCTGTTCCTATTTGTCTTCCTGTTTTCCGTCTGAGCATTGAAAATTTTATAAGACAGAAGAACCACACCTGAAATATAAAGACAATTGACCATGGCTCTGAACTATCCAACGTTTACATTAGTGGTTCGGTCAAAAGTTTAATGTTTGCCGTATCGGAAGTATTCTGGCCCATTCCATATCCTGCTCCATCAACATAGAGTCCAACAGCTTTATTTTCAATCACAAGCTTTCGGAGCGCTGCTCCTTCGTCAGATGTAGTGAAGAGATGCATATAGGCACAGCATATATAGTCATATATGTTCTCTGACTATACATGCTGTGCCTATATGCATCTCTTCACTTCACCTGACGAAGGAGCAGCGCTCCGAAAGCTTGTGATTTTAAATAAAGCTGTTGGACTATAACCTGGTGTTGTGCGACTTCTCACATTTGTCCAGCCCAGTCCAACACCGGCATCTCCACGTCATCAACATAGAATGATAGAATGGAATCCTGGAATCATTCAGCACATCAAGTGTCCATTCGGCACAATGTGCCGGTGCTGGCTCTTTGAAAGAGCGACTCCAATCGTCCTACTACCCAGGTCTTGCCCATAGTTCTTCCATTCTCTCCCCTTCAATTATATATCCCATTCACTTTTGAAGGTTGCTATACAGACTGCTTCAACCATCCTTTGAGGCAGCACATTTCAGGGCATAACAACACGCTGCATAAATAAAAATCCTCCTCCTCCCCCCATAATTCTCTTGCCAATTATTTGAAATCGGTGTCTTCTGGATGCAGACCCTTCTGCCACTGGAAACGGTTTCTGCTTATTTACTCGACCAAAACCCTACCTGATTTTCAACGCCACTATTAAATTGACCCTTGACCTCCTCTGCTCGAAGGAGAACAATTGCGGCTTCTTCAATCTCTGTAAACAACTGACGTTACTAATCCCTGGTATCATTCTGGTAAGTCCCATCTGCACCTGCGACGAGGCCTTGTGATCCTTCCTCAACTATGGTGGCCAAAGTTGGGACAATGCTCCAGCTTCGGCATAACCAGTCACTTACAATGGTTTATCATAAACTTTGATAAATCATGATAACCGGACTGCGAAATATGAACTAAACCGGATCAAGTTCCCTTTTCTTGGTAAAAATGTGAGATAACCTATCAAGCATGAGAGTAAGCAGCAGATTTATTTGTGAATATTACTACGTGTCGTTTATCTTATCATCAGGTCAAAAAATCAGTAAGAAAGACAAAGGTAAGGGAGTGAGCATCGCCTGTTTCGTGAAGAGTGCTTTATATTTGCATATTTTTGCGCTTTCTACACATAATTGTAAACCATATTGCATGTGGAATTCCAGCGTGCTGAAGGCTAAACGCTAACCTAATTGATATCTTTAAGAACTTGTCGTAAAATGAGAAGCAAATAGTGATAGAATTCGCGGCTAAAAAGGGTTAAATCATGAGGACAGATTGCTTTAACTGGGCTCGTATTCACTTGAATATAAAACATGACGGCCCAGAAATTCCGATCGCAGGCCTCCCGCGGGCGGAGGGCTTCGATCTGGAAAAATCTGCGCCAAGACCGGTGGGCTCCCGGGAGGCGCAGAGTTCCGGTGCTGGGCCTGTCCAAACTGCCGGTGCGCAGGGCCCAGGTATCCCAGAGGCGCAGGTGGTTCGCAGCGTCCCTGGGATCACGTGGGCTACGGGGAGCCAATCACAGAAGGGAATCTCCCTTCATACATTTGACAGGAAGACCTGTCAAATATATGAATAGAGATCACCTCCAAAACATAGTAAAACTTTAAATAAATTTGAAAAAAATTACATTTTTAAAATGACTTGAAATTACAATAAATTAAGTATTATAAACAAAAACTTTATTTTTTGAAAAAAATAATTAAAGATTTTAACGGGGCTAAAAATAAACTTAACTTTCTTTACAGTATTTTTAAATGATAAATCAGTGGAAATTTTTTTATTTTAATTTTTTTCATCTCTTATCCTGGTAAAAGCAGCCCTTACGCCTGCTTTTACAAGGCTCAAGATTGTAAGTGTTTTCTGCGGGCGGAGGGTCTCCAAAAGCGGAACTCTCCGCCCGCAGAGGCCCTTCTCCCGGGCAGCTCGAGGATCTGTCAAGAGCATTCTTGACTGATCGGAAATGCCGGTTTCCAGCGCGTGCGCAGTGCATGCCTGAAACCGGCATTTCCGATGTCCCTACGGATGAGTACACAGCGCGTACACACCCGTGGGGATCGGAATTTCTGCACCGAGATTATTGAGGTGTTTAATATCATTAAAGGATTGTATAGGTTGGATAGATACAACTAAACTATTTCCTCCAGTGAGGAATCGTGAACAAGGGGGCATAACCTTAGAGATAGAGCTAGGCCGTTCGGAGTTAATACCAGGAAGAATATCTTCACACAAGAGTTAGTACGATTCTCAAAATCTCACCCCACCCCGCCCCCCTCCCAATAAATCTGCTGATTCAAGGCAATTGAATTTCTAAAGAAAGATTAATAGTTCTTTGTCAGGTAAAGTTATTAAGGGTTATTGAAACAAGGCGGCTAAATGGAGTTAAGATATCGATCGGCCATGAGCTACGAAATGGCGGAAACAGGCCTACTGGCGAAAACCTGTTCCTATGTTGCTATGTTTTTCACTGGTCGCTGAGATGCAACAAGGGGATAAAAAAAACACAAGATAGAAAGGTAGCAGAGGTTAGAAACGATTCTCTGCACGAAGATAGTCATCCCCTGATACCTCGAAATATCAAGGGCTCCTATTTATCTCTTGCAGAATTAGAGAAACTGAAAGCAAATGTACAAGAAATGGGTGAGTGGAAACAGAATTTCATTTGAAACTCGAGTATGGGATGAAGAATTTTTGTGGTTGAAACTGCCTTATATCCTGGTTGTGGCCAAAACATCTCTTGCGGTGCTATGCCTGCAGGCATACGCCTGCATGAAAGGCCCAGGTATCCCAGGGGCGCATGCCGCACGTAAGCGTCCCTGGGAGCACGTGGGCCTGCCCAACCAATCACAAAGGGGTATTTCCATTCTGCGTATTGGGATTCCATTTAGGTATGGAATCCCCATCAGCATAATAGGAAATCGCTAAAAAAAAATACACTTTCACCCCACTTAAATTAAAATAAATCATCACATATTAAAAATTAATTATAATACAATTTAATCAAAAATTTATTACTTTGAAAAATAAAATGTAAACATTTTTAAAGGGGCCAAAATATCCTAAACACATTTTAAATGTTTAAATGATTAAAAAAATATATATATTTATTTAAACCCCTTATGCTGGTAAAAGAAGGCTTTTTCCTGCTTTTACAAAGGGTATGAGTTTCGTAGGCATTCGCTGGGCAGCAGTTGGGAAAAATCCCAACCCTGCGCCAGTGAATTTCCATTTCCTTCGGATTCGGACGATGTGTCAAGCTGAATCTCGACGGATCCCGAGTTCCGAGTTTTCGCGCATGTCCATCGCATGTTGAAACCCAGGAACTTGTGGGGCACTTACGACATCCGCGCCATGTTTTCAAATCTCGATTGGGCCTCGCTCCTTTGATAGGTCGGCAACCTTCTGCAGCCCGACAACCCATCGAGATCTCTGTGCTGCTCCACTTCTGGCCTGTTGCAAATCCCCCGATATCCATCGCTCAGCCAACGGTACACATAGCCTCCGCCACCGCGGGAGCAAACTCAGTAATTCCATCCAAAAACCATTCACAATATATATTAATGATCTAGACGAGGGAATTGGATGTAATATCTCCAAGTTTGCAAACGACACAAAGCTGGGTCGGAGTGTGTGCCGTGAGGAGGATGCTGAGAAACTCCAGTATGATTTGGACAGGTTGGGTGATTGGGCAGAAGCATGGCAGATGCAATATAATGTGGATAAGTGCGAGGTTATCCACTTTGGTGTCAAAAGCAGGAAGGCAGATTATTATCTGAATGGCAATAGATTGTGAGAAGGGGAAGTGCAACGAGACCTGGGTGTCCTTGTGCACCAGTCGCTGAAGGTAAGCATGCAGGTGCAGCAGGCGATTAAGAAGGCAAATGGTATGCTGGCCTTCGTAGCGAAAGGGTTTGAGTATAGCAACAAGGATGTCTTGCTGCAGTTGTACAGGACCGTTGGTGAGACCACATCTTGAGTATTGAGTGCAGTTTTGGTCACCTTATCTGAGGAAGGATGTTCTTGCCATGGAGGGAGTGCAGCGAAGATTCACCAGGCTGATACCTGGGATGGCAGGAATGACGTATGAGGAGAGATTGGGTCGAATGGGATGATCAGCCATGATCTCATTAAATGGCGGAGCAGGCTCGAGGGGCTGAATGTCCTGCTCCTGCTCCTATCTTCTATGTTTCTGTTTCTATGTTTCTATTCCGCCTCTCTACCTCGCTCTACTACTGGCAGTCGTGGGTTCAGTTGGTCGCAGTCCCGCCTTGGAGTCCGAATTGCTGTGAGTTCGCAGACGCACTTCAGGAGGCATGAGCACAAACAATGCAGGCTGACACCCAAGTGCAGTACTGAGGTACTGCTGCACTGTCGGAGGTGCCATCTTTCAATTCTGACGTTAAACCGTCTGCCCTCTCAGGTGGCCGTAATTGATTCCATGGCAATATTGCGAAGAATAGCAGGGGAGTTATCCCCGGTGTTTGGCCAATATATATAGAAACATAGAAATATAGAAAAATAGGAGCAGGAGTAGGCCCTTCGAGCCTGCTCCGCCATTCAAATTGATCATGGCTGATCCTCTGTCTCAATACAATACTCCCGCTCTCTCCCCATACCCCTTGATGCCTTTTGTGCCTACAAATCTATCTATCTCCTTCTTAACTATATTCAGTGACTTGGCCTCCACAGCCTTCTGTGGTAGTGAATTCTACAGGTTCATCACCCTCTGAGTGAAGAAATTTCTCCTCATCTCAGTCCTAAATGTCCTACCCCGTAACCTGAGACTGTGACCCCTCTTTCTAGAGCCCCCAGCCAGGTAAACATCCTCCCAGCATCCCGTCTGTCTAGCCCTCTCAGAATTTTAAACGTTTCAAGGACATCCCCTCTAGTTCTTCTAAACTCCTAATCGACTCAATCTCTCCTCATACCACAGTCCTGCCATCCCACGAATCAGTCTGGTGAACCTTCGCTGCGCTCCCTCTATGGCAAGTTTATCCTTTCTTAGCTAAGGAGAACAAAACAGCACACAGTACTCCAGGTGTAGTCTTACCAAGGCCCTGTATAAATGTAGTAAGACATTCTTGCTCCTGTACTCAAATCCTCTGGCAATGAAAGGCAACATACCATTTGCCTTCCTAACTGTTTGCTGCACCTGCATGTTTGCTTTCAGTGGCTGGTGTACAAGGACACCCAGGTCCCTCTGCATATCAACATTTCCGACAGTGCAGCGCTCCCTCAGTACTACACTGGAGAATCAGCCTAGATTTTTATGCTCCTGGAGTTGGACTTGAACACAAAATCACATCTGACTTAGGAGGCGAGCATAAGAACATAGCATAAGACGTAGGAGCAGGAGTAGGTCATTTGACCACTCGAGCCTGCTCCGACATTCAATAAGATCATGGCTGATCTGATCTTGGCCTCAACTCTACTTCCCTGTCCGCTCCCCATAACCCTTGACTGCTTTACCTTTCAAAAATCTGTCTATCTCCAACTTGAATATATTCAATGATTCAGCCTCCACAGCTCTCTGGGGAAGAGAATTCCAAAGATTCACGACCCTCTGAGAGAAGAAATTCCTCCTCATTTCCGATTTATTCTGGAAGCATGCCCCCTAGTTCTAGATTCCACCACGAGGGGAAACAACCTCTCTGCATCTGCTCTGCCAAGCCCCCTCAGAATCTTATATTTATCAATAAGATCCCCTCTCATTCTTCTAAACTCTAATGAGTATAGTCCCAACCTGCTCAACCTTTCTTCATAAGACAATCCCTTCATCTCCGGAATCAGCCTCGTGAATCTTCTCTGAACTGCCTCCAATGCAAGTATATCCTTCCATAAATAAGGAGGACAAAATTGTACGCTGTACTCCAGGTGTGGTCTCACCAACGCCCTGTACAGTTGTAACAGGACTTCCCTATTGCTATACACCATGTCCTTTGCAATAAAGGCCAACATTCCATTTGTCTTTCTAATTACTTGCTGGCCACTGAGTCATTTAAGATTATGATGTGGAGATGCCGGTGTTGGACTGGGGTGGACAAATGTGAGAAGTCGAACAACACCAGGTTATAGTCCAACAGCTTTATTTGAAATCACAAGCTTTCGGAGCGCTACTCCTTCGTCAGGTGAAGTGAAGAGATGCATATAGACACAGCATATATAGTCAGAGAACACTGCCAGATGATTACAGTTAATCTTTCCAACTACCCTTTAGCACACCTCGGCAGAGAGATAACCACGGTAATCATCTGGCAGTGTTCTCTGACTATATATGCTGTGTCTATATGCATCTCTTCACTTCACCTGACGAAGGAGCAGCGCTCCGAAAGCTTGTGATTTCAAATAAAGCTGTTGGACTATAACCTGGTGTTGTGCGACTGCTCACATTTAAGATTATGTACGTGTTTGATAAGTTAGACGTAGAGAAGATATTTCCAATTGTGAGGGAGTTCAGGACGAGGGGCCACAAATATAAAAGTCACCAATAAATCAATAAGCAATTCAGGAGGAGCTTCTTCAACCGTAGAGTGGTTGCTATGTGGAAGTCGCTACCACAGGAAGCAGGTGAGGCGAATTATCGATGCATTGAAAGGGACTCTATATAGACACATGAGGGAGAGCGGAATAAAGGAAATGCTGATAGACTTAAATGAGAAGGGTTTGGAGCAGGCTCATTTGGAGCATAGATGCCGGCAGGGAGCAGTAGGGCCAAAAGCTCCCCTAGCAACCCACCAATTTTAGCCTCCATAAACTTGAGCTCATCCAAATCTCTGCTGCCCATATACCAACTCGCAGCCAATTCCGCTCGCCCATCAAACATAAGTCCTGCTCTGGCAATGCCTCTATTTTTGCAGAGAAACATAGAAGATAGGAGCAGGAGTAGGCTATTCGACCCCTCTAGCCTGCTCCGCCATTCAATGCGATCATGGCTGATCATCCAAATTCAGTACCCTGTCCCTGCTTTCTCCCCATATCCCTTGATCCCTTTAGCCTTAAGAAATATATCCAACTCCTTCTTGAATATATTTAATGAATTGGCCTCTACTGCCTTCTGTGGTAGAGAATTCCACAGTTTCACCACTCTCTGGGTGAAGAAATTCCTCCTCATTTCAGTCCTAAATGGCTTACACCTTATCCTTAGACTGTGACCCCTGGATCTGGACTCCCCGACCATCGGGAAAATCCTTCCTGCATCTAGTCTGTCCAGTCCTTTCAGAATTTTATAAGTTTCAATGAGATCCCCTCTCATTCTTCTAAACTCCAGCGAGTATAAGCCCAATCGACCCAATCTCTCCTCATACGTCATTCCTGCCATCCCAGGTATCAGCCTTGTGAATCTTCGCTCAACTCCTTCCATGGCAAGAACCTCCTTCCTCAGATAAGGCGACCAAAACTGCACACAATACTCAAGGTGTGGTCTCACCAAGGCCCTGTACAACTTGCTGCATAACATCCTTGTTCCTGTACTCAAACCCTCTCGCTACGAAGGCCAATATACCATTTGCCTTCTTAACCGCCTGCTGCACCTGCATGCTTAACTTCAGCGACTGGTGCACGAGGACACCCAGGTCTCGTTGCACTTCCCCTTCTCCCAATCAATTGCCATTCAGATAATAACCTGCCTTCCTGTTTTTGACACCAAAGTGGATAACATTCTGTACTATAGACCCTATTTAACTCTACGAAACACAAAGTTCACTGTTGCATATCTGCATGGAGTGCTGCAATTATGATTTTTACACAATGGTCAGTATTATCGTGTATTCCATATTTCGTACCAATATTAAGGAGTTGTGCGCGTGGAGCTGCCCATGGCTCACTAGAACATGGATCAAATTTCTGTGACCCAAGAGCAATGCGAAATTTGGTAGAACAGAGTGAAATTAACGTGTTATTGGCCCTGAAATTGGCCTCTCCGGCTTGCCGCGCTTGGTAAGAATCGCGCGCGCACTTACCTACTGTGCCTGCCGTTGACCTCTGGGCCCACAGGAACTTCAGCTCCTGGGCCTGCTCTAAGTGACAGCGCCCAGTGTGTGCGTGTCCCAGGGCGCAGTTAGTGCGATGGGTCCCCTGGGATCACGTGGGCCATGGAGAGCCAATGGCAGCAGACCATCTTTCATTCATAGATTTGACAGGAAGATCTGTCAAATCTATTAATTGAAATCGGCACCAAAAGAACAGCTAAACTTCAAATAAATTAAAAAAAACATCACATTTATAAAATAACTATAGGTTAAATAAATTAACTACTTTAAACAAAAATTTTAATTCTTGAAAAAATTAAAATACTTTTTAACAGTGCTAAAAATAAACTTACCTTTCTTTAAAGTATCTACAAAAGATAAACCTGTTGAAAAAAATGTTAAATCATAATTAATTAACCACTTACCTTGTTGAAAACGGGTCCTGCGCCTCCTTTTTAAAAGCGTGGGTTCTTCAATACTTACCCTCCCGTAGAAATCTAAAAAAAAACGAAGTTTGCTGCGTGCGCGCAGCCTCTACCGCGCACGCGGTTCCCCTATGAACCGCCCCCTTCACGAGGCCGCAAGTTCCGGTTTCCCGCGCATTCGCAGTGCATGCAGGAAACCGGCACTTCAGGACGCCTTACCGGTGAGTACACAGTGCGTACTCACCCGGGAAGGGCCGAATTTTTGGCCTATTATTTCAGTTATTATTGTCATGAACTCTGCTAACATTTCCATTTACCCGTATTAGAAAAATCGTTAAAGGATAAAGGAAAAGGTAAGGTTTTTAAAAAAAGGAGCCATCTTTGTGCTCGTTAGTAGATCAATCACTTGCTCAAAACTGCTGATTTCACCGGAGTTGAATCCATGTTAAACGATGACGACCAACTTCCACCTCCATAACCACGCCCTGCTCTGAATATCTGCTGCTGAAACACTCATCCATGCCTTTGTTGTCTTTAGACTCCAAATTTCCAATGATCCGCTAGCCGGCCACCAACTTACAGCCTCCGTAAACATGAGGAAGGATGTCCTTATCTGAGGAAGGATGTTCTTGCCATGGAGGGAGTGCAGCGAAGATTCACCAGGCTGATACCTGGGATGGCAGGAATGACGGATGAGGAGAGATTGGGTCGATTGGGCTTATACTCGCTGGAGTTTAGAAGAATGAGAGGGGATCTCATTGAAACTTATAAATTTTATCAGGACTAGACAGACTAGATGCAGGAAGGATGGTCCCGATGTTCGGGGAGTCCAGAACCAGGGGTCACAGTCTAAAGATAAGGGGTAAGCCATTTAGGACAGAGATAAGGAGGAATTTCTTCACCCAGAGAGTGGTGAACCTGTTGAATTCTCTACCACAGAAGGCAGTGGAGGCCAATTCATTAAATATATTCAAGAAGGAGTTCGATATATTTCTTAAGGCTAAAGGGATCAAGGGATATGGGGAGAAGGCAGGGACAGGGTACTGAATTTGGATGATCAGCCATGATCTCATTGAATGGCGGCACAGGCTCGAGGGGCCGAATGGCCTACTCCTGCTCCTATCTTCTATTTTTCTATAAGTTAATTCAAAACTCTCCTGCCTGTATAACAACTCGCAACAAATCCCATTCGCCCATCAAACCTGACTCCTAGCCTGGCAATGCCTCGAGTTCTATTCTATTCCTTGTTCTCAATCTCTGTAAACTCCAGCATTACAGCCCTTCCGGAATCTCTGCACTCCTCCAGTTCTGGCCTATTTTTGTGCCTTATGCTCTCTAATCTCTGGCATTCACTCCCTAAATCTCGACGCCTCTCCATCCTCCATGAAAACATTACGGTCATATTTTGCGACACCTACCGTACGAATGTGGTGTGTACACGCCCGTAGGGGGCATGCAATTTCCTAGCTCTCTTAGCAATCTCATTCTATTTTGTTGTGACATTTTCAGATTGCTCTGATCATATTGATAGGAACACAGAATTAGGTAAGAATGGGAAAAATGGGAAATTGCTTGTTTGCTGTTAAACATAAAGTGAAGTGTGCCTTTGGTCTGTACTGTAACAATACTTGTCCTTCAATCAAACTATCTTCACTTTGCACTTGAGAAGTACCGCATTCCGAAATATCTGTAACAGAGGCCATGGGCTGAAAGTTTAACCTGACCCTGCCATCGGGAAATCGACGGGAACGTCTGCCACGCTGATTTTAAAGCCAGGCTGATTTTATACTCCAATGAAATAAAAATTCGTTAAAAAACAATGTATATCAAACAAATTATTTTCTTGGAAAAATAAATTTTGTTCCGAAGTACCCTAAACTGTTTTTAAAGTTTTTTTTTTAGTTTAAATGATTAACAAATATACATATATATATATAGGCCAAGATATTCCATTCCCTACGGGTGGCGACGCGCTGTATACCCACACGTCGGGACATCCGAAATGCCGGTTTCAGGCATGTACAGCGCATGCGCTGAAAACCGGCATTTCCAGGTCTGTCCAGAATGATCTTGACAGATCTTCGACTGCCCTGGAGAGGAGCCTCTGCCGGCGGATAGTTCCGCTTTTTGGAGACCCTCCGCCCGCAGAAAACCCTTACAATTCTTATGCCTAGTAAAAGCAGGCGTAAGGCCGGCAATTCCAGGATAAGACTTCAAAAAAGTTTTTAAAAACAATTTCAATGATTTATCATTTAAAACTACTTCAAAAAAAGGTAAGTTAATTTTTAGCCCCTTAAAAAACGATTTCTTTCAAAAAATTACATTATTGTTTAAAATACTTAATTTATTGTAATTTCAAGTGATTTTAATAATGTGATTTTAAAAAAAATCTTTAAAGTTTTACTATGTTTTTGGGGTGATGTCCATTCATATATTTGACAGGTCTTCCTGTCAAATGTATGAAGGGAGATTCCCTTCTTTGATTGGCTCCCCATGGCCCACGTGATCCCAGGGACGCTGCGAACTCCCTGCGTCTCTGGGTTACGTGGGCCCTGCGCACTTCAAGTTTGGAGAGGCCCAGGAGCGGAAGTGTGTGCGTCCAGGGAGCCCTCAGGTAAGGACGTAGATTTTTCCAGATCGCAGGCCTCCGCCCGCGGGAGGCCTGCGATCGGAAAATACCGGCCAATATTCTTTAAAGCAGGCGTAAGAGTTTCGTGGGCATTCGCTATGCATGGAGAAACCCAGAACTTGCAGGGCACTTATGGCTGTGTACGCTGTGTCTAACCAGTCACAGTCCCTGGAAAATGAGTAGTTATAAGGACTATTTGGTTTGCCATGGCACTTGCCTATTGTTCAGTCCAACACGACGCTGAATTTATAATACATAAAATCATAGAGTAATAACGGCACATATGGCGGCCATTCGGCCCATCAAGACCGTGCCGGCTCTCTGTAGAGCAATCCAGTCAGTCCCTTTGCCCCGCTCTATCCCCGTAACCCTGCAAGTTTATTTCCCTCAAGTGCCTAGCCAGTCTCCTCTTAAAAAGATTGAGTGTCTCCGCTTCCACCACTTCTGTCGGCAACGAATTCCAGGTCATCACCACTCGCTGCGTAAAAACGTTTTTCCTAACACCCCCCCGCCCCGTATCTCTTGCCCAAAACCTTAAATCTGTGTCCCCTAGTCCTTGTACCATCAACTAGTAGGAACATCCTTCCCCGTCTAGCCTATCCAAACCCGTCATAATCTTGTACACCTCTATCAAATGACCGCGCAACCTCCTTTGCTCTAATGAAAACAAATCCAGCTTCTCAAACCTGTCCTTGTAGCTAAGATCCCCCATCCGCGGAACCATTCTGGTAAATCTCCTCTGCACCCTCTCAAGTGCATTCACATCCTTCCTAAAGTCTGGTGACCAGAACAGGATGCAATACTCCAGTTGTGGCCAATCAGCGCTTTATAAAGGTTCAGCATAACTTCTCTACTTTTGTACTGAATACCTCTATTTATGAAACCCAAGATCCCATATGCTTTGCTAACCACTCTCTCAATATGTCCCGCCACCATCAGGGACCTATGCACATTAACTCCCAGGGCCCTCTGTCCCTGCACACTCTTTAAAACTGTGCCATTAAGTGTATATTGCCTCTCCCTGTTCCTTCTGCCAAAATGCATCACCTCACGCTTCTCTGTATTAAATTCCATCTGCCACTTGTTTGCCCATTCTGCTCGCCTTTCTATGCCCTGTTGCAGTCGCTTGGTTTCATCATCACTGTTTGCCACACACCCAAGTTTGGTGTCAACGGCAAACTTAGAAATTCTACATCTGAATAATATCAAGTGTTAGATATTCATTTTGGGCGGCACCACACAACTGGCGGAACACAGTGCCTATTATACGCCCTGCCTGATATTCAGCTCCCATAAGCTTCAATGAAAGAAAGAAATTGCATTTATATAGTGCCTCCCTGACAGCAGTACATGTCAAAGTGATTTACCACCGATGTAGCACTGTTAAAGAGTAATCACTATTGTAATGCACGTGATGCAGCATCAGATGCGCGCGCAGTCAGCTCTCAGAATCAGCAATAACATAATGACCAGATAATCGGTGATGGTGATTTTGGCTACGGAACACCTATTGGCCCAGGACAGCGGGGAGAATTTCCCTGCTCTTCGAAATAGAGAGAAGTCACGCAACATCAGGTTATAGTTCCAACAGCTTTATTTGAAATCACAAGCTTTCGGAGCGCTGCTCCTTCGTCAGGTGAAGTGAAGAGATGCATATAGGCACAGCATATATAGTCAGAGAACACTGCCAGGTGATTACAGTTAATCTTTCACTTGTGACCCCACCTCATTGTCTTTGAGGTAATGTTTTCCTGACTGACCTGTTTGGACACCATCCACACCTTTGATTGCCGTGATTATCTCTCTGCCGAGGTGTGATAAAGGGCATGTGAAAGATTAACTGCAAGTATCTGGCAGTGTTCTCTGACTATATATGCTGTGCCTATATGCATCTCTTCACTTCACCTGACGAAGGAGCAGCGCTCTGAAAGCTTGTGATTTCAAATAAAGCTGTTGCACTATAACCTGGTGTTGTGCGACTTCTCACATTTGTCCATCCCAGTCCAACACCGGCATCTCCACATCCTCGAAATAGTGGCCGCGGTTTCAGTTGCGTCCACTTGAGAGGGCAGACTGCGCCTGGGTGTTACATCTCATGGGAAAGAGGGAATCTCCCAAATGGAACCATTGCCTCAGTCATAGCACTGGGAGCGTCAGCCTCGGTTTCGTTCTCGGATCGCTGCAGTGAGACTTCAACCCACGATGATAAGACTCAGAAGGGAGAGAGCGCTTCCTAATTGCGAGGCAGGAAGTAGAACTGGAGGTCTATCCGATATCACCCTCTGAGGGCTTCCGCCCAATTCGAATTTAGACACGTCCCAACACTGCTGCACGTTCAGTTATGAAGCCTCATACCAAATATAATTACATCGGATTACATAGGATATACGGCACAGAAACAGGCCATTCAGCCCAACCAGTCCATGACGGCGTGTATGCTCCACACGAGCCTCCTCCCGTCTTTCCTCATCTAAATATATCAGCATAACCCTCGATTGCCTTCTCCCTCATATGCTTGTCTGCATCCATACTATTGGCGTCAACCACTCCCTGTGGCAGCGAGTTCCACATTCTCACCATTCTTTTGGTGAAGAAGCTACTTCTGAATTTCCAATTGGATTTCATGGTGTCCATCTTATAATAATGGCCGCTAGTTATGCTCTTCCCCACAAGTGGAAACATTCTCTCTGTATCCACTCTATCAAAACCTTTCATAATTTTAAAACCCTCTATTAGGTCACCCCTCAGCCTTCTCTTTTCAAGAGAAAAGAGAGCCAGCCTGTTCATCCTTTCATGATATGTATACCTTCCCTTTTTATGAATATACAATTTTAAATAAATATTCGTCCAGTATTGTTAATGCTTCCTGCGCGACATAACCAGTTATCTATCCAAGTCAATACCTTGCCCCAATCCCATGTGCCTTAACTTTAGACGCTAGTCTCTTATGCGGGATCTTGTCGAAAGCCTTTTGAAAGTCCACATACACCACATCTACTGGTTCTCCGTTATCTTTTTTCCAGTTACATCCTTAAAAAATTCCAGTAGATTAGTCAAGCACGATTTCCCTTTTGTAAATCCATGTTGACTTTGTCCGATCCTGTCACTGTTTTTCAAGTGCTCAGCTATTACATCCTTTATAATGGACTCTAGCATTTTCCCCACTGCCGATGTCAGGCTTACCAATCTGTAATTCCCCGCGTTCTCTCTACCACCCTTTTTGAATAGTTGTGTAACATAAGCTACCCTCCAATCCATGGGTACAGTTCCAGATTCCATCGAATGTTGGAAGATGATCAGCAATGCATCTACTATTTCTCGGACCACTTCCTTATGTACCCTAGGATGTAGATTATCAGACCCTGGGGAATTATCGGCCTTCAATCCCGTCAATTTCCCTAACACCATTTCCCTGCAAATACTGATTTCTTTCAGTTCCTCCCTTTCATCAGACCGTATGTTCTCCAACATCTCTGGGAGGTTATTTGTGTCCTACTTTGTGAAGACAGAACCAAAATATGCATTCAATTGGTCTGCCATTTCTTTGTTCCCCATTATAACTTCCCCCTGCTCCCTGCACGACGTAACCATTGAATGGCTATTTTGCAGAACAAAAGTTGAAAACAAAGGATAAAGGTGATGAAAATAATGAATTGTCTTTTGCTTTATTTTGTTTGTTGTGAATCAGGTTTTTTGTTATATTCAGTCTCAGCTTGTGGAGGTCGCGGGCAAAGCGGACATTTATTGACCAATTCCCCAGTTGACTTTGAGAAGCTGATAGTGAGCCTGCTGCAGTTCGTGTAGTGAAGGTGCTCTCACAGTTAGGACGAGAGTTTGATCCAATGACGATGAAGGAACGGATCGTCCATACCCACGGGGGCTTGGTGCGTCCAGCTTGGACATGATTGTGTCCTCATACACCATGCCGCGCTCGTCCTTCTCATTGAAGCTTACTGCTTAAACTTCAATCGATAGCACAATTCCTATATGCATCCACTATTGAATGCGAAGGTAAGATAGATTGGCCGAAAATTTGCGATCGGATAGAAACATAGAAACATAGAAACATAGAAGATAGGAGCAGGAGTAGGCCATTCGGCCCCTCGAGCCTGCTCCGCCATTCAATGAGATCATGGCTGATCATCCAAACTCAGTACCCTGTCCCTGCCTTCTCCCCATATCCCTTGATACCTTCAGCTTTAAGAAATATATCTAACTCCTTCTTGAATATATTTAATGACTTGGCCTCAACTACCTTCTGTGGTAGAGAATTCCACCGGTTTACCACTCTCTGGGTGAAGAAATTCTTCCTCATTTCTGTCCTAAATGGCTTACCCCGTATCCTTAGATTATGACCCCTGGTTCTGGACTCTCCGACCATCGGGAACATTCTTCCTGCATCTAGTTTGTCCAGACCTGTCAGAATTTTATATGTTTCGATGAGATTCCCCTTTCATTCTTCTATACTCCAGCGAGTATAAGCCCAATCGACCCAATCTCTCCTCATATGTCATTCCTGCCATCCCAGGTATCAGCCTTGTGAATCTTCGCTGAACTCCTTCCATGGCAAGAACATCCTTCCTCAGATAAGGCGACCAAAACTGCACACAGTACTCAAGGTGTGGTCTCACCAAGGCCCTGTACAAGTACAGCAGGACATCCCTGTTCCTATACTCAAACCCTTTCGCTATGAAGGCCAACATACCATTTGCTTTCTTGGTTGATTTCCGCTGGCGGGTACCTTCGACCTGTAAACAAATCTACGCATTTAAGTGATGGCCCGGGATGTATGGAGACTTGGGCCTCTCCGGGTACGCGCGGGCAGAGGTCCACATATCCCAGGGACGTGTGCGGTTGTCAAGCGCCCCTGGAATCATGTGGGCCGGTCCAACCAATATAAAGAAGGGAATCCTCATGCATACTTACGGAAGCTGCGTATGTCTGGGACTCCCATAAGTATGAATAGGGATCACTTAAAAAATACACGAACACATTAAATAAAGGAAAAAAATTACATATTTAAAATTAAGTAAAATGTAATTTAATTAAATATATTAAACGAAAACTTTTGAAGAATATATATTTTTTTAACGGGTTGAAATAGAAACTTATATTATTCGACACGGTTTATAATGTATAAATGAATGATAATTTGTTTTCTAATTTTCAAAACTCTTATGCTGGACTTACACATGCGATTAACAGGCATAAGAATTTCACGGGCATTCAGCGGGCGGAACTTGGGCAAATAGCGGAACTCTCCACCCGCAGAGGCAAATGTCCCTGGGATGCGGAGGTGCAGATCGTGGTTGTACAAATCCGGGTCACAAAATACGGGCCATTTTTTCAAGCAGCAGAAAAGAATAGAATGATATGGTGATAGGGTGAGATGAAGAAGATTGGGCGGAGGCGCGTGTTGAGCATAAACGCAGGCACAGGCCAGTTGGACCGACAGACGAGAATCTCTGACTGTGCAGCATTCCCTCATTATAGCCTCTCTTACTGTACAACACTCCATCAGCACTGCTGCTCTGACAGTGCGGCGCTTCCTTAGTACTGCACCGCCAAAGTGCAGCGTTCCCTCAGTACTGCCCTTCCGACAGTGCGGCGCTCCCTCAGTACTGCCCCTCCGACAGTGCGGCGCTCCCTCAGTACTGCCCCTCCGACAGTGCGGCACTCCCTCAGTACTGCCCCTCCGACAGTGCGGCACTCCCTCAGTACTGCCCCTCCGACAGTGTGGAGCTCCCTCAGTACTGCCTCTCCGACAGTGCGGCGCTCTCTCAGTACTGCCCCTCCGACAGTGCGGCACTCCCTCAGTACTGCCCCTCCGACAGTGCGGAGCTCCCTCAGTACTGCACCGCCAAAGTGCGGCGCTCCCTCAGTACTGCCCCTCCGACAGTGCGGCGCTCCCTCAGTACTGCCCCTCCGACAGTGCGGCACTCCCTCAGTACTGCCCCTCCAACAGTGCGGTGCTCCCTCAGTACCGCCCCTCTGACAGTGCGGCGCTCCCTCAGTACTGCCCCTCCGACAGTGCGGCGCTCCCTCAGTACTGCCCCTCCGACAGTGCGGCGCTCCCTCAGTACTGCCCCTCCGACAGTGCGGCGCTCCATTAGTACTGCCCCTCCAGCAGTGCGGCGCTCCCTCAGTACTGCTCCTCCGACAGTGCGGCGCTCCCTCAGTACCTCTCCTCCGACAGTACAGTGCACCCTCATTACTGCCCCTCCGAAAGTCCAGCAGTCCCTCAGTACAGCCCCTCCGACAGTGTAGCACTCCCTGAGTACTGCCCCTCCGACAGTGTAGCACTCCCTCAGTACTGCCCCTCCGACAGTGCGGCGCTCCCTCAGTCATGCTCCTCCGACAGTGCAGCAACTGTGTTATGCTAAACATTGATAAAATACTAGATAGGCCTTAGCCGATGTATCGTGGTCAGTTCCGGGCAACAAGCTGTTTTAAGCAGGTCAGGTCCTGGGAGAGGGTGCAGAAGAAATGGGCCCGGGGATGGAGGACTTTAGTTTGGTAAAAAGCCTGGAGACGCTGTGTTGTTCTCTGCAGAACAGAGGTTAAGAGGAAATGAGATAGGCTGATACCTGGGAGGGCACGAATGACGTATGAGGAGAGATTCGGTCGATTGGGTTTATACTCGCTGGAGTTTAGAAGAATGAGAGGGGATCTCATTGAAACTTATAAAATTCTGAAATGACTGGACAGACTAGATGCAGGAAGAATGTTCCCGATGGTCGGGGAGTCCAGAACCAGGGGTCACAGTCTAAAAATAAGGGGTAAGCCATTTAGGACAGAAATGAGGAGGAATTTCTTCACCCAGAGAGTGGTGAACCTGTGGAATTCTCTACCATAGAAGGCAGTTGAGGCCAATTCATTAAATATATTCAAGAAGCAGTTCGATATATTTCTTAAGGCTAAAGGGATCAAGGGATATGGGGAGAAAGCAGGGACAGGGTACTGAATTTGGATGATCAGCCATGATCGCATTGAATGGCGGAGCAGGCTAGTTGGGCCGAATAGCCTACTCCTGCTCCTATCTTCTATGTTTCTATGTTTCTATGATAGAGATGCTCAGAACCTGAACGGTTATGATGGAGTGAATAAGGAGGAACTGTTTCCAGTGGCAGAAGGGTCGATAACCAGACGGTACTGTTTTAAGGTGATTGGCAAAAGAACCACAGGCGACATGTGGAAACATGTTGTTATACAAGGAGTTGGAAGCAGGCGGATAAGATTCAATAGTATCATTCAGAAGAGAAGTGGACAAATACTTGAAAGCATCAATAATACAGGACTATGGGAAAAGAGCAGGGGAGTGGGATTATTTGGATATCTCTACCAAAAAGTCGACACAGGAACGATGTGCCGAATGGACTCCTTCTGGACTGTATTCGACAGTGTAGTAAGGCTCGAGATTCTGTGTGCAAGTCTCTGAAGTGGGACTCGAACTTGTGACTCAGAGGCGAGATGGCCACCCACCCAGACAGGAAATTTCCTCTGCAGCCTTTCTAAGGGCGTCACATTCTTCCTAACGTTTGATTCCCTAATTGGCCACTATATTCGAGCTGGGGCACCTTGTAAAGCTTCTGGTCGTACACCCCAGTTCTGTCTGTCCCTGCACCCGCTTGAAAATTGGACCTTTTAGTTTAATTCCTTCTCCTTCTTCCTGCCAAAGGGAATCACTTCACAATTCTCTGCTTCAGATTCCATCTAAGAAAGAACATAAGAAATAGGAGCAGGAGTAGGCCAATCGGCCCCTCGAGCCTGCTCCGCAATTCAATAAGATCATGGCTGATCTGATCCTAACCGCCAATATACTATCACAGAACCATCTCCTGAACCTAACAGAATTGGACACACGAAATAGGAGCAGGATCAGGCTACACGGCCCCTGGGCCCGCTACGCTACCCACAGGGCCATGACCGATCCGAACCTAGACTCATGTCCAAATTCCTGACCGCTCCCAGTAACCCTTAATTCCCTTTACTTCTAGGAAACTGTCTATTTCTGTTTTAAATTTATGTAATGATGTACTGTAGCTTCTACAGCTTTTTGGGGCAGCATATTCCATGGATCTACACCCTCTGAGTGAAGTAGTTCCTTCTCATCTCAGTTTTGAAAGAGCAGCCCCTTATTCTAAGACTATGCCCCCTAGTTCTAGTTTCAGCCATCATCGGGAACATCCTCCCCGCATCCACCTGATCCAACCCCTTCACAATCTTATATGTTTCAATAAGATCGCCTCTCATTCTTCTGAACTCCAATGAGTATAGCCCCAATCTACCCAACCTCTCCTCATATGTCCATCGCCTCATCCCCGGGATTAACCGAGTGAACCTTCTTTGTACTGACTCGAGAGCAAGTATGTCTTTTCTTAAGTATGGACACCAAAACTGTATGCATGTGTTTGCCCATTTCACCAGTCTTTCTGTGACCTGGAGTCTGTTATTTTCAGAACTTGGCAACGTACGAGCAACTCTCGAAGATACAGGTGAGCAGATGCTCCGATGAATTTAGCTGTGTTAATGAAAAAAATAAGAACACCCGTAATTTCCGGTAGGAGGCTTCCTGCGTGCGGATGCCAGCTATCGAAAAATAAAATCTACGAACTTACCTGAGGGCTCCCGAGCTCCGGACACCTCCGCTCCTGGGCCTCTCCATACTCGAAATGCGCAGGGCCCACGTTCGCAAGCATCCCTGGGATCACGTGCGCCAAGGGGAGCAAATAGGAGAAGGGAATCTCCCATCATGCATTTGACAGATAGAACATAGAAACATAGTAAAACATTAAATATTTTTTTTTAAACCATCATGTTTTTAAAATGAGTTCAAATTACAGTAAATTAAATATTTTAAACAAAAATTTAATTTTTGGAAAAAAATTTACGGCGCTAAAAATAAACTTACCTTTTTTTAAAGTATATATAAATGATAAATGAGTGAAAGTTTTTAAAACTTTTTTTCAACTCTTATGCCTGCTTTTACCAGGCATAAGATTTCTAAGGGTTTTCAGCGGGCGGAGGCGCTGACAGATGGGAAATGCCGGTTTTCAGCGCATGCGCTTGGCATGCCTGAAACCGGCATTTCCGGTGTCCCTACGGGTGCGTACACATCCCATACAACACCCGTGGGCATCGGAAAATACGGGCCCATATATTCTTCAATACATTCCGGTTGCTGCGTTTTCCAATGTATGCAGTAATATAAAATAATTAGGCTGCAAATTACTGGCGCCTATACACACTTCAATTCATAACCCAGAGTCCAATGATGTGAGAATCTCTTTACAATGTGTGATCCCAAGCATGCCTAAATTTTGATGCACTTTCACAGAACAACAACTGGGTCAGAGACAGAAAGGTGAGACTCCCACCCCCACACATAAAAAGTGACTTTTCAAACTCTCGTTATATGACATTCTATTTATTCGCTATTACATTTATAGTCGACAATCCTACTGTATATCAGGCGCCGTTTGGCGCCACGTCCCGAGACAGTAACTTTGCAGATCCCAAACGAAGCAGCAGTCTCTTTTGAACATGATACTCTGATATTGTTTTGAATTACAGTTGGATACTGCTGCAATTATGTGATGCCAGCAAGATCTTCTGTTGGACCTTCTAGTCCACACTTGCGGCTGCTCGTTGGAGCTATAGAAACATAGGAACATAGAAGATAGGAGCAGGAGTAGGCCATTCGGCCCCTCTAGACTGCTCCGCCATTCAATGCGATCATGGCTGATCATCCAAATTCAGAACCCAGTCCCTGCTTTCTCCCCATATCCCTTGAACCCTTTAGCCTTAAGAAATATATCCAACTCCTTCTTGAATATATTTAATGAAGTGGCCACTACTGCCTTCTGTGCTAGTGAATTCCACAGGTTCACCACTCTCTGGCTGAAGAAATTCCTCCTCATTTCTGTCCTAAATGGCTTACCCCTTATCCTTAAACTGTGACCCCTGGTTCTGGACTCGCCGACCATCGGGAACATCCTTCCTGCATCTAGTTTGTCCAGTCCTCTCAGAATTTTATAAGTTTCATTGAGATCCCCTCTCATTCTTCTAAACTCCAGCGAGTATAAGCCCAATCAACCCAATCTCTCATCATACGTCATTCCTGCCATCCCAGGTATCAGCCTGGTGAATCTTCGCTGAACACCTTCAATGGCAAGAACATCCTTCCTCAGATAAGGCGACCAAAACTGCACACAATACTCAAGATGTGGTCTCACCAAGGCCCTGTACAACTGCAGCAAGTCATCCTTGTTCCTGTACTCGAACCCTCTCGCTACGAAGGCCAACATAACATTGGCCTTCTTAACCGCCTGCTTCACCTGCATGCTTACCTTATGTTAGATTATTTACTTTACATAGAAAGCCACGGGCCATAATGGGCGGTGGAAGACGGTTCAGGCCTATCTTTCTGAAGGGAATTGTATCAATACATAAAGGGGGACAATGCACGGCTATAGGCAAATAGCAGGGCAGTGGGAATAATTAGATAGCTCTTTTAAAGTGACGGTACAGGTAAAACGGGCCGAATCTTCTCCATCTGTGCTGTATCATTACATGTTTCGACGATTTGCTTAATGCCGGAGTCAAGCTTCCCATGAATCAGCGCGACTGAGCCACATGAACCAGCCTCGGATCAAAGCCAATTAGGCCTCAAAGTGCCTAGGTCGGAGTATGAAAATAGCAACTGAAAAATAAACATTCAGAGGGGGCTAAATGTCAACAATTAATAAGGTCCTCGCTCTCTCTCTGTCTCTCGCTCTCTCTCTCTCTGAAAAATAATTACTGTCCTGTGGCTTTGCTTTAAGAGCATTGATCTTATAATTGGTGTGTGTGTGTGCAAACATCGAGCGCAATTGGACATCCCCCTCCCCAGCGGAGTTCAACCGAAGGAACAATCCATACCCACACTTTCGACCTGCTGTACGCGGCGAGCTCTGTGGGCGTGGCCTATTTCGGGCGAAGTGAATCGCGAGCCAGAGTAAGAATCTCGTGTGTAAATGGTTTGGGGTCATGAACTGAATTACGTTTTAAAATTCGCGTTGGTTCTGTTGGATTCCGCTCGAATTTCGTGATATACCAAACATCACTAAAGACATTCGTCTCCAGGTCCTCATTACAACCTTGGTCCAAACATGGACAAAGGAGCTGAATTCCAGAGGTGAGGTGAGAGTGACTGCCCTAAACATCAAGGCAGCATTTGACCGAGTCTGGCATCAAGGAGCCCGAGTAAAATTGAAGTCAATGGGAATCAGGAGAAAACACTCCACTGGTTGGAGTCATACCTGTACAAAGGATGATGGTGGTAGTTGTTGGAAGTCAGTCATCTGAGGCCCAGGACATCGCTGCAGGAGTTCCTCAGGGCAATGTCCTCGGCACAACCATCTTCAGATGCTTCATCAATGAAATTCCCTCCATCATAAGGTCAGAAGTAGGGTTGTTCGCTGATGATTGCACAGTATTCAGTGCCATTCGAATCTCCTCAGATAATGACGCTGTCCATGCCCACATGCAGCAAGACGTGGATGATATTCAGTCCTGTGCTGATAAGTGGTAGGTAACATTTGTGACACACAAGTGTCAGGCAATGACTATCTCCAACAAGCGAGAGTCTAACCACCGCCACTTGACATTCAACGGCATCACCATCGCCGAATCCCCCACCATCAACATCCTGGGGGTCACCATTGAGCAGAAACTTAACTGGACCAGCCACAGAAACACTTTGGCAACAAGAGCAGGTCAGAGGCTGGGTATTCTGCGGCGAGTGTCTCACCTCCTGATTCCCCAAAGCCTTTCCACCATCTACAAGGCACAAGTCAGGAGTGTGATGGAATACTCTCCACTTGCCTGGATGAGGGCAGCTCCAACAACACTCAAGAAGCTCGACACATTCCAGGTCAAAGCAGCCCACTTCATAGGCACCCCATCCACCACCTTAAACATACACTCCCTCAACCAAATGCGCAACGTGGCTGCAGTGTGTGCCATCTACAAGATGCACTGCAGCAACTCGCCAAGGCTTCCTTGACGGCGTCTCCTAAACCCGTGACCACTACCACCTAGGAGGACAAGGGCAGCTGGCACGTGGGACACTAGCCCCTCCAAGTTCCACACTATCCTGACTTAGAAATATATCAGGTTATAGTCCAACAGCTTTATTTGAAATCACAAGCTTTCGGAGCGCTGCTCCTTCGTCAGGTGAAGTGAAGAAATACATCTGGGCACAGCATAAATAGTCAGAGAACACTGCCAGACGATTACAGTTAATCTTTCTAACTGCCCGTTATCACACCTCGGCAGAGAGACAATCATGGCAATCAAAGGTGTGGATGGTGTCCTACCAGGTCAGTCAGGAAGACATTACTTCAAAAACGATAGCAAAATACAACAAAGTCAATGAGGATGGGTCACAATGGGTCAAATGTTTTTGTTTTCCATACAGACTCCAGCAGCTGCCACATTTGACCCATTGTGACACCATTTCATTGTCTTTGTTGTATTTTGCTATCGTTTTTGAAGTAATGTCTTCCTGACTGACCTGGTAGGACACCATCCACACCTTTGATTGCCGTAATTGTCTCTCTGCCGAAGTGTGATAAAGGGCAGTCAGAAAGATTAACTGTAGTCGTCTGGCATTGTTCTCTGACTATTTATGCTGTGCCCATATGCATGTCTTCACTTAACCTGACGAAGGAGCAGCGCTCCGAAAGCTTGTGATTTCAAGTAAAGCTGTTGGACTATAACCTGGTGTTGTGCGACTTCTCACTTTTGTCCACCCCAGTCCAACACCGGCATCTCCGCATCATAGAAATATATCGGGCCGTTCCTTCATCGTCCCTGGGTCAAAATCCTGGAATTCCCTCCCTAACAGCACCGTGGGAGCACCTTAACCACACGGACTGCAGCGGTTCAAGATGGCGGCTCACCACCACCTGCTCGAGGGCAATTAGGGATGGGCAATAAATGCTGGCGTTGCCAACGACAACCACATCCAGCAACGAAAAAAAACACAGATAACCTGTTCATTAGCACAGTGCTGTTTGTGGGAACTTGCTGTGTGCTGATTGGCTACTGCGTTTCCTACTCTCACATAGTGACGACCCTTCGAAATAGAACGTGATTGGCTGCAACGCGCTTTGGACGTCCTGAGGTCGTGCATGGCGCTATACAGTCTCAATTCTGTCTTCCTTTCATTGCAACTAACAGATACTCGACCCCATAATGCATAACTGCAACTAAATAGGAGTAGGGTGTACAATATGAATTCAACAACTCTGTGATTTTTCCCTTTTCTCAGAAAACAAGAAACTAAAAGCAGCTGTGGAAGAAGCCGGTGAGAGGAATCTTGGCAACGTTTCTGATATTTTTAGAGTGACAAGATGAAGCAATTATTATTCATAAGAACATAAGAACATAAGAAGTAAGAGCAGGAGTAGGCCATACGACCCTTCGGGCCTGCTCTGTCATTCAATAGGATCATGGCTGATCCGAACCTAGACTCACGTCCACTTCCCTGCCCGCTCCCCATAACCCTTAATTCCCTTATCAGCTAGGAAACTGTCTATCTCCGTTTTAAATTTGTTTAATGTCGCAGTTTCCACAGCTGTCTGAGGTAGAAAATTCCATAGATTTACTACCCTCTGAGTGAAGAAGTTTCTCCTCATCTCAGTTTTGAAACGGCAGCCCCTTATTCTAAGATTATGCCCCCTAGTTCTAGTCTCACCCATCAGTGGAAACATCCTCCCCGCATCCACCCGATCAAGCCCTCTCACAAACTTATATGTTTCGATAAGATCGCCTCTCATTCTTCTGTATTCCAATGAGTAGAGGCCCAACCTACTCAACCTTTCCTCATAAGTCAACCCCCTCATCCCCGGAATCAACCGAGTGAACCTTCTCTGAACTGCCTCGAGAGCAAGTATATCTTTTCTTAAATATGGAAACCAAAAACCAAAACTTCGTTCATTGGCTACTTGTTGGCAGGTGACTTCAGTTGGTCGCATTCTCCTCTCTCATTCAGTGGTTGAGCGTTCAACCAATATATATGACCCAGTAGTAAATATCTTGAGAAGATGCAGGCAGGAGTGATAGGGGAGGGGAAAGGTGGAGGAAGGATAGCCGCCTGAATGACGATGCACATCATAGTTCAAGGGCGCAAGGATTCGATTGACCAAACCAAAAGCTTTTGGGTTGATGTCAGGATGAACAAATGAACGATACGGTTATTGGAGGGTCTGCTACAGGCCAATAAACAGAAGTAGATCGAGGGCAAAATGAAGTGCAAGTGGAATAGATGTTAATGAAAATGAAAGTTAATTATTGAGGATTTTAATGATCCAAAAATGGACTGCCCCGTATGGAAAATAGTTGAGATGAGGGAGAAGAGATTGCTGTTGAAATTCGCCTTGGGCGCTAGGGATAAACCGGCGGTATCGCATTGGCCACCTGTTGTAAGCCCTGCCCGATCGTGAGTTGCATTGTGATCAACAGAAGTAAATATCGAGCGTGGATTATAAGAAGTGGCCCATGAATTATCGCCCGTTTTGCGCTACCGCCCAAGTCGAATTTCTACCGCTTTGTTTTGTAGTTTAACAGCACATCAATTTATATTCCAATGTGCGACGTAATCTCCGACAGAACATGAACTAATTCAGTGGCCGTATGGGTTTTCAGAAGGAGTCCAATAACATGTCTCACAAAAAGCTTGTCAGACTAACTCACTCTAATGGTATGAGAGGAGTCCTTCTGATTACCACCTACCGCCCTCCCTCATCTGATGAATCAGTGCTCCTCCATTCTGAAAACCACTTGGAAGATACACTGAGGGTAGCAAGGGCACAGATGCACTCTGGGAGGGGGACTTCAATGTACATCATCAAGAGTGTATCGGCAGCAGCACTACAGCCAATTTGGCGGAGTCCTGAAGGACATATCTGCCAAACTTCACTTGTGGCAACTCGTGAAAGAAGCAACACGAGGGAAAAAACGAGTTGACCTCACCAAACTAGCTTTTGCGGATGTATTGTTAGGAGCAAATAATGCACGGCTCTTGTGGAAACGCAGTCCCGTATTTACATTGAGGATACCCTCCAGCGTAATGTGTGGCACTACTAGCGTGCTAAATGGGTTAGATTCAGAAGAGATCGAGCATCTCAAAGAACATAAGAACATAAGAAATAAGAGCAGGAGTAGGCCGTACGGCCCCTCGAGCCTGCTCTGCCATTCAACAAGATCATGGCTGATCAGTGACCTCAACACCACTTTCCCGCCCGATCTCCAGATCCCTTGATTCTCCTAGAGTCCAAAAATCTATGGACCATTACCCGTTGCTTGCTGCCACTGAGATAACTTGCTATCCAACTTGTTACTTTCCCTCGGATTTCACGGGCTGTTTTCTTTGCTAACCAGTCTGCCATGTGGGACTCTGACAAAAGCTATGCTAAATCGTGAATCTTTGGAGTTCTCCAAACCAGAGAGCTGTGGAGACTGAGCCATTGAAAATATTCAAGGCTGAGTTAAAGAGATTTTTGAACTACAGTAGAGTCAAGGGTTATGGGGAACAGGCAGAAAAGTGGAGTTCAGGCCAAGATCAGATCAGCCATGATCTTATTGTATGGAAGAGCAGGCTCGAGTGGTAAAATATCCTACACCTGCTCCTATTTCTTATGTTCTTATGTAAAATCCATGTAGACTACATCAAACGCGCTACTCTCATCAAGCCTCCTGGTTACCTCCTCAGAAAATTCAATCGAGTTAGTCAGACACGACCGTCTTTTAACAGATCCATGCTGACTGTCCGTGATTAATCCGTGCCTTTCTAAATGATGATGTGGAGATGCTGGTGTTGGACTAGGGTGGACAAATGTGAGAATTCACACAACACCAGGTTATAGTCCAACAGCTTTATTTGAAATCACAAGCTTTCGGAGCGCTGCTCCTTCGTCAGGTGAAGTGAAGAGATGCATATAGGCACAGCATATATAGTCAGAGAACACTGCCAGATGATTACAGTAAATCTTTCTAACTGCCTGTTTGGACACCATCCACACAATTGATTGCTGTGATTATCTCTCTGCCGAGGTGTGATAAAGGGCAGTTAAAAAGATTAACTGTAATCATCTGGCACTGTTCTCTGACTATATATGTTGTGCCTATATGCATCTCCTCACTTCACCTGACGAAGGAGCAGCGCTCCGAAAGCTTGTGATTTCAAATAAAGCTGTTGGACTATAACCTGGTGTTGTGCGACTTCTCACATTTTTCTAAATGATGATTCATACTGTCCCTCAGAATTTATTCCAATAATTTGCCCTACCGCCGAGCTTGGGTTAACTGGCCTGTCATTGCACGGTCTATCCCTTTCTCCCTTTTTTTAAACAACGATGCAACGTTAGCAGTCTCCCGTCCTCCGGCACCACATCTGTTGCCAAAGAGGGTTGAAAAATAATGCTCAGAGCCTCCACCCCCGATCCGAAATTCTAGCCACGCGACTGATTGCTTCAACCGCCCGTTCTGGGCTCCGCCCCTTATTCAACTCGATGGAAGTTAATGGGACTGAATAGCACGTGCCTTGCGCGCAGCCGCACGCTGACCCAACTTCTGACCCTGTCAACTTGTCTTTTTTCACAGAGGAAAAGTTAAAACGGAAAGGAAAAGGTGAACTGTCAAAAATAATATTCATATGTCTGCCATTAAATTTGAATGCTAATTTCACGTTAAGGAAGATGCCATCAATTTTAAAAATACACCTTAGAGTACTGTGCACCTTTCCGCTCTCGCTACACATTGTTTAGATCAAACTTAGAGTACGCTGCAGAGTTCTGTTCTCTATATTACAAAAAAGGATAACAACGCACTGGAGAATGTGCTAAAATATTTACAAGTATGTTATCAGAACTCAGAGGTTATTATGAGGGGCATAGATAGGGTAGATAGAAAGGAACTTTTGCCCTTAGTAGCGGGGTCAATAACAATGGGGCATAGTTTCAAGGTAAGGGACAGGAGGTTTAGAGGGGATTATGAGGAAAAGCTTTTTCACCCAGAGGGTGGTTGGAATCTGGAACTCACTGCCTGAAAGGGTGGTAGAGGCAGGAACCCTCACAACATTCAAGAAGCATTTAGATGAGCACTTGAAACGCCATAGGCTACGGACCAAGTGCTGGAAAATGGGATTAGATTAGACAGGGCTTGATGGCCGGTGCGGACACGATGCGCCGAAGGGCCTCCTTCTGTGCTGTATAACTCTATAACTCTATGACTATGACTATTATAACTATAAGGCTATATGGAACAGGCTGGGGCTCTCTTCTCCAGGAAAGAGTCGGCAGCAGGGTCTCTTGATGTCTTTAAGTTTCCCAATGGATTCGGCAGCATAGAGTAGGAGAAGATGTTTCCACATCTGGGGAGATCACAGCTGGAATCATACAATCTTGCAGCACAGAAGTGGGTCACTTGGGGTTTTCTGCGGGCGGAGGTTCTCCAGAAAGCGGAACTATCCGCTCGCAGAGGCCCTTCTCTAGGGCAGGCGACCCATCTGTCAAGAGCATTCTTGACAGATCGGAAATGCCGGTTTTCAGCGCATGCGCTGTGCATGCCTAAAACCGTCATTTCCGATGTCCCTACGTGTGGGTAGACAGCGCGTACACACCCGTGGGGATGGGAAAAGACGGCCCATTATTAGAAGTTTGGAAATCAGTATAATCCCTGTTAAATAAATAACACGTATTAATGTTGAAATTTAAGAGCTGAGACATTTCTTCTTCTGTGTCCCAGAATCAGAAACAGAGGGCAAACCTTTAAAAGACTTGGGTGAGAAAATTTCTTACACTTTGTTTGATATTTTTGCACATAGTTTTCCACACTAGCCCCAATTATTTTATTGTCTCCAGTCTCGAATGCTCCAATATTCTGCTGGTCAGTCTCCCGTCTTCCTGCATTGATAAACATGAGCTTCTCCAAAACTCTGCTGCCGTTTCCCAACTCGCACTCAGTCACCTCGGCCGCACGGCCCTTTGCTCGCTGACTTGCATTGATTCCTGGTCCGGCAGAGCCTGGCTTTGAAAATGTTTATCCTCGTTTTCAAATCTGCACTCGGTCTCCATCTCTGTAATCTCCTACACCTCCACAACCCTCCGAGAGCGCTGCCCTCCTCCAAATCGGGCCTATTGTGCATTCCACACATCCTGCACCCCGCCCCTAGCGGCTGTGGTTTGAACTGTTTATTACATCAGTTAAGGAATTTCCTCCCGTCACATCTCAGCCTCGCTGTCCTCCTTTATGACGCAGCTTAAATCCTACCTCAAGCGTTTGGTAATCTGACCAAATATCCCCTTCTTTAGCGCGTTGTCAGATACTGTCCGATTTTGCGCCTGTGAAGCCCATTGGCTCGTTTTCCTATGTGAAAGATTCTATATAAATGTACGTTGCCTTTGTATTCATTATTACTAAATGAACGACATTTATATGTCCTTTCATGTGTAAAATATCGCAGCAAATATCAATGTGTTGTGATGGATTCCACATGAGGTGGAATATTTTCCTCTGTACTTATCAAAGTGAATAACTTTCTCCATCGCAGAAGACAAGTTGAAAGCAAAAGAGAAAGGTAATTACTGGCATTATTGATACCTGGGATGGCAGCAATGACGTATGAAGAGAGATTAGGTCGATCGGGCTTATACTCGCTGGAGTTTAGAACAATGAGAGGGGATCTCATTGAAACTTATAAAATTCTAACAGGACTAGACAAACTAGCTGCAGGAAGGATGTTCCCGATGGTCGCGGAGTCCAGAACCAGGGGTCACAGTCTAAGGATAAGGGGTAAGCCATTTAGGACTGAGATGAGGAGGAATTTCTTCACCCAGAGAGTGGTGAACCTGCGGAATTGTCTACCACAGAAGGCAGTGGAGGCCAATTCATTAAATATATTCAAGAAGGAGTTGATATATTTCTTAAGGCTAAAGGGATCAAGGGATATGGGGAAAAGGCAGGGACAGGGTACTGAATTTGGATGATCAGCCATGATCTCATTGAATGGCGGAGTAGGCTCAAGGGGCCGAATGGCCTACTCCTGCACCTATCTTCTATGTTTCTATGTTTCTATGTTTCTATTTAGAAGCTGAATGGTATAAATTGATCTTCGCCGATATTGCAAACTGGGCTTTATCGATTCGGCCGCCTGTTGCAACCCAACAACTTAATTGGCCCGGTGCAGTTCTGGTCCCCACATTACAGGAAGGATGTGATTGCACTGGAGACTGTGCAGAGGAGATTGACGAGGATGTTGCCAGGATTAGAAAACTTTCGCTATGAGGAAAGACTGATAGCCTGGGGAATGTTTAAGAAACATAGAAACATAGAAATAGGAGCAGGAGTAGGCCATTCGGCACTTCGAGCCTGCTCCGCCATTCAAGATGATCATGGCTGCTGCCCAATCTCAATGCCATATTCCCGCTCTCTCCCCATAGCACTTGATGCCTTTTGTGACTAGATAACTATCTATCTCCTTCTTAAATATATTCAGTGACTTGGCCTCCACAGCCTTCTGTAGTAGCGAATTCCACAGGTTCAGCACCCTCTGAATGAAGAAATTTCTCCTCATCTCAGTCCTAAATTTCCTACCCCATATCCTGAGACTGTGACGCCTCGTTCTAGACCCCCCAGCCAGGGGAAACATCCTACCTGCATCCAGTCTGTCCAGCCCTGTCAGAATGTTATACGTTTCAATGAGATCCCCTCTCATTCTTCTAAATTCTGGTGAATACAGGCCTATTCGACCCAATCTCTCCTCATACGACAGTCCTGCCATACAAGGAAGTGGTTAGAATGTGGAACATGCAAACAGACAGAGCGGTTCACACGAATGGCACAGATGCATTTAAGGGGATGCTAGATATGTACATGAGGGGGAAATGATTAAAAGGATATGTTGATAGGATGAGACGACATCGAGTTGGAGGAGGTTCTTGTGGAGTGTAAACACCGGCATGGAACAGTTGAACTGATTGGACAGTGTCTGCATTTTAAATTCTACGTAATTCATAGAATATTTCGAATCGGTATAATCATGGGCTGAGCCCTAGACGTTCTGTTGGAATGCAAAACGTACCTTTTTCTGTCATCCAGAATTAAACACGTGCAAAGCATCTTTAGAAGATTTAGGTGAGCACAATGATTAATTCCAATTGAAAACTCCCGCAGTTTCACTTCGCGCAGTCCAGTTATTTTAACTCTAAGCAAACATAGAAAAAACAAAACTTCAATGTGCTTGTAAATCTGCGTCGCATGATATTGTGAAATTTGATTACATGGTAAATCATTAAACAACATAAGAACATAAGAAGTAGGAGCAGGAGTAGGCCATATGGCCCCTCGGGCCTGCTCCGCCATTCAATAGGATCATGGCTGATCCGAACCTCGACTCACGTCCACTTCCCTGCCCGCTCCCCATATCCCTTAATTCCCTTATCAGCTCGGAAACTGTCTATCTCCGTTTTAAACTTATTTAATATCGCAGCTTCCACAGCTCTCTGAGGTTGCAAATTCCATAGATTTACTAGCCTCTGAGTGAAGAAGTTTCTCCTCATCTCAGTTTTGAAACGGCAGCCCCTTATTCTAAGATTATGCCCCCTAGTTCCAGTCTCACCCATCAGTGGAAACATCCTCCCCACCTCCACCCGATCGAGCCCACTCACAATCTTATATGTTTCGATAAGATCGCCTCTCATTCTTCTGTATTCCAATGAGTAGAGGCCCAACCTACTCCACCTTTCCTCATAAGTCAACCCCCTCATCCCCGGGATCAACCGAGTGAACCTTCTCTGAACTGCCTCTAGAGCAAGTATATCTTTTCTTAAATATGGAAACCAAAACTGTACGCAGTACTCCAGGTGTGGCCTCACCAGTACCCTGTATAACTGAAGCAAGACTTCCCTGCTTTTATACTCCATCCCCCTTGCAATAAAAGCCAAGATTCCATTGGCCTTCCTGATCACCTGCTGTACCTGCATACTAACCTTCTGTGTTTCATGCACCAGGACCCCCAGATCCCTTTGTACTGCAGCACTTTGCAGTTTCTTTCCATTTAGATAATAACTTGCTCTTTGATTTTTTCTGCCAAAGTGCATAACCTCAAGATAAATAAATAAAAGAATATTTATTCCTATAACTTCACATTACACCACAATATCGCACATAAATGAATAGCTTCTAAAGATGGAAAGTTGAGGAACAGTTCCAGCCAATTTGTTATACCTACCCAATTTCGTAACATATTTGTAAATACAGAAATTTAGCTCCAGATTGGCTTCTTCCTGCGACACTCTGAAAAAATTATCAAAAAGGCGAGTTGCTTGCAATAATTCGGCATCCTTTGGAAATGTGTTTGCTTCCTTATAGAAGAAAAGCTGGCAGGCAAAGGCAAAGGTAACCTGGTTAAACAATTCACTGGTTTTAAGGGCGCAACAGTCAACGTGTGATTGTGATTTATTTACACTTGGGTTGGCTGCCGTTCTACAATTCACTTCACTCAAATCTATCTTTCCATGTTGAGGACCTTTAGGGGAATTATTAACATATTATAACCATATCTCACTTCTCTCTTGTTATTTCAACTGGCTCCAGTTCCGTTTTAATATAATAGAAGGGGTAATTTTAAATTTGGTCGATGTTGTTATAAGCGGATAATGAATTGACGCATCAATCATTCATATCGCTCGATTTTCTATTGCCCTTTCTCACTGGCGGTGAAATTGAACATGGAAGGGGCGGAAAAAAGTTGGAAATACGTTTCCTGCCTGTTCTAGAAAAGGTCAACAAAGCAGCTCTACGGATCAATAGAACTGAACATCGGGCTTTGTATATAACAGGCGACCAATGCAATAATGTAAGCGTTGCGTCGCCGCCACTTAAGAAAAGAAATATTGCAATTATATTGCGCCTGTCAAGACCTCAGGACGTCTCAAAGTGCCTCACAGCCAATTACCTTTAGAAACATAGAAACATAGAAGTTAGGAGCAGGAGTAGGCCATTCGACCCCTCGAGCCTGCTCCGCCATTCAATTAGATCATGGCTGATCATCCAAATTCAGTATCCTTTCCTCGCTTTCTCTCCATATCCCTTGATCCCTTTAGCCTGAAGAACTATATCTAACTCCTTCTTGAATATATTTAATGAATTGGCCTCCACTGACTTCTGTGGTAGAGAATTCCAAAGGTTCACCACTCTCTGGGTGAAGAAATTCCTCCTCATCTCTGTCCTAAATGGCTTACCCCTTATCTTTCGACTGTGACCCCTGGTTCTGGACTCCCCGACCATCGGGAACATCCTTCCTGCATCTAGTCTGTCGAGTCCTGTTAGAATTTTATAAGTTTCAATGAGCTCCCCTCTCATTCTTCTAAACTCCAGCTAGTATAAGCCCAATCGACCCAATCTCTCCTCATACGTCATTCCTGCCATCCCAGGTATCAGCCTGGTGAATCTTCGCTGCACTCCCTCCATGGCTAGAACATCCTTCCTCAGATAAGGCGACCAAAACTGCACACAGTACTCAAGGTGTGGTCTCACCAAGGCCCTGTACAACTGCAGCAAGACATCCTTGTTCCTGTATTCGAACCCTCTGGACACTGCAGTACACGGGGCAGCAAATTTGAGGACATTGGTCTATTGGATTTTTGAGCAACCTCGAATTTAATACAACTAATAGATGTCTATAAAATAATGAACGGGCAGGATAGCATCCCTATTGATAGATTATTCCAGTGTAACTGTTTGGGGAGCACCATGTGAAATGGGTTTAATCTATGTAAGTGTAGGATTACACTGCATGTTATATCGTCCTCCTCTTCCCTGAGATTAGTGAGCCTCTGGAATGCATGGCCATCAGGTGTGGTGAGTTTGGCTCTCGGTACGGCTTCAAGAGTGAGCTGAACCAGTTCCTGACCGGGGCAGGGACCGCATCATATAGAAACATAGAAACATAGAAACATAGATGATAGGAGCAGGAGTAGGCCATTCGGCCCCTCTAGCCTGCTCCGCCATTCAATGCAATCATGGCTGATCATCCAAATTCAGAACCCTGTCCCTGCTTTCTCCCCATATCCCTTGATCCCTTTAGCCTTAAGAAATATATCCAACTCCTTCTTGAATATATTTAATGAATTGGCCTCTACTGCCTTCTGTGGTAGAGAATTCCACAGGTTCACCACTCTCTGGGTGAAGAAATTCCTCCTCATTTCTGTCCTAAATGGCTTAACCCTTATCCTTAGATTATGACCCCTGGTTCTGGACTCTACGACCATCGGGAACATTCTTCCTGCTCAAACCCTTTCGCTATGAAAGCCAACATACCATTTGCCTTCTTCACCGCCTGCTTCACATGCATGCTTACCTTCAGCGACTGGTGCACAAGGACACCCAGGTCTCGTTGCACTTCCCCTTCCCCCAATATATTGCCATTCAGATCATAGTCTGCCTTTCTGTTTCTTACACCAAAGTGGATAACCTCGCATTTATCCACGTTATTTTGCATCTGCCAAGCACTTTGATAGTTAACACTCAGTAAATAAAATGCCAATAAATAGTTGATTTTTAATTCATGGTCAGTGAGCAATGATGTATTGGATATATTTTCCAGAGCAAGCTCACAGTCATTATTAGAAGTTTGGGAAACCAGTATAATCCCTGTGGAATAAATAACACGAATTAATGTTGAAATTTAAAAGTTGAGAGGTTTCTTCTTCTTTGTTCCAGAATCCGGACCGGAGGACAAACCTGTAAAAGACTTAGGTGGGGAACGTTCCCGCAGTATGTTTGATATTGTTGTACATTGTTGTCCAACAATAGACTCAATTATTTTATGTTCTCCAGTCTCGCCTGTTCCAAAGCCTCTCCTCGTCAGACTTCATTCTTCCTCCATTGATAAACATGATGTGGAGATGCCGGTGTTGGACTGGGGTGGACAAATGTGAGAAGTCGCACAACACCAGGATATAGTCCAACAGCTTTATTGGAAATCACAAGCTTTCGGAGCGCTGCTCCTTCGTCAGGTGAAGTGAAGAGATGCATATAGGCACAGCATATATAGTCAGAGAACACTGCCAGATGATTACAGTTAATCTTTCTAACTGCCCTTTATCACACCTCGGCAGAGAGATAATCACGGCAATCAAAGGTGTGGATGGTGTCCAAACAGGTCAGTCAGGAAAACATTACATCAAAGACAATGAGGTGGGGTCACACGGGGTCAAATATGGTGGATGCTGGGGTCTGTATGGAAAACAAAAATCTTGTTTTGCTGGAAATCACAGCAGGTCCGGCCGCATTTGCCGAGGTGTGCTAAAGAGCAGTTAATATATTTAATGCATTGGCCTCTACTGCCTTCTGTGGTAGAGAATTCCACAGGTTCCCCACTCTCTGGGTGAAGAAATTCCTCCTCATCTCAGTCTTAAATGGCTTACCCCTTATCCTTAGACTGTGACCCCTGGTTCTGGACTCCCCCGCCATCGGGAACATCCTTCCTGCATTTAGTCTGTTTCGTCCTGTTAGAATTTTATAAGTTTCATTGAGATCCCCTCTCATTCTTCTGATCTCCAGCGAATACAAGCCCAATCGACCCAATCTCTCCTCATACGTCATTCCTGCCATCCCAGGTATCAGTCTGGTGAATCTTCGCTGCACTCCCTCCATGGCAAGAACATCCTTCCTCAGATAAGGCGACCAAAACTGCACACAATACTCAAGGTGTGGTCTCACCAAGGCCCTGTACAACTGCAGCAAGACTTCCTTGTTCCTGTACTCGAACCCTTTTGCTACGAAGGCCAACATACCATTTGCCTTCTTAACCGCCTGCTGCACCTGCATGCTTGCCTTACCACAGCAAATATCAATTTGTTGCGATTGATTCCACATTCGTTGGCATGTTTTCCTCGGCATTATCAAAGAGAATATTTTTCTCCATCACAGAGGACAAGCTGAAAACAAGAGAGAAAGGTACTTACTGGCACTTTTTGGTAGCTGGTGATTAGAAATTCTACTTTGGCAGCGATGTTAACTGGGTGGTATCGGATCGGGCGCCTATTAAAACCCAAAAACATCATCTTGGCCAGTGTCGCTGATCAGCCACTTATTACATGGCCCATTGATTCTTAGTTCTATTGGACTCTGTTGGAGGATTCTTGACTCTCAGTCAAACAGCGTTATTGTCCCCATCGCTCATACTATTGTAACCAATAAACAAGAATGTACAAATAACATTATCAAAATACACTTTACTGCACCTTGGATTGATCTCCAGGGTTTGCTAGCAGCCGTGTCCTGGGGATTAACCTTCAATCCCTGGTAATTCGAAGGCAATCATGGAATTGTTTCCATACCTAGATGTTAATGCGATGGATATCACGGGCAAGAAATTTACAGTCCTGATGGCGGCGAACTGGCAGCGTTCGCCATTTTTCTGCCTTCGAAACTGACTACACTTGGGGATTTGTCCGATGCGCAGGCGCAAGTGGCAATCCGATGTGATGGTCTGTCATTCGCAGCTCCGACACAGGGGGCGCTGTGCCGTCCCCACCCACTTCAGAGGCGGCAATCAGTGTGATCACTCAAATCAGGGAAGCTGCCCAAACAATCGGCTCTCCCGCAGTAATTACGCTGTTCAATTCCCACTAAGTCCACAAAGGGATTAGGTGCCACTGGGATTTCGACCGCCTAGCGTCTGCTGAAGAGCCTGAAATGCTTTATTTTAATTGAGGGCCGTCTGAAGTATAGCCATTTCCATAAAAATTTAAATTCATGAGAAACTTTATGAACAATAAATTGGGTTCAACTTTTCTAACAGGATTGTCAATTCCCCATCTGAGAGTCCCAAGTTTTGATCTGCTCTCTCCACCATTGTTTAAAAAAGTTATAATTTCAAGAGCTTACTCACTTCCTGGTTCGCGCTGTGAGAATTCTGCGTTTTGATTGGCTGCTTCGGCAGCTTGTTAACGTCACAACAGCTCGCAGAAGGCGATCCCCACTAATCGACATTGTTTCGCATTGAATGTTGGAGAACCCGAAATTCTCGACACAAAGATCTTCGTACAAAGTGAACTCCAAGGGGCCAGTGCCGAACACGTTTGCTTCGCCAGTAACTGAAATTCACAGCATATCTCCATTCAACTAATCACACAGCGCAGCTGTCCCAGGATAAAGAATCCAATTAATGTAACATTGGCTGTTGGACACGTGCTAACCTGTTCCTTTTTCCTATGTACAGAACTTACAGAGAGCAAATCGGTGGTCCGTGATCTCGGTGAGAACAACATTGGTTCTTTTATGTTTCAATTGCATGAACTGTTATTTTGAATACGTCCTGGTTCCGCAGGTCACATCAGCGCAGTCCAGGTGCAAGCGAAGTGAACCAGGGTAAAACATCCGGGTATTAGAAACGTCGCAGAGCTCAGGGGCAAAACCACTTCTGCTTGCTTTCAATTCGCCAAAATCAGGCACCGCCCACAAATTGGCCACACCACCAGGTGAAATAATGGCCCGTCATTTTCGATGACTACGGGTGTGTACGGGCTATGCACCCACCCGTAGGGACATCGGAAATGCCGGTTTTCAGGCATGCAGGATCGGACGCCTGCCCTCAAGAAGGCCCTCTGCGGGTGGAGAGTTCCGCTTTCCGCAGAACATCCCATCGCTGAAA
This sequence comes from Squalus acanthias, assembly GCA_030390025.1. Lineage (NCBI taxonomy): Eukaryota > Metazoa > Chordata > Chondrichthyes > Squaliformes > Squalidae > Squalus > Squalus acanthias. Next base: position 13,287,276 of record CM059453.1, read on the forward strand.
ACCCTTAGAAATCTTATGCATGGTAAAAGCAGGCGTAAGGCCTGCTTTTATCAGCATAAGAGTTGGAAAAAAAAAATGTTTTTTAAATGTTCACTCATTTATAATTTGAAAATACTTTTCAAAAAGGTAAGTTTATTTTTAGCCCCATAAAAAACTTTCATTATTTTTTTCATTACATTTTAAACAAAAATTAAATTTTTTGAAAAAAATAGTTTAAAATGTAATTATAACTCATTTTAAAAACGTGATTTTTTAAAATTTTATTTTATGTTTTAGTGTGGTTTTGGGGTGATCCCCATTCATACATTTGGCAGGTCTATCTGTCAAAAGTATGACGGGAGATTCCCTTCTCCTATTGTCTGGCCTGGCCCACGTGATCCCACGGACGCTTGTGAAATGCGTGGGATTCGTGGGCCCTGCGCATTTCAAATGTGCTGAGGCCCAGGATCGGAAGTCTCCAGACCTCGCGAGCACTCAGGTAAGTTGATTGATTTATTTCCGATAGTGGCATCATCACGCAGTAAGCCTCCTTCCGGAAATTACGGGCCATTAAGATGCAAAAGCAAAATACTGCGGATGCTGGAAATCTGAAATAAAAACAGAAAATGCTAGAAATACTCAGAAGTTCAACAATTTCAGAAAATACATTTTTTCTCTCTCTCACATGGCAGTTGTTGATCCTCCTGCCATCGCCATTTACACTTCATCTCGTATCATCTATTGTTTCTTAACTTGTCCCATTATCATCTCCTTTTGCCTTGCCCCATCATCCCTTTTGTCTCTTAATGTCTCCTGCCTTCCATCCCATCACAGACCTTCCCTTTGGTTCTTTCTCCCCGTCCCATCTCTCCCTGCCCCTACACTTGCTTAAAAAGCTGTTGCATCTTCAACGTTTTCCAGTTCTGACGAAGGGTCATCGACCTGAAACGATAACTCTGTTTCTCTCTCGACAGATGCTGCCTGACCTGCTGAGTATTTCCAGCATGTTCTGTTTTTATTAATGAAAAGATGACGCAGGTTGGGGAAGGATGGTCCAATTGCGCTCATTTGCTTATGCGCATTGACCAGAGTCCAAAATGCTTGACCGCAACACCAACTTTTACTGGGTTGGAATGTAAATAATATAAATTATGGACCTTCCATGGGCTCTCACCTCCATATATATTTAACCTCGTCCACCCCTACAAACACAGAAACGTAGAAACATAGAAAAATAGGAGCAGGAGTAGGCCATTCGGCCCTTCGAGCCTGCTCCGCCATTCAATATGAACATGGCTGATCCTCTATCTCAATACCATATTCCCGCTCTCTCCCCATACCCTTTGAAGTCTTTTGTGTCGAGAAATCTATCTATCTGCTTCTTAAATATATTCAGTGACTTGGCCTCCATAGCCTTCTGTGGTAGAGAATTCCATAGGTTCACCACCCTCTGAGTGAAGAAATTTCTCCTCATATCAGTCCTAAATATCCTACCCCCTATCCTGAGACTGTGACCCCTCGTTCTAGACCCCCCCCCAGCCACGGGAATCATCCTCCCTGCATCCAGTCTGCCTAGACCTGTCAGAATTTTATACGTTTCAATGAGATCCCTTCTCATTCTTCTAAACTCTAGTGAATGCAGGCCTAGTCGACCAAACTCTCCTCATACGACAGTGATTTCGGCTTTCCTCACTTGAAAACATATTTCGTTCACTTCTGTTGGCTACTGTACACAAAGGAAACTATTAATAGTAAATTGTCAAGTCTAGTTTTTAAATCATTTTTCAGTAGTTTTTTTAATTAATTCGTTCATGGGATGTGGGCGTCGCTGGAAAAGCCGGTATATATTACCCATCCCTAATTGCCCTTGAGAAGGTGGTGGTGAGCCGCCTTCTTGAACCGCTGCAGTCCACGTGGTGAAGTTACTCCCACAGTGCTGTTAGGGAGGGAGTTGCAGGGTCTTAATGCAGCGACGATGAAGGAACAGCGATGTATTTCCAAATGTGGATGGTGTGTGACTTGGATGGGAATTTGCAGGTGATTGCGTTCGCATTTCCTGCTTCCCCTGTCCTTCTAGGTGATAAAGGTCGTGGGTTTGGGAGATGCTGTCGAAGAGGCCGTGGCCCACAGATGGAGTACTGCAGACCCTTCTTAGATCTGCTGATTTATGCTGAGAAATACATTTTCCGCATTATTAATAAAACTACCCTAGGTTACATAAATGGATCAGGGAGTGTAATGTATCCAAATTTGCTGATGATACAAAGCTAGGGGGGACAGTAAGCTGTGAGGAGAACACAAAGAGTCTGCAAAGGGATATAGATAGACTAAGTGAGTGGGCAGTAAGGTGGCAGATGGAGTATAATGTAGGCAAATGTGAAGTTATTCACTTTGGTAGGAAGAATAGAAAAACAGAATATTTTTTAATGGTGAGAAACTTTCAAATGTTGGCGTTCAGAGAGATTTGGGTGTCCTCGTGCAATAAACACAGAAAGCTAGCATGCAGGTACAGCAAGCAATAAGGAAGGCAAATGGCATGTTTGCCTTTATTTCAAGGGGGTTGGAGTATAAGAGTAAGGAAATCTTGCTACTATTGTACAGGGCCTTGGTGAGACCATACCTGGAGTACTGGGCACGGTTTTGGTCTTCTTATCTAAGGAAGGATATACTTGCCTTGGAGGCGGTGCAACGAAGGTTCACCAGATTGATTCCTGGGATGAGAGGGCTGTCCTGTGATGAGAGATTGTGTAGAATGAGCCTATACTCTCTGGAGTTAGAAGAATGAGAGGTGATCTCATTGAAACATACAAGATTCTGAAGGGGATTGACAGGATAGATGCTGAGAGGTTGTTTCCCCTGGCTGCAGTGTTTGGAACTAGGGGGCATAGTCTCAGGATAAGGGGTAGGCCATTTAAGACTGAGATGAGGAGGAATTTCGTCACTCAGAGGGTTGTGAATCTTTGGATTCAAATGGAGTTGAGGTCGATGATCAGCCATGATCTTATTGAATGGCGGAGCAGGCTCGAGGGGCCGTATGGCCTACTCCTGCTCTTCTTTCTTATCTTCTTATGAATACCATTTAATGGAAAGCAGGGGGAAATGATTGTGTTCTGTTATGATACCCGAATGTGCTGGTTCATGGAGTTATGCAAATGAGTATTATCAGAAAAATCAAGCCTTAAGTAACCAGTGAAATTTAAAGCACATAATTGGCGCAATTCCGGGATTCGATCACATTGGACATATTTATCATTGGGAAGGAAAACAAATCGGTTTCATTTGTTGTTAAATTGATTGGCAGATCCAATTGCGCCCGGTTAGCCCTACCGCTGATGAGGAATTTCACCCCCACAAGTCCGCATAGCAGTAAGCTATGTTGTAACTTTGCAAGACAACTGTTGACATTCCTTTGGAAAGGAAGTATACTGTTGCTCAAATTTCCATGTTATTTGTTTGTCTCCAACAGGGGCAACAATACGTGAACTGAGAAAAGGTAGGTGATTAAATTCGGTGCCACACTGTTCGATCGATTTGAATAAGCGGGATGTTTCTTTGCCCATGCTGATTAATGATCTAGATAAGGGAGCTAAATGCAATATCTCCAAGTTTGCAGATGACACAAAGCTGGGTGGGCGCGTGTGCTGCGAGGAGGATACTGAGAAACTCCAGGTTGATTTGGACAGGTTGGGTGAGTGGGCAGATGCATGGCAGATGCAATATAATGTGGATAAATGCGAGGTTATCCACTTTGGTGTCAAAAACAGAAAGGCAGACTATTATCTGAATAGCAATAGTTTGGGAAAAGGGGAAGTGCAACGAGATCTGGGTGTCCTTGTGCACCAGTCGCTGAAGGTAAGCATGCAGGTGCAGCAGGCGGTGAAGGAGGCAAATGGTATGTTGGCCTTCATAGCGAAAGGGTTTGAGTATAGGAACAGAGATGTCCTGATGCAGTTGTACAGGGCCTTGGTGAGACCACACCTTGAGTACTGTGTGCAGTTTTGGTCGCCTTATCTGAGGAAGGATGTTCTTGCCATGGAAGGAGTTCAGCGAAGATTCACAAGGCTGATACCTGGGATGGCAAGAATGACATATGAGGAGAGTTTGGGGCGATTGGGCTTATACTCGCTGGAGTATAGAAGAATGAGAGGGGATCTCATCGAAACATATAAAATTCTGACAGGTCTGGACAAACTAGATGCAGAAAGAATGTTCCCGATGGTCGGAGAGTCCAGAACCAGGGGTCATAATCTAAGGATAAGGGGTAAGCCATTTAGGACAGAAATGAGGAAGAATTTCTTCACCCAGAAAGTGGTGAACCTGTGGAATTCTCTACCACAGAAGGTAGTTGAGGCCAAGTCATTAAATATATTCAAGAATGAGTTAGATATATTTCTTAAAGCTAAAGGTATCAAGGGATATGGGGAGAAGGCAGGTACAGGGTACTGAGTTTGGATGATCAGCCATGATCTCATCGAATGGCGGAGCAGGCTCGAGGGGCCGAATGGCCTACTCCTGCTCCTATCTTCTATGTTTCTATGGGCTGCAGAGGAGTCCAGAATTGGAGGAACGCCGTGATCACAGAGGTTTGTAGGGCTGGACGAGGTTCCAGAGATATGGAGGTGAGAGCCCATGAAAGTTCCAAATGTCATGTTATTTACATTCCAACCCAATAAAAGTTGGGGCTGTAGTCCACCATTAGTGGCTATTTCAACTTCCAGAAACCCCTGGTATTGTAGCTGCCGAAAAGTCGGAATGGAACCAACCCACTCGATGAATTGCAACCGGTTGGATTAAGATGATCGTAAATACCCCGCAATAAGACTAAAATAAGGCTTAAAGTAAAACACGGTTGGGACCAACGTCAATCCGGGAATTTTATGGTCATAACAATGCATTAATATTGGGCCAGCGAGACCTGGTCACTCAGCAGGTCCTTTCGAATAGCATTGGGCAGAAAAATTGAGGAAAAGTAGGCCCGATCTTCCAAAATCGGTCTTAGGATTCATTGGTATTGAGGCGAAGAATTGAAAGAGACACATTGAGTTAGAAGCGTACATGCGACGAGTTATCATCTACGGAACTGTGATAATGACCGAACAATGATGAATAACAGAATCTGGAGCCGATGTTTGCCTGAGGTTTGAAGAGGCCGGTGTAATTATTATTCCAGGAAGTCACATTTTTAGAATATGTGGAGTGGAAAGAACGGGGCAGAGTGTGAGCATTAGTAAGGCACTCTTTTGCAGTGCTAGTTCGTTACAGAGTTCCAGGCATGTTAATTTAAATCGAATCTACACGGTGGAGTTTAGAATTAAGCAAAACAATAGAACAATTCTCTTGTGTACAACACATGAACAAACAGTGCAAGATAGAGAAATGCGAAGATATTGGACTGCAAAGAACATAAGATTAATGAAGCCTATTCTATACCGACATTGTGCAGCTTATAGAAACATAGAATCATAGAAGATAGGAGGAGGAGTAGGCCATTCGGCCCCTCTAGCCTGCTCCGCCATTTAATGAGATCATGGCTGATCATCCAAATTCAGTACCCTGTCCCTGCTTTCTCCCCATATCCCTTGATCCCTTTCGCCTTAAGAAATATATCTAACTCCTTCCTGAATATATTTAATGAATTGGCATCTACTGCCTTCTGTGGCAGAGAATTCCATAGGTTCACCACTCTCTGGGTGAAGAAATTCCTCCTCATTTCTCTCCTAAATAGCTTACCCCTTATCCTTAGACTGTGACCCCTGGTTCTGGAATCCCCGACCATCGGGACCATCCTTCCTGCATCCAGTTTGTCCTGTCCTGTCAGAATTTTATAATTTTCAATGAGATCCCCTCTCATTATTCTAAACTCCAGCGAGTTTAAGCCCAATCGACCCAATCTCTCTTCATACGTCATTCCTGCCATCCCAGGTATCAGCCTTGTGAATCTTCGCTGAACTCCTTCCATGGCAAGAACATCCTTCCTCAGATAAGGCGACCAAAACTGCACACAGTACTCAAGGTGTGGTCTCACCAAGGCCCTGTACAACTGCAGCAAGACATCCTTGTTCCTGTACTCAAACCCTCTCGCTATGAAGGCCAACATACCATTTGCCTTCTTAACCGCCTGCTGCACCTGCATGCTTACCTTCAGCGACTGGTGCACAAGGACACCCAGGTCTCGTTGCACTTCCCCTTCTCCCAATCTATTCTATCCCGACATTGTGCAGCTTGTATGCATCTAGAGAGATATAATTGGACAAAAACGGAGAAGTTAGTTTAAAATTGTATAGTGCCATGGTTAGACAACACTTGGAGGACTGTGCATACTTCTGGGATTCAAATTAAAAGAGTATATCGAGGCACTGCAGGAGTTAGAGAAAATAATGACAGGGATAATACCAGAACTGAGAGCGTTTACTCATCAGGTAAGATTGAACAGGCTGGGGCTCTTTCCTGTCGAAACGAGAAGGCTGACGGGTGAGCTTATAATCGTCTGTAAAATGAAGGAAGTGTTTGACAGGGTAGACGTGGAGAAGATGTTGCCGCTAGCGGCGAGAGCAGAACTGGGGGCCATTAATGTGAGAGAGGGGTTAGAATGTGCAACTCGCAACCAGAAGGAACAGTTGACGCGATCAGTATAGATGCATTTAGGGGGATGCTAGATATGTAAATGAAGGAGAAATGAATGCACCGAAATGTTGATACGATGAGATGAAGCGGGGTTGGACCCAAAGGGCTGTTTCTGAATTGTAAATTCTATGGAATTATCTCAGGAAGGATGTTCTTGCCATGGAGGGAGTTCAGCGAAGATTCACAAGGCTGGTACCTGGGATGGCAGGAATGACGTATGAGGAGAGATTGGGTCGATTGGGCTTATACTCGCTGGAGTTTAGAAGAATGAGAGGGGATCTCATTGAAACTTATGCAATTCTGACAGGATTGGACAGACTAGATGCAGGAAGGATGTTCCCGATGGTCGGGGAGTCCAGAACCAGGGGTCACAGTCTAATGATAAGGGGTAAGCCATTTGGGACAGAAATGAGGAGGAATTTCTTCACCCAGAGAGTGGTGAACCTGTGGAATTCTCTACCACAGAAGGCAGTAGAGGCCAATTCATTAAATATATTCAAGAAGGAGTTGGATATATTTCTTAAGGCTAAAGGGATCAAGGGATATGGGGAGAAAGCAGGGACAGGGTTCTGAATTTGGATGATCAGCCATGATCGCATTGAATGGTGGAGCAGGCTAGAGGGGCGAATGGCCTACACCTGCTCCTATGTTCTATCTTTCTATGTTTCTATGTAATTCATGCAATTTGTGGAATCGGTATAATGATGGTCGAGGCGCTAGAAGTTCAGTTGAAATGCAAAATGTTCATTTTTCTGTCATACCAGAGTTAATGGCGTGCAAAGCAGCTTTAAAAGAATTAGGTGAGCAAAATGATACATTCCAATTTAAAACTCCCGCGGTTACACTCCGCATCAGTCACTTATTGCAAATCTAAGCAGACTCTAAACCTTCAAAATATGAGTTTGTTCAGTCGGGGAGTCATTAAGAGAATATTGTTTATCCTTTAACTGTAAAAACCACCATAATATCGCACACATATTCATAGCTTCTAAAGGTGGAACACTGATGCCCGATTCCTGCCAATTTGTTGTACCCTACCTGATTTCATAACATATTTGTAAATGTCGAAATTTAGCTCCTGATTCGGAAATTCCTGCATTTCTCTGAAAATCGACCCAAAAAGGCGAGTTGCTTGCAATAATTCGACATCTGTTCAAAATGTGATTGCTTCCTAACAGAAGATAAACTGGCAGGAAAAGACAAAGGTAAACTGCTTGAACAATTCACTGGTTTGAAATACGCAACACTGCACGGTGTAATTGTGAATTATTTACACATGTTTTAGCGGCAATTCTAAAAAAAACAACTTCACTCCAATCTAGCTTTCAATGTTAAAAACCTTTAGCAGATTTATTAAAATATTATAAGCACATGTCTCAATGCCTGCTGTTATTACGACTGGTTTAGATGTTCCGTTTTAATATAAAATGGGTGGAAATTTTAAATTTGGTCGGTGATGTAATAAGGGGATAATAATTAGCGCGCGCATCATACATATCACCCGATTTCCCTTGTCAGATTGGCGTCCCCGCCATTTAAGAAAAGGAAGATTTGCAATTATATTGCGCCGTTCAAGATCTCAGGAAGTCACAAAGCGCTACATAACCAATGAAGTGTACCTTTGAAGAGTACCAATTGCAGTAATGTAGGGACGCGGGGCAGCAACTTTGTGAAATTTGGTGTATTGAATTTAGAGCAGTGTAGACGTTAAGGTCCGCGACACTCTAGTCCACTCCTCTACCACCCCCAGCAGCCCTTCCCCTTCGCCCGGCACCTTCCCGTGCAAGCGCAGTAGATGCAACACATGCCCTTATACCTCCCCTCTTCCCAATGTCCAGGACCCCAAACGTCCCTTCCAGGTGAAACAGCGATTTACTTGTACTTCCTGCAATTTAGTATACTGTATTCGCTGCTCACGATGTGGTCTCCTCTACACTGGGGTGACCAAAAGCAGATTGGGTGACCGCTTTGCAGAACACCTCCGTTCAGTCCGTAAGGGGGACCCCGAGCTCCCGGTGGCCTGTCACTTTAATTCTCAGCTCCACTCCCACTCTGACCTCACCGTCCTCGGCCTATTACACTGTTCCACGGAAGCTCAGCATAAGCTCGAGAAACAGCACCTCATCTTTCGTTTAGGCACCCGACAGCCTTCTGGACTCAACGTCGACTTCAACAATTTTAGATCATAACCTCGGCCCCTATTACATTTATATTTTATTTTTTCATTCACCCTTTTGTTTGGCACCCCCCTTTTTTTTCCTCCCAGAAGCTGGCAGCTGCCCTTCATTCTGCCAGTACATTTCACACTTTATTTAGCCTCAACCTGTTACTTCAACACCTCCTCTTGCCGTGATTATCTCTTAATGTCTCTCAAGGTCTCCTAATCTCTCCTTTTGTTCTTTCATCCCCTCCCACTTTTCCCAGCTTTATGCTTGCTTTAAATCTATTTCAGTTCCTGCTTTTTTCCAGTTCTGATGAAAGGTCTTCGACTTGAAACGTTAACTCTGTTTCTCTCTCCCTGCCGGCCTGCTGAGTTTTTCCAGCGTTTTCTGTTGTTATTTCGGATTTCCAGCAACCGCAGTATTTTGCTATCGTAGACGTTAAGGTAACATAATAGAGGTCTATAAAATAATGAACGTGCTGGTTACCGTCCCTATTGAGCGATTAGTCAGTTTGGGGATGACGATGGGAAATGGGTTTAATCTATGTATAAGTAGGATTAGACTGGATTTCAGATCGTTATTCTCAGTCCCTCAGATTAGTGGCCTCTGGAACGCACGGGCCGTCAAAGTGCAGTAAGTGCTGACTCTCGGTACGGCTACAAGAGCGAGGTGGACGAGTTCCTGACTCGGGCATAGGGACTACATCTTATACATGTTAAGAGCCTTGATAGCTAACACTTAGTCCATGTCAATGGAAATATTTCTGTTATTTTTAAATCAGTGTCAGTGAGCAATGATTCATTGGAGATATCTTTCTGTAGGAAGCTAACAGTCCTTATTAGAAGTACGGAAACCAGTATAATCCCTGTGGATTAAATAACACCAATTAACGATGAACCTTCATTGTTGAGATGTTTCCACTTCCCTGTTTCAGCATCAGGACCAGAGGGCAAACCTTTAAAAGACTTAGGTGGGGAATGTTCTTACACTATGTTTGATGTTTTTCAACATTGTTGTCCAAATGTGAGAAGTCGCACAACACCAGGTTATAGTCCAACAGTTTTACTTGAAATTACGAGCATTCGGAGCGCTGCTCCTTCGTCAGGTACAGTGAGGGAATACAAATCAGTTACAAAGCATATATAGACAGAGAACAATGTGTCTGCAGAGATACAATCCGTCAGGAAGGCATTACGTCAAAGACACAGCACAATACAGCTAAGACAATGAGGTGGGGTCACAGGGGGTCCAACGTGTCAAATGCTGCAGTCTGTGACCCCACCTCATTGTCTTAGCTGTATTTTGCTGTGTCTTTGATGTAATGCCTCTCTGACGGATTGCATCTCTGCAGACACATTGTTCTCTGTCTATATATGGTTTGTAACTGATTTGTATTCCCTCACTGTACCTGACGAAGGAGCAGCGCTCCGAAAGCTCGTAAGTTCAAATAAAACTGTTGGACTATAGCCTGGTGTTGTGCGACTTCTCATTTATATATGCTGTGCCTGTATGCATCTCTTCACTTCACCTGATGAAGGAGCAGCGCTCCGAAAGCTTGTGATTTCAAATAAAGCTGTTGGACTATAACCTGATGTTGTGCGACTTCTCACCTTTGTCCACCCCAGTCCAACACCGGCATCTCCACATCATTGTTGTCCACGATAGTGCTAATTATTTTATTACCTCCAATGATCTGCTGGTCAACTTCTCGTCTTCCGCCATCCATAAACTTAAGCTCATCCAAAACTCTGCTGCCGTTACCCAACTCGGAACCAATCACCTTTTCCCTTGAGCCCTGTACTCGCTGATTTGCATTGGCGCCTGGTAAGGCACCGTCTCGATTTCAACATTTGTATCCTTGTTTTCAAATCTCCCCTCGTATTCTATCTCTGCAACGTCCTGCCTATCCACAGCCCTCCTAGATCACTGCGCCCTCCAATACTGGCCTATTGTGCAATTCCAAACATCCTGTACCCCGCCCTTGACGGCTGTGCCTTCAGCTGTTTATGCCCAAAGTTCTGGAATCTCCTCCCTTAACATCTCCACCTCTCTGTCCTCCTTTATGATGCTGCTTAAAACCCACCCCTCTGACCAAGCGTTTAGTAATCTGACCAAATGTCCCCTTGTTTGGCTCGGAGTCACTCACTGTCTGATTACGCACCTGTGATGTCACTTGGCTCCTTTTCCTACTTTAAAGTTTCTATATAAATGCAATTTGTCGTAGTATTGTTATTAATAAATGAACGAGATTGTTATACATAAGAACATAAGAAGTAGAAGCAGGAGTAGGCCATACACTGGGCACCAAATTCCATAGATTTACTACCCTCTGAGTGAAGAAGTTTCTCCTCATCTCAGTTTTGAAACGGCAGCCCCTTATTCTCAGATTATGCCCCCTAGTTCTATTCTCACCCATCAGTGGAAACATCCTCCCCGCATCCACCCGATCAAGCCCCCTCACAATCTTATATGTTTCGATAAGATCGCCTCTCATTCTTCTGAATTCCAATGAGTAGAGGCCCAACCTACTCAAGCTTTCCTCATAAGTCAACCCCCTCATCTCCGGAATCAACCGAGTGAACCTTCTCTGAACTGCCTCGAGAGCAAGTATATCTTTTCTTAAACATGTCCTTTCATGTGTTAAGTACAACAGTCAATATCAATTTTTCGTGATAGACTCCGCATTCGTAGGAATTGTTTCCTCTGCATTATCAAAGTGAATAAATTTCTCCCTCACAGAGGACAAGTTGAAAGCAAAAGAGAAAGGTATTTACTGGCACTGTTTATTAGCTGATGAACAGAAATTCAACTTCGGTGGTCGGGCTAACTGGGCGGTGTCGCATCGGCCGCCTATTATAACCGAAAAAACTTCAACTTGTGCAGAGCCGCTAATCAGCCACCTATAATCTGGACCATTGAAACTTAGTTCGATTGAACTCAACTGGATTAGACTTGATTCTCTGTCAAAAACCGTTTTTGACCCCAGCGCTAATGTTTTTGTCACTAATAAACATAAATGAGCACATGTGACGTGTACAGATCATGGGGGAGAAATTCAGTATCGCCCCATTTGGGGCGCAATTATCGGCCGGGCGCAAAGATTAGCGCCTGGCGCTAATTATCGGCACCGACTGGAAACTTGACTTTTATCGCCCCTGGAGGTGATTGCAGCGCTATATCAGGCGCTTCACACCTGTCTTAAGGCGCAAAGGCCAAGGAGTGAGGCGCTAACTCAGAGCGCTGGCGAAGCTCATGTGATGTCAGTCAGCAATGGAACACACACACAATGGCACGGGCCAGTTTTAAAGGGGATGGTTAATCTTGCTTTCCATCCACATCCTGCTCATTGCAGCCTTGAATCTCGGCCTGGAGAGACTTGCACATCAAATGTGCTGGAAAGAACAATGGAGAGTACCAGGCAAAGAGCTCAGAGTGCAGCCCCCACAATCTCTGCTAAATCCATACAAGGAATGGCAAATCAAAATGAACCTGCAAAGTGCTGCTCAGTACCCAAAACTCCTTCACACAACGTTGAATCTCTCCAGAAGTCTCTCCCTCTCTCTCTCAGAATGCTTAGTTCAAAAATGGCACCAACAATAAAAGGCAGGAAGTGGTCACCTTTAAATAGCGCTCCCCCTTTCCCTTCATGACTGCAGAACGCTCCCCTCAACCTGTCGTTGCTAGCGTCAGGTGGTAAGGCAGGGGGCGCCACTCAATATCCGCTCCGGGGCGATACTGGGGCGTTGTGCCCTCGAGTGACGTCATGATCTGCCGGCGCAGGAGATCGTGGCGGTAGTGTTTAGCGCCACCGCAAAATGTATCGTTAATTTCACGAGCGGTGCAAACTTCGTCGCGCCTGGGCGCTAGATGCTTTGTCCCCCATTAGCGCCCTCTTAAGGCACTAACGGGAGGCGCAACCAACTGAATTTTTCCCATAGAATCATAGAAGATAGGAGCAGGAGTAGGCCATTCGGCAAGGCTTCTGCGGCAGCAGCTCCCAAACCCGCGACCTCTTCCACCGAGAACAACAAGGGCAGCAGACGCATGGGAACACTACCACCTAGAAGTTACTTCATCGTCGCTGAGTCAAAATCCTGGAACTCCCTCCCTAACAGCACTTTGGGTGTACCTTCACCACACGGACTGCAGCGGTTCAGGAAGGCGACTCACCAGCACCTTCTCAAGGGGCAACTAGGCATGGGCATAAATGCTGGCCTTGCCCTGATCCCATAAGTGAGTAAAAAAAAGGTTAATGAAGCCTATTGTATCCCGACATTCCGCAGCCTGTATGCATCAAGAGGAATATAGCTGAAAGAAACGGAGACGTTATGTTAATCTTGAAGGGCACCGTGGTTAGACTACACATAGACATATATAGAAACATAGAAGATAGGAGTAGGAGTAGGCCATTCTGCCCCTCGAGCCTGCTCCGCCATTCAATGAGATCATGGCTGATCATCCAAATTCAGTACCCTGTCCCTGCCTTCTTCCCATATCCCTTGATCCCTTTAGCGTTAAGAGATATATCTAACTCCTTCTTGAATATATTTAATGAATTGGCCTCTACTGCCTCTGTGGTAGAGAATTCCACAGGTTCACCACTCTCTGGGTGAAGAAATTCCTCCTCATCTCAGTCCTAAATGGCTTACCCCTTATCCTTAGACTGTGACCCTTGGTTCTGGACTCCCCCACCATCGGGAACATCCTTCCTGCATCTAGTCTGTCTAGTCCTGTTAGAATTGTATAAGTTTCAATGAGATCCACTCTCATTCTTCTAAAGTCTAGCGAATAATAGCCCAATCGACCAAATCTCTCTTCATACGTCATTCCTGCCATCCCAGGTATCAGTCATGGTAAATCTTCGCTGCACTCCCTCCATGGCAAGACATCCTTCCTCAGATAAAGCGACCAAAACTGCACACAATACTCAAGGTGTGGTCTCACCAAGGCCCTGTACAACTGCAGCAAGACATCCTTGTTCCTGTACTCGAACCCTTTTGCTACGAAGGCCAAGATACCATTTGCCTTCTTAACCGCCTGCTGCACTTGTATGCTTACCATCAGCGACTGGTGCACAAGGACACCCAGGTCTCGTTGCACTTCCCCTTCTCCCAATCTATTGCCATTCAGATAATAATCTGCCTTCCTGTTTTTGACTCCAAAGTGGATAACCTCGCATTTATCCACATTATTTTGCATCTGGCATGCGTCTGCCTAATCACCCAACCTGTCCTACACTTGGGGACTGTGCATATTTCTGGGCCCCGTATTACAATCAGTATAGCGACGCACTGTAGAAGGTACCATAAGATATTGTCAACAATAATACCAAAACTGAGAGGTCAAAAATACCAGGAAAGATTGAACAGGTTGGGGCCCTTGTCTCAAGAACAGAAACGGCTGACCGCTGATCTGATAACCCTCTTTAACATTAAGGAAGTGTTTGACAGGACAGACATAGAGAAGATGTCTTCACTGGTGGAGAGAGGAGAACCTAGTGCCATTAATGTAAGTGAGTGGTTAGAATGTGGAACTCGCAACCAGTCGTCGTGAGTAGCAGAGCTGCATTTAAGGGGATGCTGGATATGTACATAAGGGAGAAATGAATTAGAGGATGTGCTGATAGGATGAGATGAAGTAGAGTTGGAGGTGGATCGTGAGGATCGTAAACCCCGGCAAGTTGAACTGAATGCGCAGTTTCTGCTTTGTAAATTCGATGTCATTCATACAATTTTTGGAATCGAATAATGATGGGCTAAGCCCTAGAAGTTCAGCTGAAATGCGAATCGTTCATTTTTCTATCATCCAGAATTAAGCACCTGCAAAGCATCTTTGGAGGATTTGGGTGAGTACAATGAATCATGCCAATTGTAAATTCCCGCAGTTACACACCACAACAGTCCAATTATTGTCATTCTAAGCAGCCTTAGAAAAAGCAAAACTTCACCGTGCTTGTGTATCTGCATGACTAGGATTTTCTGCAATGTCTTCACATGGGGAATCATAGATACAGAGAAACATCGAAAAATAGGAGCAGGAGTAGGCCATTCGGTCCTTCGAGGCTGCTCCACCATTCAATATGATCATGGTTGATCCTCTATCTCAATACCATATTCCCGCTCTCTCCCCATACCCCTTGATGCCTTTTGTGTCTAGAAATCTATCTATCTCCTTCTTAAATATATTCAGTGACTTGGCCTCCACAGCCTTCTGTGGTAGACAATACCACAGGTTCACCACCCTCTGAGTGAAGAAATTTCTCCTCATCTCAGTCCTAAATGTCCTACCCCGTATCCTGAGACTCTGACCCCTCGTTCTAGAACCCCCATCCAGAGGAAACATCCTCCCTGCATCCAGTCTGTCTCGCCCTGGCAGAATTGTATACGTTTCAATGAGATTCCCTCTCATTCTTCTAAACTCGAGAGAATACAGGCCTACAGAATATTTTTTCGTTTAAATGCACAATGCATCATAATATCGCACAGAAGATGAATAGCCTCCAACGATGGACGTTGATGCACAGTTCAAGCCAAGTTGCAGCACAGTACGTGATTACATAATATATTTGCCAATATAGAAGCTCAGCTCCTGATTGGCTAATTGCTGCAAAACACTGAAAAATTTAGCCAAAAAGGCGAGTTGCTTGCAATAATTCGACATCCTTTGGAAATGTGTTTGCTTCCTAATAGAAGAAAAGCTGGCAGGCAAAGGAAAAGGTAACCTGGTTAAACAATTCACTGCTTTGAAATACGAAACAGTGAACACGTGTGATTGTAATTGATTTACACGCGTTGTGGCGGCAATTCTACAAACCTGCTTCACACAAATCTATCTTTCCAAGTTGAGGAGCTTAAGGAGAATTAGTAACATATTGGCCCAGAAATTAGTCTCCCTGGCTTCCCGCGGGTGCAATGATCGCGCGCGCACTTACCTACCGCGCCTGCCGTTGACCTCTGGGCCCACAGGGACTTCAGCTTATGGGCCTCCTGCAGCTGCCGGCGTGCAGTGCTTGTGTATCCCAGGGGCGTAGTTAGTGTGATGCGTCGCCTGGGAACACGTGGGCCATGGAGAGCCAATGGCAGCAGACCATCTTTCATTCATAGATTTGACAGGAAGACCTGTCAAATCTATGAATTGAAATCGGCCCCAAAACAATACCTAAACTTCAAATAAATTTTAAAAAACCATCACATTTTTTAAATAACTATAAGTTAAATAAATTAACTACTTTAAACAAAAATTTTAATTTTTGAAAAAATTAAAATACTTTTTAACAGTGCTAAAAATAAACTGACCTTTCTTTAAAGTATCTAAAAAAGATAAACCAGTTGAAAACAAATTTAAATTGTAATTAATTAACCACTTACCTTGTTAAAAACGGGTCTTGCGCCACCTTTTTAAAAGCGCAGCTTCTTCATACTTACCTTCCCGGAGAAACCTGAAAAAAAACCTAATTCCGGTGCGTGCGCGCAGCCTCTGCCACGCACGCGGTTCACCTCTGAACCACTCCCTTCACGAAACCGGAAGTTCCGGTTTCCCGCGCATGCGCAGTGCATGCAGGAATCCGGCACTTCAGGGGGCCTCACAGGTGAGTACACAACGCGTACTCACCCAGCAAGTGCCGAATTCCTGGCCCAATATAACCACATCTCATAAAATTGGGGGTAATTTTAAATTTCGCTGGTGGCGTAATAAGGGGATAATCAATTGGCACGCCAATCCTCGGTTTCGCCCGATTATCCCTTTCCTTGTCTTACTGGCGGGGAACTTGTCCATGGGACGGGGCGGAAAATGGCAGAATTCCGTTTCCTGCCTGTTATAGAACTTGCCCGATAATCATCTCTACAGATCAATTGAACTGAAAATCGGGCTGTGCCTACAACAGGCGAGCAATGCAATACTCCCAGCTTTAATTCCCTGCCATTTAAGAAAAGAAAGACAGGCAATTATATTGCGGCCTTTCAAGAACTCAGGACGTCCCAAAGCACTTCACAACCAATGAAGCACTTTCGAAGTGGAGCAGCTGTCGTAATGTAGGGACAATGGGCAGCAAATTTGAGGGCATTGAAATTGGAGCAGGGTAACATCCACGCAACCTATTAGAGATCTGTATAATAACAAAAAGGCTGGTTGGCGTCCCGATTTATAGATTATTCCAGTTTAACTGTGTGGGGAGGACCTGGGGAAACGGGCTTAATCTGTTTAAGAGTGTGATTAGAGTGGATGACAGATAGTTCTTCACCTTCCTGTGATTGCTGAGCCTCTGGAATGCATGGCCGTTAGGTGAAGGTAAGCATGCAGGTGCAGCAGGCGGTTAAGAAGGCAAATGGTATGTTGGCCTTCGTAGCGAGAGGGTTCAAGTACAGGAGCAAGGATGTCTTGCTGCAGTTGTACAGGGCCTTGGTGAGACCACATTTTCAGTATTGTGTGCAGTTTTTGTCGCCTTATGTGAGGAAGGATGTTCTTGCCATGGAGGGAGTGCAGCGGAGATTCACCAGGCTGATACCTGGGATGGCACGAATGACGTATGAGGAGAGATTGGGGCGATTGGGCTTATACTCGCTGGAGTTTGGAAGAATGAGTGGGGTTCTCATTGAAACTTATAACATTCTAACAGGACTAGACAGACGAGATGCAGGAAGGATGTTCCCGATGGCGGGGGAGTCCAGAACCAGGGGTCACAGTCTAAGGATAAGGGGTAAGCCATTTAGGACAGAAATGAGGAGGAATTTCTTCACCCAGAGAGTGGTGAACCTGTGGAATTCTCTACCATAGAAGGCAGTTGAGGCCAATTCATTAAATATATTCAAGAAGAAGTTGGATATATTTCTTAAAGCTAAAGGGATCAAGGGATATGGGGAGAAAGCAGGGACAGGGTACTGAATTTGGATGATCAGCCATGATCTCATCGAATGGCGGAGCAGGCTCAAGGGGCTGAATGGCCTACTCCTGCTCCTATCTTCTATGTTTCTATGTTTCTATGTTTCTATGTGTGGTGAGTGCGGGTTCTCAGAGCGAGCTGAACCGGCTCCTGACTCGGGCATAGGGGCAGCATCTTATACAAGTTCAGCACCTCGATACTTAACACTCAGTCCATGTCAATGGAAATCTTTCTGTTCTTTTCAATTCAGGGTCAGTGAGCAATGATTCATTGGATATGTCTTTCTAAAGCATACTAACAGTAATTATTAGAAGAATTGAGACGTTTCTTGTTCTGTGTTGCAGAATCGGGACCAGAGGACAAATCTGTAAAAGACTTAGGTGGAGAAAGCTCTTCAAATATGTTTGATATTTTTGTACATTGCTGTCCACAATTGCATGTCCCCTTGACATTCAACGGCATTACCATCGCCGAATCACCCACCATCAACATTCTGGTTGTCACCATTGACGAGAAACTTAACTGGACCAGCCACATAAATACTGCGGCAACAAGAGCAGGTCAGAGGATAGGTATTCTGTGGCGAGTGTCTCACCTCCTGACTCCCCAAAGCCTTTCCATCATCTACAAGGCACAAGTCAGGAGTGTGATGGAATACTCTCCACCTGCCTGGATGAGTTGCAGCTCCAACAACACTCAAGAAGCTCGACATCATCCAGGACGAAGCAGCCCGCTTGATTGGCACCCCATCCACCACCTTAAACATTCACCGGCGTACCGTGGCTGCAGCGTGTAACATCGACCACATGCACTGCAGCAACTCACCAAGGCTTCTTCGGCAGCACCTCCCAAACCTTCTCTTCCACCTAGAAGGACAAGTGCAGCAGGCGCATGTGAACACCACCACCTCCAAGTTCCCCTCCAAGTCACACACACCATCCTGACTGGGAAATATATCGGCCGATCCTTCATCGTCGTTGGGTCAAAATCCTGGAACTCCCTCCCTAACAGCACTGTGGGAGCACCTTCACCACACGGACTGCAGCGGTTCAAGAAGGCGGCTCACCACCACCTTCTAAAGGGCAATTAGGGATGGGCAATAAATGCTGGCCTTGCCAGCGACGCCCACATCCCATAGCGAATAAAAAGAACCAGTAGCCCAAATATTTTATAGTCCCCTGTCTCGTCTGCTCCAATGTTCTGCTGGTCAGCCTTCCGTCTTAATCCATTGATAAACATGAGCTCATCCAAAACTCTGTTGCCATATCCCACTCGCACCAAGACTCCTTTGCAATTCTGCCCTTTGCTCGCTGAATTGCATTGGCTGCTGGAACGGGAATTCCCCGATTTTATAATTATTATCCTCATTTTCTAATCCACCTTGGGCTCTAACTCTGTAACCTCCTGCACCTCGACAACCCTCCGAGATCACTGCACTCCTCCTATTCTGGCCTGCTATGCATTCAGCTGTTGACGCAGTCATTTCTAGCATGTCCTTCCTTAACAACTCAGCCTCTCTTTCCTCCTTATGGGTGCTGTGTAAAACCTAACCTCTCTGTAAGGGTAAACCGGGAGAGCTTCTTCTCCCCGAGACGGACCCTCTGATATAAAGGGTCGACGTCCACCTTATTCCCAATCAATCGCTCGGAGTCCGGAGGTGCGTTCAGTAAATCAACTTTATTACAAGTCAACAGGGGAGACATTCATCCGGGGACGAATGCTCTCCGATCGCTAGAAAATCTCCAGCCTCATATACAGGTTTTGTTCTGAGTCGTGGCTACTGTTTCGCAAATGGGTGCATCACACGGATACATTTTTTACATCTTACAGTTGGCTTCGGGTGCAAATTCTTGTGACCTGTGTGCATTGGCCTTGTGACCCCATAGGTTATCTCTCAATACATTCCTCCATTAGTGATTCGCGGTTTGTGCACTTTGGCCACGTTACACCATACTTCCCTTCTGGACATGTCCATAACAACTCCTTATATGGTTGGATATATGCTCTGTTCCTTAATCCCCACATTTTAGCCCTTTTAACACTTTCACTCTCTGACTAAGCATTCGGTAATCTAATCAAATATTCCCTTATTTGGCTCTGTGTCATTCACTGTCTGATTATTCACCTGTGAATCCCTTTGTTCATTTTGAAAGGTTCTATATGCATGCAATTTGCCGCTATTTTGTTCGTGATACAGGAACGAGATTTATATATCCTTTGGTGCGAAAAATATCACAGCAAATATCAATTTGTTGCGATTGATTCCACATTTTTGTAATGCTTTCCTTTGCATTGTCAAAGTGAATAACTTTCTCTATCACAGAAAAAAAGTTGAACAGTAGAGAGAAAGGTACATACTGCCACTGTTTCGTAGCTGATGTGTAGAAATTCAAATTCGGCAGGAGTGCTAAATGGGTGTTATCGTATCGGGTTTGCTCGCATCCTGATTCTGCAGATTAATCTTCAATCCCTGGAGATAGAAACACAGTTAACGTTTCAGGTCGAAGACCTTTCGCCAGCACCTCATCTTTCGTTTAGGCACCATATAGCCCTCTGGACTCAACATCGAGTTCAACAATTTTAGATCATAACCTCAGCCCCTATCACATTTATATTTTATTTTTTCATCCACCCTTTTGTTTGCCCCTCCCCCTTTTTTTCCCTCCCAGAAGCTGGCAGCTGTCCTTCATTCTGCCAGTGCATTTCCCACTTCATTCAGCCTCAACCTGTCACATTAACACCTCCTCTAGCCTTGATTATCTCTTAATGTCTCTCAATGTCTCTTAATCTCTCCTTTTCTTCTTTCATCCCCTCCCCCTCTTCCCAGCTTTATCCTTGCTTTAAATGTATTTCATTTCCTGCTTTTTTTCCAGTTCTGACGAAAGGTCTTCGACCTGCAACGTTAACTCTGTTTCTCTCTCCACGGATGCTGCCTGGCCTGCTGAGTTTTTCCAGCGTTTTGTGTTGTTATTTCGGATTTCCAGCATCCGCAGTATTTTGCTATCGTAATCTTCAATCCCTGTTGACTCCAAGGCAATCATGGATGGGTTGGCACACATCAATTTTAATGCGATGGATATCAATACCACGGCACGTGCGGTCCAGATGGTGGCGAACTCACAGCGTTCGTCATCATTCCGCCTTTGAAACTGACTGCAACTTCGGGATTTGTCCAATGCGCAGCCACAAGGGGAAAATCTGCTGCTGTGATCTGTCATTCACAGCTCCGCCACAGGCGGCGCTTTGCCCCCTCATCCGGGCACCCACCACAGAGGCCGGCAATCAGTGGAATCACTCACATCAGAGGAACTGACCGAAACTTCGGCGCATGCGCAGTAATTACGCTGTTAAATTCCCCACTAAAAGTTAGACACAAACGAATTAGGTGTAACTGTTTAAGTTTTAAAAGCGTGGCTTCTGCTGAGCAAAGTTTAAGAGCCGGAAAAAAATAAATCAGGGATGTCCTGCTGCAGTTGTACAGGGCCTTGGTGAGACCACACCTTGAGTACTGTGTGCAGTTTTGGTCGCTTTATCTGAGGTATGATGTTCTTGCCATGGAAGGAGTTCAGCGAAGATTCACAAGGCTGATACCTGGGATGGCAGGAATGATATATGAGGACAGATTGGGTCGATTGGGCTTATACTCACTGGAGTATAGAAGAATGAGAGGGGATCTCATCGAAACATATAACATTGAGACAGGTCTGGACAAACTAGATGCAGGAAGAATGTTCCCGATGGTCAGAGAGTCCAGAACCAGGGGTCATAATCTAAGGATAAGGGGTAAGCCATATATGACAGAAATGAGGAGGAATTTCTTCACCCAGAGAGTGGTGAACCTGTGGAATTCTCTACCACAGAAGGTAGTTGACGACAAATCATTAAATATATTCAAGAATAAGTTGGATATAGAAGCATAGAAGATAGGAGCAGGAGTAGGCCATTCGGCCCCTCGAGCCTGCTCCGCCATTCGATGAAATCATGGCTGATCATCTAAACTCAGTACCCTGTACCTGCCTTCTCCCCATATCCCTTGATACCTTTAGCTTTACGAAATATATCTAACTCATCCTTGAATATATTTAATGACTTCGCCTCAACTACCTTCTGTGGTAGAGAATTCCACAGGTTCACCACTCTCTGGGTGAAGAAATTCTTCCTCATTTCTGTCCTAAATGGTTTACCCGTTATCTGTAGATTATGACCCCTGGTTCTGGACTCTCCGACCATCGGGAACATTCTTCCTGCATCTAGTTTGTCCAGACCTGTCAGAATTTTATATGTTTCGATGAGATCCCCTCTCATTCTTCTATACTCCAGTGAGTATAAGCCCAATCGACCCAATCTCTCCTCATATGTCATTCCTGCCATCCCAGGTATCAGCCTTGTGAATCTTCGCTGAACTCCTTCCATGGCAAGAACATCCTTCCTCAGATAAGGCGACCAAAACTGCACACAGTACTCAAGGTGTGGTCTCACCAAGGCCCTGTACAACTGCAGCAGGACATTCCTGTTCCTATACTCAAACCCTTTCGCTATGAAGGCCAACATACCATTTGCCTTCTGCACCGCCTGCTGCACCTGCATGCTTACTTTCAGCGACTGGTTGCACTTCCCCTTCTCCCAATCTATTGCCATTCAGATAATAGTCTGCCTTTCTGTTTTTGATATATTTCTTCAGTCTAAAGGTATCAAGGGATATGGGGAGAAGGCAGGTACAGGGTACTGAATTTGGATGATCAGCCATGATCTCATCGAATGGCGGAGCAAGCTCGAGGGGCCGAATGGCCTACTCCTGCTCCTATCTTCTATGTGTCTATGTTTCTATGTTTCTATGTTTCTATGTTTAAATTCTGAAGTCTGCAATTTATCCATTTTCATAAAAAATAAAACTAATAAAAACTTTTAAACGTGTTTTAATTTGTTAAAAGTGTGTCCACCTTTACAGCAGTCTTTCCTTTTTCCCCATTTGAGAATCCCAATCTTGGTTCTGCACTCTCTAAACATTTTTTTAAATTAGAATTTTAAGAGCTCACTCACTTCCTTGTTCGCTGCCTGGGAGAAGTCTGCCCTTTTGATTGGCTGCTTAGACAGATTGTTGACGTCACAGCAGCTCGCGCAAGGGGATCCCCACTAACTTACACTGCTTTGAACTGAATGTTAGAAAACCCGAATTTCTCGACCCATAGATCCTCGTGCAAAGTGTGCTCCGGCGGTCAGTGCGGAACGCCTCCAATTTACCACTAACTGCAAATTCCGGGCATATCTCTAGTCCACTGACCACAGAGCGTCGCTGTCCGACGATAGGAAATCCAATTAATGCAACATTTGCTTTTGCACACGTGCTGACCTTTACCTTTTTTGTACATACAGAACTTACAGAGAGCAAAGCTGTAGTGCAAAATCTCGGTGAGAATAACGCCATTTATTTTATGTTTCAATTGCACGTAAAGTTATTTTTAATGCGCTCAGTTTCCGCTTGTTTCCGTCGCGCAGTCCTGGTGCAAGCCATCTGATCCAGTGTAAAATATCTGAGTATTATAACCATGGCAGATCAAAGTGACAAAGCCCCAAATGCTTGCTTTTTCTGTGATCTTTTACGCTGCGCCAAGATTGAATTCTCCAAAAGCACAGCACCACCTACAAATTGGCCAACAACACCAGGTCAAAATTGAAAGATTCCGCAGGTTTTGGAAAGGATCTTGAAATTGCGTTCATTTGCTTTTCTGCACCCTCAATACTAGGCACGTTTTAAAAGATTTTCACTTGAAAACCTGTGTCGATCACTAACATATTATGGCACTGAATTTGGGATGGGAGGCTTCCTGCGGGCGGATGCCTCCGATCGGAAAAAAATCCATGAACTTACCTGCTGGTTCCGTAGATCCCGAAGTTTGCCAACCTGTGCCTCTCCTCTTCCAAATACGAAGAGGCCCAGGTACGCCAGAGGCGCCTGCTGTTCGCAAGTGCCCCTGGGATCACGTGGGCCAGGCCAACCAATGAAAGAAGGGAATCCCCCTTCAGACTTTTGACAGTTCTCTATGCACAGAACTGTCAAATGTATGAATGGGGATCACATATAAAAACACACTAAAAGCTTAACTAAATTTAAAAGAAAATTACATCTGTAAAATTAATTAAAACGTCATTTAATTAAATATTTGAAACAAAAATTTAATTTTTGAAAAAATAATTAAATGTTTTACGGGGCTAAAAATAAACTTAGCTTTTTTAAGAGTATTTATAATTTAAAGTTAGTGACCAAATTATTTTTTTTTTTTTTAAACTCTTATGCTCTAAATCACTTAGGTGTAAGAACTTGACAGTCTTTCAGTGGGCTGATGTTGTGTAAAAAGCGCAACTCCCTGCCCGCGGAGGCCCTTGTCCCGTGCATGCATACTATCCGTGTAATAATGCCTAAACCCGGCACTTGCGCAGGCCCCTATGGGTGCGTGCGCACCTGGTACGCACCCATAGGGGGCGTAAAATTTGGCACAATGTCCAGTGTACACCAATCAAACTACTAATTAGTTAAGTGTAGTTTTTAAATCATTTTCAGTGATTTTAAATCAGTTTATTTACCGACGATGCACTAGACAATCTTCTTAAAAATGCTAATATTTGCTGAAAAATCATTTTAAGCAGTATTAATAAAACTACCCTAGGTGACCACACTTGAACAGTTCAAGGAGAACTATTTAATGGAAAGAGGGAAAGCGATTGCGTTCTTTTATGATGCTCGAATTCATAGATCTATGGAATATTGGCCTAGGCATTGCGATCGGGGCCCTCCCCTAATGAGATGCAATGGTAACCTCAAATCCAAAATGTATACAATGCACAGAATTGCAATTTTTTTCAGAAATTGCACCAAACTCAAAATGTATTTCTGTTTTTCCTACCAAAGTGGATAACTTCACATTTATCCACGTTATACAGCATCTGCCATGTATGTGCCCACTCGCTCAACTTGTCGAAATCGCCTTGAAGCCTCTCTGCATCCTCCTCACACCTCACAATCCCACCTAGTTTCGTGTGGTCAGCAAACTTGGAAACATTACATTTGGTTCCCTCATCCAAATCATTGATATATATTGTGAATAGCTGGGGCCCAAGCACTGATCCCTGCCGTACCCCACTAGTCTCTGCCTGCCACCCCGAAAGAGACCCATTTTTCCTACTCTCTTTTCGCTATTCCCATTAAGATGCTTATTTTCCAAGTAGCGTGTGACCACTTCTTTTTCTTACGGAAATGTAATACCTCACACTTATCTCTGCTGAAATTTGTTTGCCAAGTTCCGCACCCATGTGGACGGCCTCAACCGGGATCTTGGGTACATGTCACGCTACATGTAACCCCACCTGACGTAGAGTCATCCAGACTCAAGTCGTCGTTGGCTTGTTCTCTCTGCACTGATGCGGCCGGACCTGCTGTGATTTCCAGCAAAAAAAGTTTTTTGTTTCCCATACAGACCCCAGCATCTGCCACATTTGACCCCTTGTGACCCCACCTCATTGTCTTTGATGTAATGTTTACCTCACATGACCTGTGTAGACACCATCCACACCTTTGACTGCTGTGATTATCTCTCTGCCGAGGTGTGATAAAGGGCAGTTAGAAAGATTAACTGTAATCATCTGGCAGTGTCCTCTGACTATATATGCTGTGCCTATATGCATCTCTTCACTTCACCTGACGAAGGAGCAGCGCTCCGAAAGCATGTGATTTCAAATAAAGCTGCTGGACTATAACCTGGTGTTGTGCGATTTCTCACTTGTAATACCAATTAAATGCCCATTCTGCAAGTTTATTGATGTATTCTTGTACTTTGCTGCAGTCCTCCTCAGTATTGCTAACTCCCTCGCACCCACGAAGCTTGGTATCATCCGCAAAATTAGCAATTCTGCTTTTGATTCCAAAGTACTATATTCAATAACGTTACTAGATTGGTTACAACGATGAAGGATTTGAGTCAGGTAAACATGTATTAACGATTTAGACATTGGCTTGAACGGCGGCATGAGGAATATACAAACTATTCCGTTAATGCATTCTCCAGAACGGAAAACATGGAGAGATTTGTGGAAACCAACCTCACGATTTGCAGCACCAAACGCTCGGTATATCATCTGCCACCCGTTACACTCGCCACCGATATTCAGCTCCATTCAATTGCACAGAAGGGAATATCAGGCATGGCGAATGAAGGATGGCAGATTCAATTGTGCCCGTTTAGCGCTACCGCTGATTAGGAACGATACTCCCACAAGCTCGCACAGGATTAAGCAATGTTGTAACTTGTGCAAGCAAATCGTTTTTGACATTCCTCGGAAACAGTGTGCTGTTGCACAAATTTACATGCTGTCTGTTTGCTTCTAACAGGGGCATCAATACGTGAACTTAGAAAAGGTACTTGATTAAATTCGGTGCATTACTGTTCGATCGGATTTGAATAAGCAGGACTTTTCGTTTCCCAAGATCCAGGCTTTGCCATCCACAAGAACAAGAGAACGTTCTTTTACACAGTACATTTAATAAAGTAATGAATAAGGACTGGAATACTGCATACAGTTTTGGTGTCCATACTTAAGAAAAGACATACTTGCTCTCGAGGCAGTACAAAGAAGGTTCACTCGGTTAATCCCGGGATGACGGGGTGGACATATGAGGAGAGGTTGAGTAGATTGGGACTCTACTCATTGGAGTTCAGAAGAATGAGAGGCGTTCTTATTGAAACATATAAGATTGTGAGGGGGCTTGATCGGGTGGATGCGGTAAGGATGTTCCCAAGGATGGGTGAAACTAGAACTAGGGGGCATAATCTTAGAATAAGGGGCTGCTCTTTCAAAACTGAGATGAGGAGAAACTTCTTCACTCAGAGGGTAGTAGGTCTGTGGAATTTGCTGCCCCAGGAAGCTGTGGAAGCTACATCATTAAATAAATTTAAAACAGAAATAGACAGTTTCCTTGAAGTTAAGGGAATTAGGGGATACGGGGAGCGGGCAGGAAATTGGACATGAGGCTGAGTCGGATCGGTCAAGGCCCTGTGGGTGGCGGAGCGGGCCCAGGGGCTGAGTGGCCGGGTCCTGCTCCTACTTCTTGTGTTCTTTAGATTTGAGGTTAGGATCAGATCAGCCATGATCTTATTGAATGGCGGAGCAGGCTCGAGGGGCCGATTGGCCGACTCCTGCTCCTATTTCTTATGTTCTTATGTCCTTATGACTGCCAAAGAACATAAGGCTAATGAAGCCTATTCCATTCCGAAATTGTGCAGCCTGCATGCATCAAGAGCGGTCTGATTGAAAACAAAACGGTGCCGTTATGTTAAACACCTCGGCTAGAATACACTTTGAGTGCTGTGCACATTTCCGGGCTCCTTATTAAAAAAGCATATAGAGGCATTGCAGAAGGCACAGGCATATTGACAGGGATAACACCAGAACTGACAGGTCATACATATCAGGTAAGATTGAACAGGCTGGGGCTCTTTCCTCTAGTTCTCTCGACACAGATGCGGCCGGACCTGCTGTGATTTCCAGCGGAAAAGTTTTTTGCTTTCCATACAGACCCCAACATCTGCCACATTTGACCTCTTGTGACCCCCACCTCATTGTCTTTGATGTAATGTTTTCCTGACTGACCTGTTTGGACACCATCCACACCTTTGATTGCCGTGATTATCTCTCTGCCGAGGTGTGATAAAGGGCAGTTAGAAAGATTAACTGTAATCATCTGGCAGTGTTCTCTGACTATATATGCTGTGTCTATATGCATCTCTTCACTTCACCTGACGAAGGAGCAGCGCTCCGAAAGCTTGTGATTTCAAATAAAGCTGTTGGACTATAACCTGGTGTTTTGCGACTTCTCACATTTGTCCACCCCAGTCCAACACCGGCATCGCAACATCATAGAAAAGAAGGTGCTGTCGGCCGAGTGACCTGATAGAATTCTTTAAAATTATGAAGGGGTTTGAAAGGATAGATGTAGCGACGCTGTTTCTACTCGTGCCAAGAGGAAAACTGGGCGCCATTAATGTAAGAGAATGGTTAGACTGTGAACCTCACAAACAGAAGGAGTAGTTGACCCGAAAAGCATAGATGCATTTCAGGGGATAGAAACATAGAAACATAGAAGATAGGAGCAGGAGTAGGCCATTAGGCCCCTCTAGCCTGCTCCGCCATTCAATGCGATCATGGCTGATCATCCAAATTCAGAACCCTGTCCCTGCTTTCTCCTCATATCCCTTGATCCTTTTAGCCTTAAGAAATATATCCAACTCCTTCTTGAATATATTTAATGAATTGGCCTCCACTGCCTTCTGTGGTAGAGAATTCCACAGGTTCCCCACTCTCTGGGTGAAGAAATTCCTCCTCATTTCTGTCCTAAATGGCGTACCCCTTATCCTTAGACTGTGACCCCTGGTTCTGGACTCCCCGACCATCGGGAACATTCTTCCTGCATCTAGTCTGTCCAGTCCTTTCAGAATGTTATGATTTCAATGAGATCCCCTCTCATTCTTCTAAACTCCAGCGAGTATAAGCCCAATCGACCCAATCTCTCCTCATACGTCATTCCTGCCATCCCAGGTATCAGCCTGGTGAATCTTCGCTGACTCCTTCCATGGCAAGAACCTCCTTCCTCAGATAAGGCGACCAAAACTGCACACAATGCTAGATATGTACACGAGGGAGAAATGAATAAAAGGATATGGTAATAGGATGTGATGAAGTTGAGTTGGAGGTGGGTCGTGTGGAGCGTAAACACGGGCACAGACCAGTTGGATCGAATGAGCTGTATCTGCGTTTTAAATTCTATGCACTTCAATACAATTTCTCGAATCGTTCTAAATATGGGCAAAGCGCTAGAAGCTCAGTGGAAATACAAAAACGTTCCTTTTTCTATCACCCAGATTTAAGCACGTGCAAAGCAGCTTTAAAAGATTCGGGTGAGCAAAAAGATGCTAGTTTAAAACTCCCGCGTTTACAGAGTGCACCAGTCCAGTTTTTTGCAACACTCTGCAGCCTTAGAAAAAAACAAAAGTTCAATGTGCTTAGTAATCCTGCATAATGGCACGTATTTTCCGATGCCTACGGGTGTGTCCGAGCTGTGTGCACACCCGCAGCGACACCGGAAATGCCGGTTTCAGACATGCCAAGCGCATACGCTGAAAACCGGCATTTCCGGTCTGTCAAGAATGCTCTTGACAGATCGGACGCCTGCCGTACAGAAGGGCCTCTGCGGGTGGAGAGTTCCGCTTTCTGCAGAACTTTCGCCCGCTGAAAACCCTTAGAAATCTTACGTCTGGTAAAAGCAGGTGTAAGACTTACTTTTACCAGCATAAGAGTTGAAAAAAAGTTTTTCAAAAATGTCACTCATTTATAATTTTAAAATACTTATAAAAAAAGTAAGTATATTTTTAGCCCCGTAAAAAACTTTAATTATTCCTTTCAAAAAATTAAATTTTTGTTTAAAATATTTAATTTAATGCAATTTTAGCTCATTTTAAAAACGTGATGGTATTTTTTAATATATTTAATGTTTAGTGTCTTTTGGGTGATCTGCAGACATACTTTTTGACGGATTTATCCGTCAAAGGTATGATGGGAGATTTCCTTCTCCTATTGGCTGCCCTGGCCCACGTGATCCCAGGGACGCTTGCGAACCGCATGCTCCCCTGGGATACGTGGGCCCTGCGCATTTCCACTGTGGAGAGGTCCAGGAACGGAACTGTCCGGACCTCGGGAACCCTTCGATAAGTGCGTAGATTTTTTTTCCGCTAGGAGGCATCCGCACGCAGGAAGCCGCCTATCGGAAATTACGGGCCATTATAATTTAGTGAAATTTGTTTACATGGCGAATCATTAAGAGAATATGTATTTCTATATCCGCGCATTACACCATAATATCACACAAAAATGAATAGCTTTAATTAGCATCGATGCACAATTCCTGCCAATTTGTTGGACTGCACCACATTTGATAACAGCTTTGCAAATGTAGAAATTTAACAACTGATTGGCTAATTGCGACGTTAGTGCGAAAGTTTCCCAAAAAGCGCGAGTTTCTTGCATTAATTCGACATCCTTTGGAAATGTGTTTGCTTCCTAATAGAAGAAAAGCTGGCAGCAAAAGGCAAAGGTAACCTGCTTAAACAATTCATTGGTTTGCAATTGATTGTGATTCATTAAAAGGGTTTTGGGCGGCAATTCTACAAACCAGCTGTACAGAAATCTATCTTCCCATGTTTATGGACTGTTGGTGAAAAATTAATTCACTCGAGTCTGTCGTAAAGCAAAAGATCACAGTTTATTATTCAGAGGGCTCCGGGATAATTCAGAGCGCTCTGGGAGAAGCGTCACAGCCTGCGGTCTCATGACCCGCTTCTCAATTTAACAATGGCAGCCACGCTTCTTTATACACTTCCAAAAGCCAAAAAATACAAACATCAGCACAGTCAGGGTTAGGGTTACGTCATGAGTGACCGTTAGGTTGTCTAAAAACAACTTGTTTAGAATTCACACTGTTAGCGAAACTTATTATTTTACTACTGCTTTTATCAGCCATCTGTGCTGCATTGGTTTCATTCTTACACCTATTCGAGGTTAGTTTCTGCGGTGTCTGCATTACAATACTGCAGCCTAAGCAAGTTGGTCTTTTATCAAATTATACCCCTGTCTCCATGCCTTCGGGAGATACTTTGACCTTTACTATAGTCCTTTAAGCAGTTCAACTAATCTTAAACATTACAACTGATTTGCCCTTACTTTATTACAATTAATTTTTTTACTCTTACAAGGACCTTTAGGAGAATTATTACCGTATTCAGGGCTGGGATTTGCGGTGGGTATTAACGGCCATCTTACAGCGTTGGCCGTTACTACCCATTTGATAGGGAATGCAGATGTTGTGCAGGCGCATGTGAACGTGGAAATCTTAAAGTTGTGGTCAGTCAATTACTGCTCCAACGCTGCTGTCGCTATACCTGCCGCCTCCCCCACTGCTCCCCCCTCCCGACCCATAGCCTGCAATTAGTGTAAGCAATGAAATCAGTGAAAGTGATGAAAACTTAGGCTATTGCGTGGTAATATCGCTGTTAAATACCCCATTAAATGTTAAACCAGATTGGGTGACCGCTTTGTGGAACACCTCCGTTCAGTCCGTAAGAGGGACCCCGAGCTCCCGGTGGCCTGTCACTTTAATTCTCCGCTCCACTCCCACTCTGACCTCACCGTCCTCGGCCTATTACACTGTTCCACGGAAGCTCAGCGTAAGCTCGAGGAACAGCACCTCATCTTTCATGTAGGCACCCTACAGCCTTCTGGACTCAATATCGAGTTCAACAATTTTAGATAATAACCTCAGCCCCTATCACATTTATATTTTATTTTTTCATCCACCCTTTTGTTTGCCACCCCCCTTTTTTCCCTCCCAGAAGCTGGCAGCTGTCCTTCATTCTGCCAGTGCATTTCACACTTCATTCAGCCTCAACCCGTTACATCAACACCTCCTCTTGCCTTGATCATCTCTTAATGTCTCTCAATGTCTCTTAATCTCTCCTTTTGTTCTTTCATCCCCTCCCCCTTTTCCATTTTATCCTTACTTTAAATCTATTTCATTTCCTGCTTTTTTCCAGTTCTGACGAAAGGTCTTCGACCTGAAACGTTAACTCTGTTTCTCTCTCCACGGATGCTGCCTGACCTGCTGAGTTTTTCCAGCGTTTTCTGTTTTCTAATGTTAAACCTTGTTGGATTAGGTTTACCTGAGTTCTTAACAGCGGATTCACGGCGAAAAAACCGTTGTGTCAGTGAAAAAATTAATTTCTGTTTTTGGAGTATCAAATTTCTTCATTATGATAAAAATAATTTTCTTAAAAATTGTAATTTTTATCATAATGGAGAAATTCGATACTCCAAAAATTTTAATTAGTTCTTCTCTGACACAACGTTTGTTTAATTTTCTTAACAATTGATAACAAAATATTTTTTATCATGACATTTCAAATTCTACCTATAAACATATAAAATTCTGACAGGTCTGGACAAACTAGATGCAGGAAGAATGTTCCCGATGGGCGGAGAGTCCAGAACCAGGGGTCATAATCTAAGGATAAGGGCTAAGCCATTTAGGACAGAAATGAGGAAGAATTTCTTCACCCAGAGAGTGGTGAACCTGTGGAATTCTCTACCACAGAAGGTAGTTGAGGCCAAGTCATTAAATATATTCAAGAATGGGTTAGATATATTTCTTAAAGCTAAAGATATCAAGGGATATGGGGAGAAGGCAGGTACAGGGTACTGAGTTTGGATGATCAGCCATGATCTCATCGAATGGTGGAGCAGGCTCGAGGGGCCGAATGGCCGACTCCTGCTCCTATCTTCTAAGTTTCTATCCCCATGTTGGAGAGCCAGTCTTTGTTTTACTCTCTGTACCATTTTAAAAGTCCGGATATTAGCAGCTTCTCCTTTCCTGGTTGCCTGTCTGTGAGAATTCTGTAATTTGATTGGCTGCTTAGAGAGCTTCTGTGACGTCACAGCACTCTCGCACTCGAGAATCCCCACTATAGTGCGCTGAATTCACTTGACCGTCGACAAAGACAACTTCACGCCACAGAAGTTGCATGATCTCTGTGTTCAGCTTTCTTCAGGGCCAGGCGCGAATGCATTTGCTTCGCCGCTGTCCGCAAATTCTGGGCTATTGTCTTTGGTCCCCTCCACAAACTCCGTTCCCTGATGACCATTTCCATCCCTGACAACTGCTTGAATCTGTGCCAGAACGTTTGCCACCTTGGCGTTGTATTTGCACACGGAATGACCTTCCGACCACATAGAAACATAGAAACATAGAAGATAGGAGCAGGAGTAGGCCATTCGGCCCCTCGAGCCTGCTCCGCCATTCGATGAGATCATGGCTGATCATCCAAATTCAGTACCCTGTACCTGCCTTCTCCCCATATCCCTTGATACCTTTAGCTTTAAGAAATATATCTAACTCATTCTTGAATATATTTAATGACTTGGCCTCAACTACCTTCTGTGGTAGAGAATGCCACAGGTTCACCACTCTCTGGGTGAAGAAATTCTTCCTCATTTCTGTCCTAAATGGCTTACCCCTTATCTTAGATTATGACCCCTGGTTCTGGACTCTCCGACCATCGGGAACATTCTTCCTGCATCTAGTTTGTCCAGACCTGTCAGAATTTTATATGTTTCGATGAGATCCCCTATCATTCTTCTATACTCCAGCGACTATAAGCCCAATCGATCCAATCTCTCCTCATATGTCATTCCTGCCATCCCAGGTATCAACCTTGTGAATCTTCGCTGAACTCCTTCCATGGCAAGAACATCCTTCCTCAGATAAGGCGACCAAAACTGCACACAGTACTCAAGGTGTGGTCTCACCAAGGCCCTGTACAACACATATCCACTCCATCGCTTAGACCGCCTGCTTCCATCTCCGAAACAACCATCAACTCCGCCCCTGCCTCAGCTCATCTGCTGCTGAAACAAACATCATTACCGTTGTTAGCACTAGGCTTGCTTATTTCAATTCTCTCTTGGACCGCCTCCCATCTTCCACCCTCAGTAAACTTTTGCTCAGCGATAATCGCTGCTCCCCACATCTTAACTTCAGTCTCATTCACCCATCACTCTGTACTTGCTGACCTACGCTGCTTTCCGTTCCCAAAACGCCTCAATTGTAAAACGCACTTTCTTCAACTCACTCCAT
Source organism: Squalus acanthias (assembly GCA_030390025.1). Taxonomy (NCBI): domain Eukaryota; kingdom Metazoa; phylum Chordata; class Chondrichthyes; order Squaliformes; family Squalidae; genus Squalus; species Squalus acanthias. Next base: position 13,320,652 of record CM059453.1, read on the forward strand.
GGCCCCGGCCCTCCCACTCTCTGCAACCTCATGCGCTCCTACAACCCCCGACCTCTCTGCACTTCTCCAATTCTGGCTTCTTGCACAATCCCAAATTTTAACAACTCCACCTTTGGCGACCGTGCTTTCAGCTGCCTCGGCCCTCAACTCAGGAATTCCACCCCAAAACCTCTCCGCCTTTCCATGTCTATCCCCTCCATGGGAGAAGTCGCACAGCACCAGGTTACAGTCCAACAGCTTTATTTCAAATCACTAGCTTTCGGAGCGCTGCTCCTTCGTCAGGTGAAATGAAGAGATGCACATAGGCACAGCATATATAGTCAGAGAACACTGCCAGATGATTACAGTTAATCTTTCCAACTGCCCTTTATCACACCTCGGCAGAGAGATAATCACGGCAATCAATAGGCAGTTGGAAAGATTAACTGTAATCATCTGGCAGTGTTCTCTGACTATATATGCTGTGCCTATATGCATCTCTTCACTTCCCCTGACGAAGGAGCAGCGCTCCGAAAGCTAGTGATTTCAAACAAAGCTGTTGGACTATAACCTGGTGTTGTGCGACTTCTCACATTTGTCCACCCCAGTCCAACGCCGGCATCTCCACATCATGGCGCCCCTCCATTAACATGCTACATAAAACCTGCCACTTTGAACGAACCATTGTCCATCTGACCTGAAATACACCTTCTGTGTCTCGGTGTAATTTTTTTCACCTTGATTGCGCTTGTGTTAAGGAATCTTAGTAGCGACCGAGTAAATCTATCTCAGAGCTGCAGAGAAACTGTGTAACAGGCGAACAGATGTTGTACTTTATTGTCCAAAGCGTACAATTCTAAGGCCGGGTAAATATGTCAGCTTGTTTCAATCAGACGGCAGCTTGAGCACTGCTGTCAAGGAACCGTGTGAGCTACGGATCGTCGGAGTTAGCATCGGAAGCGCTGATTCCAAAATGATAATTATAACCAGTCCAGCCCGTCGGGAATCTGACGGGCTGAGACTTTGGCTGTGACAGCCCATCTTATTTTACGCTGCATTGAGATGCAGAAAGACAGCGTTCCTTTGGCCCAATCGTGGCATTACCGCCTCTCAGTTAGAAAATACAGCGTTCAAATCCTACTGTCGAAAGTTCCTACGCCCTATAGAACTTTTAAACAATATTCACCACGCAGCTAGTGATGGGCCATGTTTTAAGTGTTGGGGTTATGCTCACAGGTAGCACAGGAAAAACATCTGCTCTGAACATTTGCACTTAAAAGTCAGGGGAAAAGGATGCATTTAAGAGCACAATAACTTAAGAACTAGAACCAGGAGCAGGTCTTTTGGCCCTCGAGCCTGCTCCGTCTTTCAATAAGATCATGGCTGATCTCTACCTCGTCTCCACTTTCCTCGACTATCCCCATATCTCTTGATTCCCTTAATATTCAAAAATCTATCGATCTCTGCCTTGAATATACTCAACGACGGAGCCTCCACAGCCCTCTGGGGTAGAGAATTCCAAAGATTCACCACCCTCTGAGTGAAGAAACTCCTCCTCATCTCAGTCCTAAATGGCCGACCCCTTATTCTGAGACTGTGACCCCTGGTTCTAGACTCCCCAGCCAGGGGAAACATCCTCCCTGCATCTACCCTGACAATCCCTGTCAGAATTTTGTACGTTTCAATGAGATCACCTCTCATTCTTCTAAACTCTAGAGAATATAGGCCTAGTCTACTCAATCTCTCCTCATAGGACAATCCCCCCCATCCCAGCAACCAGTCTGGTGAACCTTCATTGCACTCCCTCTATGGCAAGTATATCCTTCCTTAGGTAAGGAGACCAAAACTGTACACAATACTCCAGGTGTGGTCTCACCAGGACCCTATATAATTGCAGTAAGACGTCTCTACTCTTATACTCAAATCCTCTTGGAATAAAGGCCAACATAACATTTGCTTTCCTAATTGCTTGCTGTACCTGCATGTTAACTTTCAGTGATTCGTGTACAAGGACACCCAGGTCCCTCTGAACACCAACATTTCCCAATCCCTCACCATTTAAAAAATACTCTGCTTTCCTATGTTTTCCTACCAAAGTGGATAACATTTCATGTTCTTGCCCACTCACTTAGCCTGTCTATATCCCCTTGAAACTTCCTTGCATCCACCTCACAACTTACATTCCCACCCAACTTTGTATCATCAGCAAACTTGGATAGATTACATTTAGTCCCCTCAGCCATTTACTCTTAAACAGTCTGTTTCGGCGTAATGATCTCAATTAGACACGTCAAACTCTTAAAGATAAACATGGATTAACAGATAAAGATGGTATAACAAATCTTACGAGTTTTAGGCGTTGAATATACAATCATAGAAACTTAGCAGATAGGAGCAGGAGTAGGCCATTCGGACCCTCGAGCCTGCTCCGCCATTCAATGCGACCATGGCTGATCATCCAAATTCACTACCCTGTCCCTGCTTTCTCCCCATATCCCTTGATCCCTCTAGCCTTAAGAAATATATCCAACTCCTTCTTGAATCTATTCAATGAATTGGCATCTACTGCCTTCTGTGGCAGAGAATTCCACAGGTTCACCACTCTCTAGGTGAAGAAATTCCTCCTCATTTCTGTCCTAAATGGCTTACCCCTTATTCTTAGACTGTGACCTCTGGTTCTGGACTCCCCGACCATCGGGAACATCCTTCCTGCATCTAGTTTGTCCTGCCCTGTCAGAATTTTATAAGTTCCAATGAGATCCCCTCTCATTCTTCTAAACTCCAGCGAGTTTAAGCCCAATCGATCCAATCTCTCTTCATACGTCATTCCTGCCATCCCAGGTATCAGCATTGTGTATCTTCGCTGAACTCCTTCCATGGCAAGAACATCCTTCCTCAGATAAGGCGACCAAAACTGCACGCATTACTCAAGGTGTGGTCTCACCAAAGCGCTGTACAACTGCAGGAAGACATCCTTGCTCCTGTACTCAAACCCTCTCGCTATGAAGGCCAACATACCATTTGACTTCTTAACCACCTGCTGCACCTGCGTGCTTACCTTCAGCGACTGGTGCACAAGGACACCCAGGTCTCGTTGCACTTTCCATTCTCCCAATCTATTGCCGTTCAGATAATAGTCTGCCTTTCTGTTTTTGACACCAAAGTGGATAACCTCGCATTTATCCACGTTATATTGCATCTGCCACGCTTCTGCCCAATCACCCAACCTGTCCAAATCATCCTGGAGTTTCTCGGCATCCTCCTCATCTTGTGCGGTGGCGCACAACGGAAGTTCGCGTGACGGCCGCTCGTTGTACGACTCGTTCGAAATTCACTGCAATGAACTCCAAGGACTGAATGGCTTGCGGGTTATGTGATACCAACCATCTTGCGCTTCTGTGCAAATCAAATATTTGAGTGTTTGTCAACACACAATATGTAGCATTCGCCCCACTGAATCAGAATGTGGTCCGGAGACTCGAGCACAGAATACAGGCTGGCAGCTCCAGTGCAGTTCTGAAAGAGCGCTATAATTTCGTACTCCTGTCTCTGGAGTGGGTCATGTGCACCCCACAACCATCTGACTCAGAGGACACGGTTCGACCAACTGAGCCACGGCTGACATCTAGTGTCAAAAGTTTGCGGGGAAGTGGAGTAGGCGACGATGACAGAGGCATTGGCGAAGGCAACAGCATTGGCTGAAACTCCAGTGCAGTCCTGCAGGGGCGCTGCACTGTCTGAAGTGCCGTCTTTCTGGCTGAGAATCGAAACCGAGGCGCCGTCTTGCGGCTCAGGTGGACATTACAGATACCACGAACACTATTTCGAAGTGAAACGCGTTTTGGACATCCGGCGATCGGTAATGGCGCTGCATTCCGACCGTTTGAAGGTACAATCGGGAAAAAAAATTCTCAACAGCGACACTATTAACTTTCGATAATCGACGAGATCGGGTTTTATTGTTTTTTTTTGCAGAGACAGATGATTTGTTCAAAAAGCTGAAAGACATAGGTGAGTGAAAGATTGATTGGTTAGCGTCAATAATGGATATTGTGAGTTGCCAAATCAGCCAGTGAATCGCACTTGTGTGCAAGAGTTTCCTCTGGGGCGGATTAGAATATCAATGATCTGCCAGGAAGTTTTTCCCCCAAGCGATTGTACTCTAAACAGAGCAGCTAATGCACTCTGAATCGTTCATTCTGCACAGAAGTACCTTCCAAACTAACTGCATATACACTCATCCCAAAAGTTGTTGACTGAGATGGTAGGCTTTTGCAATCAAGGCTACTAAGAGTCAAGGAATCAAGGAGGCTCTTAATGTTGAGATGCAGATCGGCCATTGTGGAATTTCACGACATAACAGGCTCGACGGGCTGATTGGCCTATTCCTGTTCCAAAGTTACTGTGTTCCTTTATCCCTGTCTCTTCTTTTAGCATTCATTCTCGGGATGTGGAGGTCATTAGCAAGGCCGGCATTTATAATCCATCGCTAGATTCCTCTTGAGAAGGTTGTGGTGGGCTTTCTTCTTGATCCGCTGCATTCTGTGGTGAAGGTGTTCCCACAGTGCTGGAAGGCAGGGAGTCTCAGGGTTTTGATCCAATCCATGATGAATGAACGGCTGATATCTGTCTGTGTCAGGATGGTGTGTGTGACTTGGAGAGGAAATTGGAGGTGATGGTGTTCCCATGTGTCATCTACCCGTGTCCTTCCGTGTGTTGGAGGTCGACGATTTGGGATTTGTTGTCGATGGGATGTCCTGCTGCACAGGGATGTCCTGCTGCAGTTGTACAGGGCCTTGGTGAGACCACGCCTTGAGTACTGTGTGCAGTTTTGGTCGCCTTATCTGAGGAAGGATGTTTTTGCCATGGAATGAGTTCAGCGAAGATTCACAAGGCTGATACCTGGGATGGCAGGAATGACATATGAGGAGAGATTGGGTCGATTGGGCTTATACTCGCTGGAGTATAGAAGAATGAGAGGGGATCTCATCGAAACATATAAAATTCTGACAGGTCTGGACAAACTAGATGCAGGAAGAATGTTCCCGATGGGCCGAGAGTCCAGAACCAGGGGTCATAATCGAAGGATAAGGGGTAAGCCATTTAGGACAGAAATGAGGAAGAATTTCTTCACCCAGAGAGTGGTGAACCTGTGGAATTCTCTACCACAGAAGGTAGTTGAGGCCAAGTCATTAAATATATTTAAGAATGAGTTAGATATATTTCCTAAAGCTAAAGGTATCAAGCGATATGGGGAGAAGGCAGGGACAGGGTACTGATTTTGGATGATCAGCCATGATCTCATCGAATGGAGGAGCAGGCTCGAGGGGCCGAATGGCCTACTCCTGCTCCTATCTTCTATGTTTCTATGTAAGAAGCCTTGGCGAGTTGCTGCAGTGCATCTTGTAGATGGTGCACCGGTGGTGGAGGGAAAGGATAATGAAGCTGCAGGCTGGGCTGCTATCAAGCGAGCTGCTTTGCCCTGCATGGTTTAGAGCTTTTAAGTGTTGTTGGAGCTGCACCAATTCAGGCAAGTAGAGAGTATTTCATCACACTCCTGCCTTGTAAATGATGAGGAGATTTGGGAAGTCAGGAGGTGAGTCACTCGCTACAGATATACCCAGGCTCCGGCCTGCTTTGGTAGCTGCGGTATTTAGGTGGCCGGCCCAGATAATTATCTAGTGAATAGCGACACCCAGGATGTTGGTGGTCAGATCTGGTAATGACATTGAACGTCAAGGAGAGATGCTTAGACTCCTACAAGCATCAACTGACCGAAGCTGTGTTGCAAGATATTCCTTGATCTGTGTTTGTTATTACCCAGGTTCCCACAGCTAAGTTTAAGACTTGATGATCGATTTTTAAAAAACTAACTTGCTATTCTTTGTCCTTCAACAGAAAACAAATTGAAAATGAAAGAAAAAGGTATATATAAACAATCTGTTGCGTTCCAGGAAGAATGACCTATGCATTCTGCCGCTCTCTTCTCTTTTATTTTTTTATTCACGATGTGGAGATGTCGGTGTTGGACTGGGGTGGACAAAATTGATTAGTCGCACAACACCAGGTTATAGTCCAACAGCTTTATTTGAAATCACAAGCTTTCGGAACGCTGCTCCTTCGTCAGGTGAAGTGAAGAGATGCATATAGGCACAGCATATGTAGTCAGAGAACACTGCCAAATGATTACAGTTAATCTTTCTAACTGCCCTTTATCACACCTCGGCAGAGAGATAATCACGGCAATCACAGGTGTGGATGGTGTCCAAACAGGTCAGTCAGGAAAACATTACATCAAAGACAATGAGTCACAAGGGTTCAAATTAGGCAGATGCTGTCTATATATGCTGTGCCTATATGCATCTCTTCACTTCACCTGACGAAGGAGCAGCGCTCCGAAAGCTTGTGATTTCAAATAAAGCTGTTGGACTATAACCTGGTGTTGTGCGACTTCTCACATTTTTTTATTCGTTCATGGGATGTGGGCGTCCCAACCCTAATTGCCCTTGAGAATGTGTTTGTGAGCCGCCTTCTTGAACCGCTGCAGTCCCTGAGGTGAAGGTACTCCCTTAGGGAGGCAGTTCCCGGATTTTGACCCAGCGACGAGGAATTAACGGTGATAGACTTCCAAGTCAGGAAGGTGTGTGGCTTGGAGGGGGTGGAGTATGCAGGGAATTTGCAGGGTCGACTGGGCTGGGTGTGCCATTGTCATGTCCGTAGCCAGTGGCGAGTTCGATGCCGGATGGTCCATCCAGTTTCATTCTTATTGGCCCGTCATTTCTGGTAGGAGGCTCCTGCTTGCGGATGCCGCCTATCGGGACAAAATCTATGCCCTTACCTGAGGGCTCCCGATGTCCGGACTCTTGCGATCCTGGGCCTCTCCTGGTGCGCACACGCAGAGGACCAGATATCCCAGGGGCGCAGGCAGTTCGCAAGCGTCCCTGGGATCACGTGGGCCAGTCAAGCCAATGGGTGAAGGGTATCCCCCTTCATACTTTTGACAGCTCTCTCAGCTTTGACCCGTCAAAAGAATGAATGGGGATCACTCAAAAAAACACGTCAAAACATTAAATACATTTTTTAAAACGTTTTCAAAATGAGTTAAAATTACAATTAATTAAATATTTTAAACAAAAACTGAATTTTTTGAAAAAATAATTCAAGTTTTTTACAGGGCTAAAAATAAACATACCTTTTTTTAAAAGTATTTTAAAATTATCAATGAGTGAAAAAACATTGTTTTTTACGTTTTTTAAACTCTTCTGCTTTTACCAGATGTAAGATTTTTAATGGTGCTTCGGAAAGCGGAACTCTCCACCCGCAGAGGACCTTGGCCACGGCTGGCATGCTATCTCTCAAGAGGGTTCTTGACAGATTGGAAATGCCGGTTTTCAGCGCTTGCGCTTTGGATGCCTGAAACCGGCATTTGCGAGGTCCCTACGGGTCTGTACACAGCTCGGAAACACCCATCGGGATCGGAAATTACGGGCCATTGTTTTTCTTAGCGGTTTTATTTTACAACGGAGTGGCTTGCTGAGTGGCAGTTAAGAGTCAATCACACTGTTGTGGGTCTAGAGTCACATATAGGCCAGACCGGGTAAGGACGGTAGATTTCCTTTAAGACATTAGTGAACCAGATGGGTTTTTCCAACAATTGATAGTGTTTTTGGTTCACCATTACTGATACTAGCTTTCATCGCAGAGTTATTTAATTAACTGAATTAAAATTCCCCAGCTGCCGTGGTGGAATCTCAGATCCTGTCTCCGGTTCATTATTCCAGGCCTCTGGATTACTAGTACAGTAACTTAACCACTATGCTACCGTCCCCGATATAACCACTATGCTACCGTCCCCGATATAACCAATATGCCACCGTTCCCGATACGTACATTTAGACGAATCTCATTTGCAGATTAGTATAAAGGGACGCTCTGAATAAATAATATTTTATTTTTAGAATTGGAACACAAATGCCCCATTGATGGTGAGTAGAAAAGAATCATAGGATCATAATACAGCCCAGAAAGAGCCCGTTACGCTCCCCTTGCCTCCTCCAGCTCCTAGAAATCTCAATCCAATTATTCCCATTCACCCACCCAATTCACCATAGCACAGTTTATATTTAATCTTCAAGGATAATTGAAAATGTTGCTTTCTCGATACCATTCCGTTCAAAAAATCCTAAATCATGATTGAAATATGCAACAGGGAATTCAAGAAACACTTCTTGACACAGAGAGCGGTTGACTTGTGGAACTCGCTACCACCTGGAGTAGTTGAGGCGAATAGCACAGATGGATAGTCGCTGAAGGTAAGCATGCAGGTGCAGCAGGCGGTTAAGAAGGCAAATGGTATGTTGGCCTTCGTAGCGAGAGGATTCGAGTACAGGAGCAAGGATGTCTTGCTGCAGTTGTACAGAGCCTTGGTGAGACCACATCTTGAGTATTTTGTGCAGTTTTGGTCGCCTTATCTGAGGAAGGATGTTCTTGCCATGAAGGGAGTGCAGCGAAGATTCACCAGGCTGATACCTGGGATGGCAGGAATGACGTATGAGGAGAGATTGGGTCGACTGGGCTTATACTCGCTGGAGTTTAGAAGAATGAGAGGGGATCTCATTGAAACTTATAAAATTCTGACAGGACTAGACAGACTAGATGCAGGAAGGATGTTCCCAATGGCCGGGGAGTCCAGAACCAGGGGTCACAGTCTAAGGATAAGGGGTAAGCCATTTAGGACTGAGATGAGGAGGAATTTCTTCACCCAGAGAGTGGTGAACCTGTGGAATTCTCTACCACATTAGGCAGTGGAGGCCAATTCATTAAATATATTCAAGAAGGAGTTAGATATATTTCTTAAGGCTAAAGGGATCAAGGGATATGTGGAGAAGGCAGGGACAGGGTACTGAATTTGGATGATCAGCCATGATCTCATTGAATGGCGGAGCAGGCTCGAGGGGCTGAATGGCCTACTCCTGCTCCTATCTTCTATGTTTCTATGTTTCTATATAAGGGAAACCTAGGTCAGCACATGAGTGACAGAAGTAATGGAATGATAGGAGGCTCTTAAGCAGTAAAAACAAACAGCATTAACCAACAATCGTGTAACAGGGTTTGTGAAACCTTAGCATTGGAGTTATGTGCATTAACCGCCGGACTTCGAATTTTAACTCGCGGTCTTTTTCCGCCCCTCTTTCACATTACAGACGATGAACTGCGTGAAAAAAATGCAGGTGAACATTGAAGCGCTGCTGTACTGATTCTGAAGCGCAAATGCAAAAATACAGGCTAGAAATTCGTTTGGGGCGGTGGCGCTAAACGGGCGCATTCCAATCAGCGCTTGTTATACTCCCCGCTTGACATTCAGTGCTATTGAAGTGAACCCCGCTTGATATTGGGCCTGAACTTGCGATCGGAGGCTTCCCGCGGGCGGGTGCCTCCGATCATCAAATTGTCTACGCAATTACCTGGTGGTCGAGGAGTTACGGGAGGCCCGCGACCCTGGGCCTCTCCTAGTAGAAATGCGTACAGAGACTCCCACGTAACCCAGGGGAAGCATGCGGTTCGCAAGCGCCTAGGGATCACGTGGGCCTGCCCAACCAATGAAAGAATGTCACCCCCATTCATACTTTTGACAGTTACCTACGTACTGAACTGTTATAAATATGAATGGGGATGATTTAAAAAATACACGATAAGATAAAATACATTTTAAAAAAATTACATGCATAAAATTTATTGAAAAGGCATTTAATTAAATATTTCAAACAAAAATTTAATTTTTTTCAAAACAATTATGTTCTAACGGGGCTGAAAGTCAACTTATCTTATTGACGAGGGTTTTTAATGTCAAAATGAGTGAAAACATTTTATTTTTCCATTTTGTAATACTCTTATGCTTGTTAAGCAGGCCTTACGCCTGTTTTTGCTAGAGGTAAGAATTCCACTGCCTTTCAGCGGGCGGAAGTTGGGCAAATAGCGCAACACTCCACCCGCAGAGGTCCTTTACCCGGGGATGGGGAGGAGCTGTCAAGAAGATTCTTGACTAATCGCCCAGTGCTAGGTTTCATCGGGCGCGCTTCGCATGCCTAAACCCGGCACTTACGCAGCCCCTCCGGGCGCGGGCGCACCTGGTACGCACCCGTAGCGGTCGCAAAATACGACCCACTGTATTGAAGACAGCAAGACTGAACATTGGCTGAGTTCAGCGAAGATTCACAAGGCTGATACCTGGGATGGCAGGAATGACATATGAGGAGAGATTGGGGCGATTGGGCTTATACTCGCTGGAGCATAGAAGAATGAGAGGGGATCTCATTGAAACATATAAAATTCTGACAGGTCTGGACAAACTAGATGCAGGAAGAATGTTCCCGATGGTCGGAGAGTCCAGAACCAGGGGTCATAATCGAAGGATAAGAGGTAAGCCATTTAGGACAGAAATGAGGAAGAAATTCTTCACCCAGAGAGTGGTGAACCTGTGGAATTCTCTACCACAGAAGGTAGTTGAGGTCAAGTCATTAAAGATATTCAAGAATGAGTTAGATATATTTCTTAAGGCTAAAGGGATCAAGGGATATGGGGAGAAGGCAGGTACAGGGTATTGAGTTTGGATGATCAGCCATGATCTCATCGAATGGCGGAGCAGGGTCGAGGTGCCGAATGGCCTCCTCCTGCTATTATCTTCTATGTTTCTATGTTTCTATGCATAACGGGCCTCGATACAGTAACGCCCGTGTAGAGCTACCGACCAAGACAATTCTCGACCCAATGTTTGGCGCAATAGAGTGAACACGGGAATGTAAGATGGAATAAAGATGATACCAGGGATGGGAACTCATAGTTATATCGTGAGCGGACATTAGGGTTAATTCAAAATCATGAGGGGTCCAGACAGCGTAGATAGAGAGTAACTGTTCCCATTGGCGGAAGGGTCGCGAGGCAGAGGTCACAGATTGAAGGTGATTGGCAGAAGAACCAAAAAGCGACATTTAACTTTTAAAAAGGGAATTGAATAAATGCGTGAAGGCGGGAAAAATTGCAGGGTTATGGGGTAAGATCAAGGTGCACCGATGAGTCTGCCTCTGCTCTGAAAGAAAGAGCTCAAAGATTTTGTTCTTTTTTTTGTAGAAATTGCAAACCTGAAGAAAACTCTGCAGGCTACAGGTCAGGAACACGTAAAACAACCGTCTTCACATTCTCATCAGCATTTTCGAACAATTGCTTTGGGTGGCATTGTTCCAACTGCTTCCTGCAGCATTTTAACATGTGAATCTCGCTCCCACAAGGGAGCACTTGAGGCGAATAGCATATAGATGCATTCAGGGGGATGCTAGATACTTCGGGGAGGTAGAAAGAAATAGAAGTATGTACTGATAGGTTTAGGTGATGTAGGGTGGGTTGAGCCCCGTGCGGCACCGATCAATTGGACAGAATCGTCAGTGTATGCACTTTCATATTTAACTTTTGGCGTTAACTACTGTGATGTAATGCTTTAGAGTTATCGACAGAATTCGAATGTATTGTTGTTTCCCGCTTTCTTGTGATGTCCCAGTCGTGTGTGCTGTTCTTTGCTGCTTTCGAAGATGCATTTTTAACTAAATCGGCCCTCCTCTTCATTGATACATCTCCATGTATCTATACCTGTTTTTCTATTCATTCACGGGATGTGGGCGTTGCTGACAAGGCAAGCATGTATTGCCCATCCCCAATTGTCCTTGAGAAGGTGGTGGCGAGACGCCTTATACAACTGAGTGTCTCACTAGGCCAATTAAGAGCGCAGTTAAAAGTCAACCACATGGTTGTGGGTTTGGTGTCACATGTCAGATCAGGGTAAGGACAGCAGCTTTTTATTCCAAATTTATTTAATTAACTGAATTTAAAATTGCCAGCTGTTGGGGTGGGATTTGAACTTACAATCGACTAGAATCATTACATCCAAACCTCTAGATTACCAGCCCAGCAACATTACCACTGTGCTACAGTTCCCGGTGTACAGCCGAACACTCTCTCACATACAAACACATACACATATATCAATACATCTATCTCTACCCATATATATATGTAGATATATCCTTGTGTGTATTCATATATGCACTCAGATTAATAAATCTATAGATGTCCATATACATGTGTGTCTGTGTGTTTGTTTGTATATATACATTTATATCAGTAAACCTCTCTTAATATATATTCATATATTTCCACATATATTCATATCTTCTTCTTCTTAGGCAGTCTCTCGGAACCGAGGATGACTTGCTTCCACACTAAAAATGAGTTCTCAGGTGACTGATGAGACCAATGTGGGACCTACAGTCTCTGTCATAGGTTGGGGCAGACGGTGGTTGAAGGGACGGGTGGGTGGGGTGCTTGGGTTGACGTGCGCTCCTTCCGTTGTTTGCGCTTGGCTTCCACTTGCTCCTGGCGAAGAGACTCGAGGTGTTCGGCACCTTCCCGGATGCTTCTCCTCCACTTTGTGCGGTCTTGGGCCAGGGATTCCCAGGTGTCGATGGGGGATGTTACACTTTTCCAAGGAGGATTTGAGGGTGTCCTTGAAGCGTTTCCTCTGCCCACCTGGGGCTCTCTTGCCGTGCCGGAGCTCCGAGTAAAGCGTTTGTTTTGGGAGTCTCGTATCGGGCATGCGGACGATGTGGCCCGTCCATCGGAGCTGATCGAGCACGGTCAAAGCTTCGATGCTGGGGATGTTGCCCTGAGCGAGAACACTGACGTTGGTGCGCCTATCCTGCCAATGGATTTGCAGGATCTTGCGGAGGCAGCGTTGGTGGTACCTCTCCAGTGCTTTGAGGTGTACTGCTGTACATGGTCCTTGTCTCTGAAGCATACAGGAGGGCGGGTATCAATACTGCTCTGTAGACCATGAGCTTGGTGCTGGGTTTGAGGTCCTGGTCTTCAAACACTCTCTTCCTCAGGCGACAGAAGTCTGCACTGGCACACTGAAGGCGGTGTTGGACATCGTCATCGAGGATATATATTCATATATATCCACATATATTCATATACTTCCACATAAAGCCACATATATTTGTGAACATTTATTTCTTGTTTATTTGAATAACAGAGGAAAAGCTGGCCAAAAAAGAGAAAGGCAAGTACTATCTAAGCATGGGGGTGGGGTGGGGGGGTGTTGGCATCTTGCCAGCTGGCATAATAAATCGGCACACATTGCAGAAACCGACCGGATTCCATTTTCAGTCTTGGGGTCCTCCTCTACATGTGATTCCTGGTACCGGAAGATGCTTTGGATTTGTGTTAAGGCAGAACAGGGCGCAGGGTCGGGATCTGCAGGTACAGCAGGTGATCAGGAAGGCCAATGGAATCTTGGCTTTTATTGCAAGGGGGATGGAGTATAAAAGCAGGGAACTCTTGCTTCAGTTATACAAGGTACTGGTGAGGCCACACCTGGAATACTGCGTACAGTTTTGGTTTCCATATTTAAGAAAAGATATACTTGCTCTCGAGGCAGTTCAGAGAAGGATCACTCGGTTGATTCCGGAGATGAGGGGGTTGACTTATGAGGAAAGGTTGAGTAGGTTGGGCCTCTACTCATTGGAATTCAGAAGAATGAGAGGCGATCTTATCGAAGCATATAAGATTGTGAGAGGGCTTGATCGGGTGGAGGCGGGGAGGATGTTTCCACTGATGGGTGAGACTGGAACTAGGGGGGCATAATCTTAGAATAAGGGGCTGCCGTTTCAAAACTGAGATGAGGAGCAACTTCTTCACTCAGAGGGTAGTAAATCTATAGAATTTGCTACCTCAGAGAGCTGTGGAAGCTGCGACATTAAATAAATTTAAAACGGAGATAGACAGTTTACTAGCTGATAAGGGAATTAAGGGTTATGGGGAGCGGGCAGGGAAGTGGACGTGAGTCTAGGTTCGGATCAGCCATGATCCTATTGAATGGCGGAGCAGGCCCGAGGGGCCATATGACCTACTCCTGCTCCTACTTCTTATGTTCTTATATTCTGACCTCTCAGCGACACCTTCAATGAAAAGTTAAATCGAGTGTCGTCTATAATTAGCAGCCGATCAGTTACCGCCACTTCACTGAAAGTAGCTATCACCCGAAGGCGGCCAAAGTCCTGTTCGGGGGTCAGAGTAAAACGTGGGGTAACTGATCTTCCGTCCGTGATGCACCCGCCCGCTTTGAATTTTAATTGGTCGAGAGAAGATGGGTGAAATGGGCCTTGGGCGACGACACAAGTCAGGAGTATTTTTTTGGGCTATCCCTATAGAACACGCCCCCGATATACGGATTATTGAAGTCAATATCGGGCGGGGCTTATAAAGGGGGACCGATGGGACACCCCTTGTTTTAATTTCCCGCCAATGTCCAATTTCAGCTCCGTCCTCTTCGCCAAAATGCATGCCACTTCCCTACAGAAACGAAAACCTTTTCACGGACGCTGCTATATTTAATAATGCATCTGATCCTAACCTCCCCCAAATGTGCCCTATCCAACATCCTTGGGCACCGAGTCTTGTCAGATATCCTATCCAGCCTGCTATTCCCTATATAAACCCATCAGCTGCCCTGGGGTGTATTCCCCCAATATCTGGTCCTGGGGTATATTCCCCAATAATTGACCTTGGGTGTATTCCCAAATATCTGCTCATGTGGTGTATTATCCACAATATCTGGTCCTGTGGTGTATTTCCTCAGTATCTGGTCCTGGGGTGTATTCCTCAATATCTGGTCCTGGGGTATATTCCACAATATCTGGTCCTGGGGTGTATTCGCCAATATCTGGACCTGGTATGTATTTCCCCAGTATCTGGTCCTGGGGTGGATTCCCCAATATGTGGTCCTGGGATGTATTCTACCAGTATCTGGTCCTGGGGTGTATTCTACCAGTATCTGGTCCTGGGGTGTATTCCACCAATATCTGGTCCTGGGGTGTATTCTACCAGTATCTGGTCCTGGGGTGTATTCTACCAGTATCTGGTCCTGGGGTGTATTCCACCAGTATCTGGTCCTGGGGTGTATTCCACCAATATCTGGTCCTGGGGTGTATTCTACCAGTATCTGGTCCTGGGGTGTATTCCACCAATATCTGGTCCTGGGGTGTATTCTACCAGTATCTGGTCCTGGGGTGTTTTCCCCAATATCTGGTCCTGAGTGTACTTAGCAATTGCTCCTTTATCTCTGATGCTCGCCTCTCTCCTATTTTCTGGAAGTATCACTAATAGCTGTGGAGAAATCTGTCCCAGAATCCTCCCCTTCAGCTTTCTCCCGAGCTCCCCAGGCTAATTTTAAACAACTGCGGACTAGACCCGCAGGCACAATGTATAACAGTGTGCAATATAATAAGAAAAATTTGCATGAGAATGTGGCATTAATATATTTATATTATGAAAATTTGATAGACGCTAACTCATGGAATAGAGCAGGAAGATAGGATCAGTGGAACAGGTGGTTAAAAAGGCATATGGGATACTTGCCTTCATTAGCCGAGGCACAGAATATAAGAGTAGGGCGGTTATGATGGAGCTGTACAAAACGCTAGTTAGGCCACAGCTGGAATACTGTGTGCAGTTCTGGTCGCCACACTATAGGAAGGATGTGATTGCATTGGAGAGGGTGCAGAGGAGATTCACCAGGATGTTACCTGGGCTGGAGCGCTTCAGCTATGAAGAGAGACTGGACAGGCTGGGGTTGTTTGCCTTAGAGCAGAGAAGGCTGAGGGGGGACCTGACTGAGGTGTACAAAATTATGAGGGGCATAGATAGGGTAGATAGAAAGGAACTTTTCCCCTTAGTAGAGGGGTCAATAGCCAGGGGGCATCGTTTCAAGGTAAGGGGAAGGAGGTTTAGAGGGGATTTGAGGAAAAACTTTTTCACCCAGAGGGTGGTTGGAATCTGGAACTCACTGCCTGAAAGGGTGGTCGAGGCAGGAACCCTCACAACATTCAAGAAGCATTTCGATGAGCACTTGAAACGCTATAGCATACAAGGCTACGGACCAAGTGCTGTAAAATGGGATTAGAATAGACCGGGCTTGATGGCCGGCGCGGACACGATGGGCCGAAGGGCCACTTTCTGTGCTGTATAACTCTATGACTCTATGTCTCTATGGAACAGGAATGGGGCATTCAGATCCCTACAAATACTATTGTTTGTCGTATCTGTCATAAATGATGGAGATCAGCCTCTAATATTTGGGGGCCCCATCACCTCGGGGTTTTTTTTGCGTTACTTACACTGTTTCCATTTTCGTCATTTTTAGAACTCATGGACAAAAGCAAGACTATTGGTGAGCAGCAGAAATACCTTTCCAGTGATCCTAATTTTCCCAATTACCCGATCTAAATCCCATGGAATTACAAAGCACAGAGGGAGGCGATTCCACCCATCCTACCTGTGCCAGCTGTTTGAAAGAGATATCCAATTAGTCGCAATCACCAGCTCTTTCCCCACAGCCCGACAATGGTTTACTTTTCAAATATATATCCAGTTCCCTGAATAGCGAGCTGGCTTCAAGACAGAAGGCAGAGAGTAGGAGCAAAGGGCAGCAATTCAGAGTGGCAGAAGATGGGATGTGGTGTTCCACAAGAATCAGTGCTGGGACCCCTGTTGTTCACAATTGATATGAAAGATTCAGAATTTAGAATCGAAAACACAAATTCTAAATTTGCGGATCACACCTAATTGGGGTGGGGCGGGGGGGCGTGGAGCTGTTTAGACAATACTGAGGAGGGCTGCAACAAATTGCAGGAAGACATTAATAAACTTACAGAATGGGCATATATTTGGCAACTTAATTTGAACACAGATAAATGTGAGGTGTTGCATTTTGGTAGGAAGAATAGGGGGGTCAATTATTACTTGGAGGGTGCGAGTCTAGGTGGGGTAGAGGAACAAAGTATTCTCCGAAGGCGAATACAAAAATCACTAAACGTTCCGACACAGGTTAGCAAGGCCATAAAAAAGCTAACAAAACACGAGGTTTTATTTCTAGAGGGATAGAATTGAAAAGTAGGGAACTTATGCTAAACTTGAATCGAACTTTGGTTCGACCACACTTGGAGCACTGTGTAAGGATATAGAGGGATTGGAGAGGTTGCAGAGAAGATTTAGAAGGATGATATCAGTTCTTGTCTTCATCTACATTGGTTAGACCACACTTGGAGCACTGTGCACAGTTCTGGTCTCCATATACTTTGGTTAGACCACACTTGGAGCACTGTGCATAGTTCTGGTCTCCATATACCTTGGTTAGACCACACTTGGAGCACTGTGCACAGTTCTGGTCTCCATATACCTTGGTTAGACCACACTTGGAGCACTGTGCACAGTTCTGGTCTCCATATACCTTGGTTAGACCACACTTGGAGCACTGTGCACAGTTCTGGTCTCCATATACCTTGGTTAGACCACACTTGGAGCACTGTGCACAGTTCTGGTCTCCATATACCTTGGTTAGACCACACTTGGAGCATTGTGCACAGTTCTGGTCTCCACATACCTTGGTTAGACCGCACTTGGAGCACTGTGCACAGTTCTGGTCTCCATATACCTTGGTTAGACCACACTTGGAGCACTGTGCACAGTTCTGGTCTCCATATACCTTGGTTAGACCACACTTGGAGCACTGTGCACAGTTCTGGTCTCCATATACCTTGGTTAGACCACACTTGGAGCACTGTGTACAGTCCTGGTCTCCATATTATAAAAAGGATATAGAGGCACTGGAGAGGTTGCAGAGAAGATTTGCAAGGATGATACTAGAAATGCGAGGGTATATCTATCAGGAAAGGATGAACAGGCTGTGTTTCTTTTCTCTTGAAAAGAGAAGGGTCACAGGTGACCTAATTGAGGTCTTTCAAATTATGAAAGGTGTTGATAGAGTAGATGCAGAGACGGTGTCTCCACTCGTGGGGAAGAGCAAAACCTAGGGCAATCAAAATAAGATAGTCACCAAGAAAACAAATTGGGAATTCACGAGAAACTTCTTTACCCAGAGATTGGTGAGAATGTGGAACTCGCTACCACAGGGATTGGTTGAAGCGAATAGTATAGATGCATTTAAAGGGCGGTTAGTGAAACATCTGAGGGAGAAGGGAATAGAGGGTTATGCTGATAGAGTTAGATGCGGAAAGACGGGAGGAGGCTCGAGTGGAGCATAAACGCCGGCATGGACTGTTTGGGCCGAATGGCCTCTTTCTGTGCCGTATATCCTATGCAATCCGATGTAATATCTTTTTGAAAGTTATTATGAAATCTGCTTCCATCGCACTTTCAGGAAATGCATTCCACATCACAACCCGTACCAACCCCAATGTCAGTCGAAACAGGTTCTCCTTATTAACTTTATAATTCACTTATTTTGTATGTATCTATAATATGACTTCGATGAATCTTCCTCTTGTATTTGCAAGAATGAAATATTCTCGCCGCTGCCCGTGCTCTGTATATTTATCATTGAAAGGACTTGCATAGTTTGGAGCTGGATTAGAGGAGTTATGACCTGGAATTCAGAGCTTGAAAGGGCGGCAGAAGAAGCTTCCATCGACTTTCAAAACGGAATTGAATATAAATTTGAAAAGCAACAAAAATTCAGGGCTATGGGGAAAGAGCCGAGAAAACATAGCAACATAGAAACATAGAAGATAGGAGCAGGAGTAGGCCATTCGGCCCCTCGAGCCTACTCGCCATTCAATGCGATCATCCAAATTCAGTACCCTGTCCCTGCTTTCTCCCCAGATCCCTTGATCCCCTTAGACTTAAGAAATATATCTAACTCTTTCTTGAATATATTTAATGAATTGGACTCAACTGCCTTCTGTGGTAGAGAATTCCACAGGTTCAACCCTCTCTGGGTGAAGAAATTCCTCCTCATCTCAGTCCTAAATAGCTTACCCCTTATCCTTAGACTGTGACCCCTGGTTCTGGACTCCCCCACCATCGGGAACATCCTTCTGGCATCTAGTCTGTCTAGTCCTGTTAGAATGTTATAAGTTTCAGTGAGATCCCCTCTCATTCTTCTAAACTCCAGCGAGTATAAGCCCAATCGACCCAATCTCTCCTCACACGTCATTCCTGCCATCCCAGGTAGCAGCCTGGTGAATCTTCGCTGCACTCCCTCCATGGCAAGAACATCCTTCCTCAGATAAGGCGAACAAAACTGCACACAATACTCAAGATGTGGTCTCACCAAGGCCCTGTACAACTGTAGCAAGACATCCTTGTTCCTGTACTCGAACCCTTTCGCTACGAAGGCCAACATACCATTTGCCATCTTAACCGCCTGCTGCACCTGCATGCTTACCTTCAGCGACTGGTGCACAAGGACACCCAGGTCTAATTCGAGGGAGAGGGTCTAATTGAATAGCACTTTCAAAGAGCCGGCAAAGACACCATTGGACGGTTGGCCTCCTTATGTGCTGTATGACTCTAGCTTTGTATGGATGGTGATGGAGAACCTTTTCTTTGCAGACAATGAAGCAAATTTGAATAAGGTGAAGGATTTAGGTGAGATAGCATTTATGTGTTGTTTTGAAATTTGCTCGCGCAACCACAACTTTTAGTACACGTATTTTATACAATGGAGTTGAATTTGGTTTCGACTGTTTTGTGGAGAAAATCCATTGAAAATAGAGAGCGTTAAGTTCACTTCTATGAGAGCATAAATAGTCTATTTTGCTCACTAATGCCACACACACACTGTATAATTTAATTACTCATGTTACACATTCTGTGCAGTTTAATCACTGTGTCTTGCTTTTCATACGAACATACGAATTAGGAGCAGGAGTAGGACACTCGGCCCCTCGAGCCTGCTCCGCCATTCAATAAGATCATGGCTGATCTGATTACTCCACATTCTCGCCTACACCCTATAACCTTTCACCCCGTTGCTTATCAAGAATCTATCTACCTCTGCCTTAAAAATATTCAAAGACTCTGCTTCCACCGCCCTCTGAGGAAGAGACTTCCAAAGACTCACGACCCTCTGTGAGAAAAACATTTCTCCTCACCTCTATCTTAAATGGGCGACCCCTTATTTTTAAACAGTGACCCCTAGTTCTGGATTCTCCCACAAGAGGAAGATACTCTCCACATCCACCCTGTCAAGAACCCCCAGGACCTTATATGTTTCAATCAAGTCATCTCTGAATCTTCTAAACTCCAGCGGATACAAGCCAAGCCTTCCCAACCTTTCCTCAAAAGACAACCCGCCCATTCCTGGTGTTAGTCTAGTAAATCTTCTCTGAACTGCTTCCAACGCATTTACACCCTTCCTTAAATAAGAAGACCAATGCTATACACAGTACTCAAGATGTGGTCTCACCAATGCCCTGTATAACTGAAGAATAACCTCCTTACTTTTGTATTCAATTCCCCTCGCAATAATAAACAGAAGACCAACTGAGACAGAAAGATAAAGGTAAATAAATCCTGATAGTTCGGGTTTTCATTGCACTCTTTAAATTTCCCTCATTCAATGCTTTTAATTTTAATTCTAGCCTGTGTCATGCTATGACGTCTGCAAATAGAAAGTGGAATTGTATTAATATATTGTCTTTCAGAACTGGACCAGAAAAGTAAAACGACCGGTGAGTAAATTAGCAAGTTAAATTATTACAAAGCTCTGGTTGGACCAGATTTAGAATACTGCTTTCAGTTCTGGGCAGCACACCTCTGGAAGAGTGTATTGGTCCTTGGAGGGGGAGCTGCGTAGAATCACCAGAATGATACCTGGGCTAAAGGGTTACACTTTGAGTGGAGAGGGGAATCCTCGGTTGAGGAAAAAGGAAGACATGTCGGAAGCACTGGTATGGAAGGTGGCATCATCAGAGCAGATGCGGCGGAGACGGAGAAACTGGGAGAATGGAATAGAGTCCTTACAGGAGGAGGGGTGGGAGGAAGTGTAGTCCAGGTAGCTGTGGGAGTCAGTGGGCTTGTAGTGAATGTTAGTCAATAACCTATCCCCAGAGATGGAGACGGAGAAGTCGAGGAAGGGAAGGGAAGAGTCGGAGATGGACTATGTGAAGGTGACTTAATGTCTCTCAATGTCTCTTAATCTCTCCTTGTGTTCTTTCATCCCCTCTCCCTTTCCCCAGCTTTATCCTTGCTTTAAATCTATTTCAGTTCCTGCTTTTTTCCAGTTCTGACGAAAGGTTTTCGACCTGAAACGTTAACTGTGTTTCTCTCTGCACGGATGCTGCCTGGCCTGCTGAGTTTTTCCAGCGTTTTCTGTTGTTATTTCGGATTTCCAGCATCCGCAGTATTTTGCTATCGGTTACATTATGAGGACTGGTTGCGTAGACGAGGACTGAGTTCGTGCGAGTATCGAAGATGAACGGGTGATCTAACTGAGGTGTTTAAGATGGTTCAAAGGTTTGCTAGTGTAGTGGGAGAGAAACTATTTCCTTTAGTGGGTCTGGCCCTGGGAGTCCTCAACAATGATTCCTGACCCCATGAAGCCTCCTGGCTTCAGGTCAAGCATGGGCAAGGAAACCTCCTGCTGATTACCACCTACCGCCCTCCCTCAGCTGATGAATCCGTGTTGAAAACCTCTTGGAAGAAGCACTGAGAGTAGCAAGGGCACAGAATGTAACATAGAAACATTGAAGATAGGAGCAGGAGTAGGCCATTCGGCCCCTCGAGCCTGCTCCGCCATTCAATGAGATCATGGCTGATCATCCAAATTCAGTACCCTGTCCCTGCTTTCTCCCCATATCCCGTGATCCCTTTAGCCTTAAGAAATATATCTAACTCCTTCTTGAATATATTTAATGAATTGGACTCAACTGCCTTCTGTGGTAGAGAATTCCACAGGTTCAACACTCTCTGGGTGAAGAAATTCCTCCTCATCTCAGTCCTAAATGGCTTACCCCTTATCCTTAGACTGTGACCCCTGGTTCTGGACTCCCCCACCATCGGGGACATCCTTCTGGCATCTAGTCTGTCTAGTCCTTTTAGAATGTTATATGTTTCAATGAGATCATCTCTCATTCTTCTAAACTCCAGCGAGTATAAGCCTAATCGACCCAATCTCTCTTCATACGTCATTCCTGCAATCCCAGGTATCAGTCTGGTGAATCTTCGCTGCACTCCCTCCATGGCAAGAACTCTGGGTGGGGGACGTCAATGACCATCGCCAAGAGTGGTTCGGTAGCACCACAACTGACCGAGCTAGCCGAGTCCTGAAGTTACTTAGCTGCCAGTCTGGGCCTGCGACAGGTGGTGAGAGAACCAACACGAGGGAAAAAACAACTTGAACTCGTCCTCACCAAACTCCCTGTCGCACATGCAACTGTCCAGGACAGTATTGGTAGCAGTTAACATCGCACAGTCAATGTGGAGACGAAGTCCCGTCTTCACACTGATGACACCCTCCATCGTGTTGTGTGGCGCTACCACTGTGCTGAATGGGATAGAGTCAGAACAGCCACCAAGAAGGACAAGGGCAGAAGGCGCATGGGAACACCACCACCTGTGATGCACCTGCAAGTCACACACCATCCTGACTTAGAAACATAGAAACATAGAAGATAGGAGCAGGAGTAGGCCATTCGGCCCCTCGAGCCTGCTCCGCCATTCGATGAGATCATGGCTGATCATCCAAACTCAGTACCCTGTACCTGCCTTCTCCCCATATCCTTGATACCTTTAGCTTTAAGAAATATATCTAACTCATTCTTGAATATATTTAATGACTTGGCCTCAACTACCTTCTGTGGTAGAGAATTCCACAGGTTCACCACTCTCTGGGTGAAGAAATTCTTCCTCATTTCTGTCCTAAATGGTTTACCCCTTATCCTTAGATTATGACCCCTGGTTCTGGACTCTCCGACCATCGGGAACATTCTTCCTGCATCTAGTTTGTCCAGACCTGTCAGAATTTTATATGTTTCGATGAGATTCCCTCTCATTCTTCTATACTCCAACGAGTATAAGCCCAATCGACCCAATCTCTCTCCATACGTAATTCCTATCATCCCAGGTATCAGCCTTGTGAATCTTCGCTGCACTCCCTCCATGGCAAGAACATCCTTCCTCAGATAAGGCGACCAAAACTGCACACAGTACTCAAGGTGTGGTCTCGCCAAGGCCCTGTACAACTGCAGCAGGACATCCCTGTTCCTATACTCTAGACTTAGAAATATATCGCCGATCTCTCGTCGTCGCTGAGTCAAAATCCTGGAACTCCCTCTCTAATAGCACTGTGGGAGTAACTCCACCGCACGGACTGCAGCGGTTAAAGAAGGCGGCTCACCACCACCTTCTCAAGGGCAACTCGGGATGGGCAATAAATGCTGTACTAACCAGCGACTCCCACCTCCCATAAACACATTTTTAAAAGTCCAGTACATGGGGCCTAACCTTAAAATTAGAGTTACATCATTCAGGGGTGACGTCAGGAAGCATCTCTTCACACAACGGGTAGTAGAACACTGCATTCTCTCACTAAAAGCGGTTGAGGTTGCGGTCCAATTGAAAATAACAAAACTGTGAGGACTAGAATTGTGTTAGTGACAGGATCGGACAAAGTCAACATGGATTTACAAAGGGTAAATCGTGCTTGACTAATGTACTGGAATTTTTTGAGGGTGTAACTTGTAAAATAGATAAGGGAGAATCAGTGGATGGCGTGTATTTGGACTTTCAAAAGGCATTCAATAAGGTCCCGCATAAGAGATTAGCGTGTAAAGTTAAGGCACATGGGATTGGGGGCAAGGTATTGACTTGGATAGAGAACTGGTTGGCAGACAGAAAGCAAAGAGTTGCAATAAACGGGTCTTTTCCCGAATGGCAGGCAGTGACTAGTGGGGTACCGCAGGGATCGGTCCTTGGACCCCAGCTATTCACAATATATATTAATGATCTAGACAAGGGAACTAGATGTAATATCTCCAAGTTTGCAGACGACACAAAGCTGGGTGGACGTGTGTGAGAAACTCCAGGATGATTTGGACAGGTTGGGTGATTGGGCAGAAGCATGGCAGATGCAATATAACGTGGATAAATGCGAGGTTATCCACTTTGGTGTCAAAAACAGGAAGGCAGATTATTATCTGAATGGCAATAGATTGGGAGAAGGGGAAGTGCAACGAGACCTGGGAGTCCTTGTGCACCAGTCGCTGAAGGTAAGCATGCAGGTGCAGCAGGCGGTTAAGAAGGCAAATGGTATGTTGGCCTTCGTAGCGAGAGGGTTTGAGTACAGGAACAAGGATTTCTTGCTGCAGTTGTACAGGGCCTTGGTGAGACCACATCTTGAGTATTGTGTGCAGTTTTGGTCGCCTTATCTGAGGAAGGAGGGTTTTGCCATGGAAGGAGTTCAGCGAAGATTCACCAGGCTGATACCTGGGATGGCAGGAATGACGTATTAAACATCGATGGTTCCCGCGGGGGTAAGGATTCCCCACGATATCGCACTCCGCACCTACCTTTTTGTTTGGGGCCCACACGAACTTTAGTTTCAGAGCCTCTCCCTGTTGGAACCGTGCA
Source organism: Squalus acanthias (assembly GCA_030390025.1). Taxonomy (NCBI): domain Eukaryota; kingdom Metazoa; phylum Chordata; class Chondrichthyes; order Squaliformes; family Squalidae; genus Squalus; species Squalus acanthias. The sequence continues at coordinate 13,345,108 of CM059453.1, forward strand.
GTGCTTGCGTGTCCCAGAGGCGCAATTAGTTTGTGCGAGCTCTGGGATCACGTGATTCAATTAGAGCCAATGGCAGCACACCATCTTTCATTCATAGTTTTGACAGCAAGGGCTGTCAAAGCTATGAATACTACAAACCCCCAAAAGAACAGCTGAACCTCAATTAAATTTTTAAAAAGCCATCACGTTAATAAAATAACTATAGTTAAATAAATCAACCACTTTAAACAAAAAATTACATTTTTGAAAAAATGTAAAATCTTTTTAAAAGTTATAAAAATAAACTTACCTTTCTTTAAAGTCTCTAAAAAAGATAAACCTGTTGAAAAATTTTTAAATAACACTTAATTAACTACTTACCTTGTTAAAAGGGGGTCCTACGCCTGCTTTCTTTATGTGTAAAATCTTCACCACTTACCTGCGCGTTCAAACCTGAAAAATAAACTAATTGCACTGTGTGCGCACAACCTGTAGCGCGCACGCGGTTCACTTAGGAACCGCCCCCTTTGCAATTCACGAAGTGCCGGTTTCCCGCGCATGCGCAGTGCATGCAGGAAACCGACAAATCGGGACCTAATACGCGAGAGTACACAGTGCGTACTCTCGCGTATTAGGTTTAATTTTCGGGCCAATGAGTACAAAAGCAAGGAAGTTATGATGAACCTTTATAAAACACTGGTCCGGCCTCAACTGAAGTATTGTGTCCAATTCTGGGCACCGCACTTTAGGAAGGATGTGAAGTCGTTAGAGAGGGTGCAAAAAGTATTTACGAGATGGTTCCAAGGATGAGGGACTTCAGTTACGTGGATTGACTGGAGAAGCTGGGATGTTCTCCTTAGAGCAGAGAAGATTGCGAGGAGATTTGATAGAGGTGTTGAAAATCATGGTGGATCTAGACTGAGTAGATCGAGAGAAACTGATCCCATTGGCGTAAGGTTCGAATTCTGAGGTGGCAGAATTATGGTGATTGGGAAAAAAATCAAAGGCGACATGAGGGAACAACTTTTTAAGCAGCGAGTGGTTAGTATCTGGAATGCCCTGCCTGGAAGGCCGCTGGCGGCAGATTCAATCGTGGCTTACAAAAGAGAACTGCAAAAATGCTTGATGGAAAAAAATCCAGCTCTACGGGGAAAGTGCGGGGGAGTGGGACTAGCTGAGTGCTCTTGCAGAGAGCAGGCACGGACTCGACCGACCGAATGGCCTCCTTCTGTGCTGTAACCATTCTATGATTCTATGATTCTATTGGCAATCTCCTTACCCCTGTCTCGTCTCGTTGCCGACATTTCTGCTAACGGAAACAGCTTCTCCTTCATTCATTGTATCAAAAGCCTTCATGGTTTTGATGAATTTCAACAGAATGTGGAATCCTGAGCCAGGTGCGCGCCTGGAAATAATTTGTTAAATTGTCTGAAAAGGGAGGTGAAGAAATGCGTGAGGAAGAGGCAAAGTTAAAGTCGACGGAAATGGATTGCGAAATTGGCATTACAATAGGTGGCGGTCCTTATCCGACCACAGCGGAAATAGTTTCATAGTTGCTCTGACACACGAGTCTATTCTTACAGAGGAACAGCTACGAAAGAAAAATATGGGTAAGATCACACGATCATTCGTTGTCATGTATTGTCCTTTTCCTCGTGGAGAGACTGGTATAAATCACATTTGTCCTTCATTGTGACGAAGCCAAACATTCTGAAACATTGGGAAATTGAGAACTTCAATACAAGCATTGAATAATTTAGGAACAGATGATAAATGACGGTACAGGTAACCCTCTGGTCCCACGCAATTGCGAGGCCTTGTGTATCACAATGGGCCTGAATTTGCGGTGGGCAGTTTCCCGCGGGCGGATGTCTCCGAGCCGCAATAAATCTAGGCACCTAACTGATTGTTCTGGATCCACGGAGTCTCGCACTCCTGGGCCTCGAGGCCAAACGTATCCCAGGGTCTCATGCGGTTCGCAAGCGCCTCAGGGATCACGGGCTCTCGCCCAACCAACCAGAACGGGGATTCCCATCATGCTCGAACTACTGCTCTCGCCGCATCTTGAGATCCACGCTCAATGCCATGCGGCGCCACATGAACACTCTCGACATCTCTCTTCAGCAGCACCGACGCACTCTATCTCAAAGCTGTCCGGGTCCACAGTTCCATTTCATCCTTAGACTCATCCGACGCTTCAACAAAAAACTTTTCTTCTTCCTTTCCGATGTCAAGGATCGCAAGCTTCAACAACTCTTGGACACTAAAGCCCATCCGGAACCTTCTTCCCCTTCACTTTCCTCTGACCCCCCTTCTCCCAATCTCACCCCCTGCCGCGTTTTCACTATCCCCTCTGACCTTCCCCTCTCTGACTCCGAACGATCAGTCCTCAGCAAAGGCCTGAGCTTCATCCCCTTACGCCCCCATCTCAATGAATTTCGAGCTCGGCACGATGCTGAGCTCTTTTTCCGCCGCCTCCGTCTCCGTGCCCACTTCTCTGGCCAGGAGTCTTCCCCCCGCACGGCTGACCCTTTCTCCCGCTTTCAGAATTCTCGTTCCACCTGGACCCCTCCCTCTGGCCTCTTACCCTCTCTTGATCTTTTCATTGCTAACTGCCGCCGTGACATCGGCCAGCTCAATTTCTCTGCTCCCCTCACTCACTCCAACCTACCTCCCTCTGAACTTGCAGCACTCCATTCTCTCCGATCCAACCCTGACATTGTCATTAAACCTGCTGACAAGGGTGGCGCTGTTGTTGTTTGGCGAACCGACCTCTACCTAGCGGAAGTTGAACGCCAACTCTCTGACACCTCCTCCTACCTCCACCTGGACCATGACCCCACTACCGAACATCAAGCCACCGTGTCCAAGACTGTCACTGACCTCATCTCCTCTGGAGATCTTCCCCCCACGGCCGCCAACCTCATAGTTCCCCAACCCCGCACAGCCCGCTTCTACCTCCTTCCCAAGATCCACAAACAGGACTGCCCCGGTAGACCCATCGTTTCAGCCTGTTCTTGCCCCACGGAACTTATCTCTTCCTATCTCGACTCTATTTTTTCTCCCCTTGTCCAGTCTCTTCCCACCTACATCCGCGACTCTTCCGATGCCCTCCGCCATTTTAACAGTTTCCAGTTTCCCGGCCCCAACCGTCTCCTCTTCACTATGGACGTACAATCCCTCTACACCTCCATTCCCCACCAGGATGGCCTGAGGGCGCTCCGCTTCTTCCTTGAACAGAGGCCCAACCAGTCCCCATCCACCACCACCCTCCTCCGCCTGGCTGAACTTGTTCTCACATTGAACAACTTCTCCTTTGACTCTACCCATTTCCTCCAAATTAAAGGTGTTGCTATGGGTACCCGCATGGGTCCTAGCTATGCCTGCCTTTTCGTGGGATATGTGGAACACTCTTTGTTCCAGTCCTACTCGGGTCCCCTCCCTCACCTCTTTTTCCGGTACATTGATGACTGTATCGGTGCCGTCTCCTGCTCTCGCCCTGAACTAGAACATTTCATTCACTATGCTTCCAATTTCCACCCTTCCCTCACCTTCACATGGTCCATCTCCGACTCTTCTCTTCCCTTCCTCGACTTCTCCATCTCCATCTCTGGGGATAGGTTATTGACTAACATTCACTACAAGCCCACCGACTCCCACAGCTACCTGGACTACACTTCCTCCCACCCCGCCTCCTGTAAGGACTCTATTCCATTCTCCCAGTTTCTCCGTCTCCGCCGCATCTGCTCTGATGATGCCACCTTCCATACCAGTGCTTCCGACATGTCTTCCTTTTTCCTCAACCGAGGATTCCCCTCTACCGTGGTCGACACGGCCCTCGACCGTGTCCGTTCTATCTCCCGCACATCTGCCCTCACCCCTGCCCCTCCCTCCCGGAACCACGATAGGGTTCCCCTTGTCCTCACCTTTCACCCCACCAGCCTCCACATTCAACGGATCATCCTCCGCCATTTCCGCCACCTCCAGCGTGATCCCACCACCAAACACATCTTCCCCTCACCTCCCCTTTCAGCATTCCGCAGGGACCGCTCCCTCCGCGACACCCTAGTCCACTCCTCTACCACCCCCAGCACCCCTTCCCCTTCGCCCGGCACCTTCCCGTGCACGCGCAGGAGATGCAACACATGCCCTTATACCTCCCCTCTTCCCACTGTCCAGGGCCCCAAACACCCCTTCCAGGTGAAACAGCGATTTACTTGTACTTCCTGCAATTTAGTATACTGTATTCGCTGCTCACGATGTGGACTCCTCTACATTGGGGAGACCAAACGCAGATTGGGTGACCGCTTTGCGGAACACCTCCGTTCAGTCCGTAAGGGGGACCCCGAGCTCCCGGTGGCCTGTCACTTTAATTCACCGCTTCACTCCCACTCTGACCTCACCGTCCTCGGCCTAATACACTGTTCCACGGAAGCTCAGCGTAAGCTCGAGGAACAGCACCTCATCTTTCGTTTAGGCACGCTACAGCCCTCTGGACTCAATATCGAGTTCAACAATTTTAGATCATAACCTCAGCTCCAATCACATTTATATTTTATTTTATCCACCCTTTTATTTGTCCCCCCCACCTTTTTTTTCCTCCTAGAAGCTGGCAGCTGTCCTTCATTCTGCCAGTAGATTTCACACTTCATTCAGCCTTAATCTGTCACATTAACACCACCTCTAGCCTTGCATATCTCTTAATGTCTCTTAATGTCTCTTCATCTCCTCCTTTGTTCCTTTATCCCCTCCCCCTTTTCCCAGCTTTACCCTGGCCTTAAATCTATTTGATTTCCAGCTCTTCCCAGTTCTGATGAAAGGTCATCGACCTGAAACGTCAACTCTCTTTCTCTCTCCACGGATGCTGCCTGGCCTGCTGAGTTTTTCCAGCGTTTTCTGTTGTTATTCCCATCATGCTTATCGGCATTCCTTTTACGTCTGGAATCCCGACATGCTTCAGAGCAATCACCCAAAAATACACGACACAAACTTGAAATTAAGAAACATCATGACATGTTTAAAATTAATTAAAATGCAATTTAACTCATCATTTCAAACAAAAATGTGATTTTTTCAAAACTAAATTTAAACATTGTTTTCAGAGGCCAAAAGTAGCACAAATTTGTTCTACAGGTTTTTGAATGCTTTTATCAGGCGTAAGAGATTCATGGACATTCGCTGGGCAGAAATTTGGGCCAAGAGCCCAATTCTCTGCAGGCGAGGTCCTTTTCCCGGGAAGGCGGATGATCTGGCGAGAGGATTCTTGCCAGATGGCAATTTCCGCGTTTTCACGCATGCGCAGCCGAAATTGAGACGCACTTTTTGGCCGGTTACGCAACTGGTACTCGATCATAGGCCGAGGAAAATCTGGGCCAATATATACACTGAGCAACCCACCCGAAACAATGTGATCTCCTGGAAGAGGCGAAAAACCAGGGAAAATCCCAGGCCAATTTGGGCTGGGGATATGTGGGAAATTCCTGTGAACGACCTCGGCGATCAACAACAAGAACTTGCACTCATATAGCGCTTTAAACGTCGTAAAACGTCCCATAGCCGCTTCACGGGAGTATTAAAGAGAAAAACAATTGTAACCGAGACACATAAGGGAGAATTAGGGCAGGTGACCAAAAGCTTGGTCAAAGAAATAAGTTGTAAGGAGCGTCTTAAAGGAGGAAAGAGAGGTGGCGAGGTGGACAGGTTTAGGCAGGGAATTCCAAAGATTAGGGCCTAGGCAAAAGAAGGCACGGCTACCAATGGTTGAGCGATTCTAATCAGGGATGCTCAAGAGGGCAGAATTGGAGGCGTGCATATATCTCAGGGCGCTTTAGGGCTGAAGGAGATTACAGAGCTAGGGAGGGGAGCGAGGCCGTAGACGAGATTTGAAAACAAGGATGAGAATTTTGAAATCGAGGCGTTGCTTAACCGGGAGCCAATGTAGGTCAGCGAGCACAGGGGTGATGAGTGAATGGGACTTGGTGCGAGTTAGGACACGGGGGGCAGCCGAGTTTTGGATGACCTCAAGTTTACGTAGGGTTGAATGTTGGAGGCCAGCCAGGAGTGCGTTGGAATAGTCAAGTCTCGAGGTAACAAAGGCACGGATGAGGGTTTCAGCAGCGGATGAGCTGAGGCAAGGGCGGAGACGGGCGATGTTACGGGGGTGGAAGTAGGCGGTCTTAGTTCTGCTGTGGATATGTGGTTGGAAGCTCATTTCAGGGTCAAATATGACACCAAGGTTGTGAACAGTGTGGTTCAGCCCCGGATAGATGTTAGGGAGAGGGAAGCAGTTAGTGGCTAGGGAATGGAGTGTGTCGTGGGGACCGAAAACAATGGCTTCGATGCTTCCAATATGAAATTGGAGAAAAGTTCTGCCGCTTCAGAATTGCTGCTCATCAAAACAAGTCCAGGAGTTCATTCTGGCCCCGAATTCCCTGCAGTACCTGCCTTTTGTAAGAGATGATGGCGGCTGAAACCAGAAACATGTCCAGCTCTGCCTTGAATGAATTCAGAGACTGGGCTTCCAACTCACCAGTCTGTTGCAGAAGTCCACTATTCTCTGGATAAGAACCACCTCCTGAAATCTCACCTGAATCTAGCCTTACGCAATTTCAAATTGTGATCCCTAACTCTCCAGAATCGATTTAATTGGAACGAACTGTCCACTGGCGCACAATCTGGTCACCTCACTATAGGAAGGACGTGGAAGCATTGGAAAGAGTGCAAAGGAGATTTAGCAGGATGCTGCCTGGTTTGGGGGGGAGGTCTTATGAGGAAAGATTGAGGGAGTTGGGGCTTTTCTCTTTAGAGCGGAGGAGGATGAGAGGCGACTTAATAGAGGTTTATAAGATGATGAGGGGGATAGATAGAGTGGATGTTCGGAGACTATTTCCTCGGGTGGATGTAGCTGTTTCAAGGGGGCATAACTATAAGGTGCATGGGGGGAGATATAGAAGGGATGCCCGAGGTAGATTCTTTACTCCGAGAGTGGTTGGGGTGTGGAATGGGCTGCCTGCTGTGATAGTGGAGTCGGACACTTTAGGAACTTACAAGCGGTTATTGGATAAGCTCATGGAGCACACCAGAATGATAGGGAGTGGGATAGCTTGATCTTGGTTACGGACAATGCTTAGCACAACATCGAGGGCCGAAGGGCCTGTACTGTGCTGTACTGTTCTATGTTCTATGTTCTATGTTAGAAGCTCTGTCATTTTATAAACCTATTCAACGGGAATAGAATGAATACTATTGAGGGCGGGAGATGGTGGGTCGAAGGAATTGGATTAGCGTAAAGATCTCGGCGGTTTGCAGAAGGTTACAGAGATAGGCCACAGCGGGAATTTAAAACGAGGTAGAGAATTTTACAGGTGATGCTGGACGGGAGGCCAATGAAGCGACTTCAGGCGGTGAGGGCTGCAAGGGACTTGTTGCGAGTTAGGACACGGGCAGCAGAGTCTTAGATGTGCTGAGGCTCACGAAGTGTGGGCGAACAATGGAAAAGTCGAGTCTGTAGGCAACTTAATCATCTGAAAGTCTAGAAGGACACACGGGGGAAAACCAATAGCTTCTCAAAGAAGAAAGTCAGACAACAGCTCGGAGCACGTAAGGTTTGAGCAATAAATTCCCCTACATCATGCATCATTGTCTTGATCCCTGAACAATCAGATTCACACGTTACAACTTCAGCTAATTACTATCAACCTCCTCCCATAAAGAAAAGTGTAAATGAGCAGTCTCATGTATATTATGATGTGGAGATGCCGGTGTTGGACTGGGGTGGGCAAATGTGAGAAGTCGCACAACACCAGGTTATAGTCCAACAGTTTTATTTGAAATCACAAGCTTTCGGAGCGCTGCTCCTTCGTCAGGTGAAGTGAAGAGATGCATATAGGCACAGCATATATAGTCAGAGAACACAAAGTTTTTGTTTCTCATACAGACACCAGCATCTGCCACATTTGACCCGTTTTGATCCCACCTCATTGTCTTTGATGTAATGTTTTCCTGACTGACCTGTTTGGACACCATCCACACCTTTGATTGCCGGGATTATCTCTCTGCCGAGGTGTGATAAAGGGCAGTTAGAAAGATTAACTGTAATCATCTGGCAGTGTTCTCTGACTATATATGCTGTGCCTATATGTATCTCTTCACTTCACCTGACGAAGGAGCAGCGCTCCGACAGCATGTGATTTCAAATAAAACTGTTGGACTATAACCTGGTGTTGTGCGACTTGTCACTCATGTATATCAGTGTACCTAACTTTTTTTTGCATTTTCATACTTTCGGGGAACCTCCAGAACTTCAAGACCTGCAGGCACAGTGCAGTAAGTAAAACAACCGAGATGGATGATGGGGTATCAAGTTCGACTTAGTGCGGCGGCATAAAAACGGTCGGAATCGCATTGGCCGCCAGTTATACGCCCGAATTGATAACGCTTAAGAAATAGGAGCATGATGTCTTGCTGCAGTTGTACAGGGCCTTGGTGAGACCACACTTTGAGTACAGTGTGCAGTTTTGGTCGCCTTATCTGAGGAAGGATGTTCTAGCCATGGATGGAGTTCAGCGAAGATTCACAAGGCTGATACCTGGGATGGCAGGAATGAGATATGAGGAGAGATTGGGTCGATTGGGCTTATACTCGCTGGAGTTTAGAAGAATGAGTGCGGATCTCATTGAAACTTATAAAATTCTAACAGGACTAGACAGACTAGATGCAGGAAGGATGTTCCCGATGGCCGGGGAGTCCAGAACCAGGGGTCACAGTCTAAGGATAAGGTGTTAGCCATTTAGGACTGAGATGAGGAGGAATGTCTTCACCCAGAAAAGTGGTGAACCTGTGCAATTCTCTACCACAGACGGCAGTAGAGGCCAATTCATTAAATAGATTCAAGAAGGAGTTGCATATATTTCTTAAGGCTAAAGGGATCAAGGGATATGGGGAGAAAGCAGGGACAGGGTACTGAATTTGGATGATCAGCCATGATCGCATTGAATGGCGGGGCAGGCTAGAGGGGCCGAATGGCCTACTCCTGCTCCTATCTTCTATGATTCTATGATTCTATGAGTAGGCAATTTGGCCCTTCGAGCCTGCTCCGCCATTCAATGAGATCATGGCTGATCTTCTAGCTCATCTCCACTTTCCCGCAATGTCCCCATATCACATGATTCCCTTAATATTCAAAAATGTATCGTTTTCTGTCTTTAATATACTCAATGACTGAGCGTCCACGGTCCTTTGGGGGTAGCGAATCGCAAAGATTCACCAACCTCTGTGTGAAGAGGTTTATCCTCATCTCAGTCCTAAATGGCCGACCCCATATTCTGAGACTGGGACCCCTGATTCTGGACTCCCCAGCCAGGGGAAACATCCTCCCTGCATCTACCCTGCCAAGCCCTGTAAGAATTGTGGATGTTTCAATGAGATCACCTCTCCATAATATCTCAGTGGACAGGACCTGAATATCGAGGGAGAATGTAACAGGCGATCGTGTGTGGTCTAACCAAGGTATATAAAGACCAGAATTGTGCACAGTGCTCTAAGTGTGGTCTAACCAAGGTATATAGAGACCAGGACTGTGCACAGTGCTCCAAGTGTGATCTAACCAAGGTATACGGAGACCAGAACTGTGCACAGTGCTCCAAGTGTGGTCTAACCAAGGTATATAAAGACCAGAACTGTGCACAGTGCTCTAAGTGTGGTCTAACCAAGGTATATGGAGACCAGAACTGTGCACAGTGCTCCAAGTGTGGTCTAACCAAGGTATATAGAGACCAGGACTGTGCACAGTGCTCTAAGTGTGGTCTAACCAAGGTAGATGGAGACCAGAACTGTGCACAGTGCTCCAAGTGTGGTCTAACCAAGGTATATAAAGACCAGAACTGTGCACAGTGCTCTAAGTGTGGTCTAACCAAGGTATATGGAGACCAGAACAGTGCACAGTGCTCTAAGTGTGGTCTAACCAAGGTAGATGGAGACCAGAACTGTGCACAGTGCTCCAAGTGTGATCTAACCAAGGTATATAGAGACCAAGACGGTGCACAGTGCTCCAAGTGTGGTCTAACCAAGGTATATTGAGACCAGAACTGTGCACAGTGCTCCAAGTGTGGTCTAACCAAGGCATATAGAGACCAAAACTCTGCACAGTGACCGAAGCGTGGTCTAAACAAAGCATACAGAGACCAGAATAGTGCACAGTGTTCCAAGTGTTTCCTGAACAATGTATATGGAGTTCAGAACTGTGCCTATTACCCTGCTTGGTACTTGGAGACCAGGACTGTGCAGAGAGCGTCAACTGTGGTCTAACCATTGTTCTATACAAATTTGCTTTTACTGCACATCCAGATAGCTGTGCAATGTCGAGTTTAACGCTGAATATTGCGTGACGTTTTCATGACGTGGCTTCAATGCATGATGGGGAAATATCGTCTGCAAGTTATTGTTGAACTGCGGGTCTGAGCGGAACATTCTTTCTCCCTCTTTCAGAAAAAGATTTGCAAGAAAAAGACACGGGTAAAATGCATGCTATTGTATGCATTATTTTGTAGCCCAACCTATTTGGGGATCGGCAGCACAGTGGTTATGTTACTGAACTCGTTATCCATGATGTCTGAACTAAAGATCTCATGAGACATGAGTTCAAATCCCACCAAAGCAGATGGGGAATTTCAATTCAGTTAATTAAATAAATAGAGGATAAAAAAATAATATCAGTAATGGCGACCATGAAGCTTTCGGTTTGTTGTAAAAACCCATCTGGTTCACTAATATCCTTCCGGGAAGGGAAATCTGCCGTCTTTGACCAGCCTGGCCTATATGTGACTCCAGACACGCAGAAATGTGGTGGAATCTGAACTACCCTCTGAAATGGCCTACCATCGAGTGCATGTTCGGGATGGTGATTCAATGCTGGACTTGATAGCGACGCCCACATCCCGTGAACGAATAAAAAACAATGGTCCAGAAATTGGACTTCGATGGTTGCCGTGGGGGTAAGGATCCCCCGCGATATCGCACTCCGCGCCTACCTTTATGGTTTTGGCCCACACGAACTTCAGTTCCTGGGCCTCTCCCTGGTGCCGGCGCGCAGTGTGTGCGTGTCCCAGAGGCGCAGCTAGTTCGATGCGACCTCTGGGATCACGTGGACCAGTTAGAGCCAATGGCAGCAGACCATCTTTCATTCATAGTTTTGACAGGAGAACTGTCAAACCTATGAATACAACTTGCCCCCAAAAGAACAGCTAAACCTCAATTAAATTTTTTTAAAAACCATCACATTAATAAAATAACTATAGTTAAATAAATTAACCACTTTAAACAAAAATTTTAATTTTTGAAAAAATTTAAATTCTTTTTAAAAGTTATAAAAATAAACTTACCTTTCTTTAAAGTCTCTAAAAAAGATAAAACTGTTGAAAAAAATTTAAAATAATACTTAATTAACTACTTACCTTGTTAAAAGGGGGTCTTACGCCTCCTTTCTTCATGTGTAAAATCTTCAGCACTTACCTTCGCGTTCAAACCTGAAAAAAAACCTAAGTGTGCTGCGTGCGCACAGCCTGTAGTGCGCACGCGGTTCACTTAGGAACCTGCCCCCTTCGCAATATCGGAAGTGCCGGTTTCCCGCGCATGCACAGTGCATGCAGGAAACCGGCACTTCAGGACCGAATATGGGTGAGTACACAGTGCGTACTCTCCCGTATTCGGACGAATTTCTGGGCCAATAATGTTGGCCGAGAAAGTAGGCTCCTCGGCTTCCCGCGGGTGCAAGGATCGCGCGCGCACCTACCTACCGCGCCTGCCGTTGACCTCTGGGTCCACGGGGACTTCAGCTCCTGGGCCTCCTGCAGCTGCCGGCGTGCAATGCTTGTGTATCCCGGGGGCGTAGTTAGTGCGATGCGTCCCCTGGGATCACGTGGGCCATGGAAAGCCAATGGCAGCAGACCATCTTTCATTCATAGATTTGACCTGTCAAATCTATGAATTGAAGTCGGCCCCAAAACAACACCTAAACTTCAAATATTTTTTTTAAACCATCACATTTTTCAAATAACAATAAGTTAAATAAATTAACTACTTTGAACAAAAATTTAAAATTTTTGAAAAAATTAAAATACTTATTGACAGTGCTAAAAATAAACTTACCTTTCTTTAAAGTATCTAAAAAAGGTAAACCTGTTGCAAAAATTTTAATTTGTAATTAATTAACCACTTACCTTATTAAAAAAGGGTCTTGTGCCTCCTTTTAAAAAGCGCAGCTTCTTCCATACTTACCTTCCCGGAGAAAAGTGAAAAAAAACTAAGTTCGCTGCGTGCGCGTAGCCTCTCCCGCGCACGCGGTTCACCTCTCAACCCCTCCCTTCACGAGACCGGAAGTTCTGGTTTCCCGCGCATGTGCAGTGCATGCAGGGAACCGGCAATTCAGGAGGCCTTACAGGTGAGTACACAGCGCGTACTCACCCGGCAAGTGCCGAATTTTTGGCCCGTTGTCTACTGAATGTGGGGGCAGAATGGGGCGAGATAGGTAAAGTGTGACCCTGTACACGATCTGAAAATGGGTTGTATATGTGTCTCTTTCAGAAATCGAAAAACAAAAGAAACCTGGAAAGGATACAGGTCGGTTAAGACAAAATGCAGAACGGGCTGTATTTTGCGATCCCTGCGTAGGGGCAGTGCAAGTTCTGGGTTTAGGCAGGTCAAGCGCATGCGCTAAAACCCGGAACTTATGATCTGTGAAGAATCTCCTTGACAGATCCTCCACATCCCCGGGAGATGGGCCTCTGAGGGTGGAGAGTTCCGCTATTTGCCCAACTTCTGCCCGCTGAAAGGCCTGTGAAATTCTTATGCCTGGCGTAAAGCCTGCTATTACCAGCGTAAGCATTCTAAAAAATAAGAAAAGAAAGTGTTTTCACTCATTTATACATTTTAAACCCTGTCCAATAAGGTAAGTTTATATTTAGATCTATTTAAATATATAAATTATTTTTTCAAAAAATCAAATTTGCATTTAAAGTATATGGCATTTTAATTAATTTTTAAAGATGTAATTTTTAAAACATTTATTTCATGTGTTGGTGAAGTGATCCCCATTCATGCTCATGGGATTTCCGTGTGTCCGTAAGTATGAATGGGGATTCCGGGACACATTGTAAGTCAGCGAGCACAGGGGGTGATGGATGAATGGGACTTGGTGCGAGTTGGGACACGGGGCAGCCGTGTTTTGGATGACCACAAGTTTACAGACGGTGCAAGGTAGGAGTCCAGTCAGGAGGAGAGCATTGGTATACTCGAACCTAGAGGGAACCAATGCATGGATGAGGACATCAGCAGCAGACGGGCTGAGGCTGGGGCAGAGACGGGCATGGAATCATTTCCCATGTGACTTTGGGATGCAGTATCTTTCAATAATTATGATCTGATCATGTCTTTCTTTATTTTAGATGAGGACAGTGAGCTATTAAACGGTAAGTGTGCTATAATATTGTGTCAAATAGTCAGTAAGAAATATTTTTATTCCCTGTCTTGTTGTATTGAAGAATCAGAAGATGTCAGATATAAAGGGTTGGATTTTGATACTGGGGCGGGTTGGGGTCGTGTCATCCGCAATTCGTGTTATCCTCCTGCCTGCAATTGGATGTGGGAGATTGATGCAATTTCCACTTAATTGGGCAATTGAGTTCCAGCATGTGGGAACCCATGAACCAATTAGTGGTTTCAGTCTTAAAGTCACCTCTGATGATGTCATCATTGCAGGTCAGAGACTGCCTGCCTGGTCTCAGAGACTGCCTGGCCTTTGCTGTGAGAGGACTTGGATGCAAAATGTGGAGAATCTCAGAGAGAGAGAGAGAGAGAGAATATTTTTTTCCATCCAGGTCCTCCAAAGGCCCTGGCAGTCTCTGAAGACATTCAATGCAGTAGCATCAGAGGCGACTTTCAGACCTAATACTACTACTACCTTCATCAAATCTCCGTTGTAATACTGGACCTGCAGCTGATAGGCAGCTATCCACTTGTGCTCCCGCCAGGTTTCACTGGCGTGTTTCACATCAGGCGTGTTTCACGTCAGAAAAGGGTTAAACTAGCTAAAACGTTTCAAAATGGCATTACAGAGCCAATTTAGGGCTTGTTAAGGGCTTTAATGGCCTCTCCCGCCTCTTGGAGGCGGGACGGAGTCGGGAACTCCGTGACTGATCTTGTCAAAATTGTGTGGAGGCGGGATGGAGTCGGGGTGGGGTCGGGACCCCCGACCCCGCAAATGTAACCCCCCACACGCCTCCAAACCCGACTCCACGGGTCATTGAAAATCCAGCCCGTTAACTCGAGTTTCTCCACACGTGTCTTTCTCTCATTCCCACGCAAGCTGCCCTTGAGAGGGGAAGAAATAAAGAAAGAAAGAACGAGAGACAGAAAGAAAGGAAGAAAGAATAAAAGAAAGAAAGATAGAAAGAGAGAAAGAAAGAGTAACCAAAGAAGGAAGGAGTTGCAATTTTGGAGCGCCTTTCACCACCTCAGGACGTCCCAAAGCACTTTACAGACAATGAAATACTTTGGAAGCGCCGTCAGTGCAGCAGTGTAGGAAACACGATGGGCAATTTCTGCACAACGAGGTCTCACAAACAGCAAATGTGAGAAGTCGCACAACACCAGGTTATAGTCCAACAGCTTTATTTGAAATCACAAGCTTTCGGAGCGCTGCTCCTTCGTCAGGTGAAGCGAAGAGATGCATATAGGCACAGCATATATAGTCAGAGAACACTGCCAGGTGACTGCAGTTAATCTTTCTAACTGATCTTTATCACACCTCGGCAGAGAGATAATCACGGCAATCAAAGGTGTGGATGGTGTCCAAACAGGTCAGTCATGTCTGCCGAGGTGTGATAAAGGGCAGTTAGAAAGATTAACTGCTAGTCACCTGGCAGTGTTCTCTGACTATATATGCTGTGCCTATATGCATCTCTTCACTTCACCTGACGAAGGAGCAGCGCTCCGAAAGCTTGTGATTTCAAATAAAGCTCTTGGACTATAACCTGGTGTTGTGCGACTTCTCACATTTGTCCACCCCAGTCCAACACTGGCATCTCTACATCATCACAAACAGCTATGTGCTTATGACCAAATTACCTGTTTTTAAGTTATGTTATATATAGATACATATAGAAGATAGGAGCAGGAGTAGGCCATCCGGCCCTTCGAGCCTGCTCCGCCATTTAATGAGATCATGGCTGATCCTTCAATTCAGTATCCCGTCCCCGCCTTCTCTCCGTAACCCTTAACCCCTTTTGCCTGTAGAAATATATCTAATTCCCTCTTAAATATATTTAATGAGCTGGCGTACACTGCCCTCTGTGGCAATGAGTTCCACAGGTTCACCACTCTCTGAGTGAAGAAATTCCCCCTCATTTCTGTCCTAAATGGTTTAGCCCTTATCCTTAAATTATGTCCTCTAGTTCTGTTCTCACCCGCCAAGGGAAACATTCCTTCTGCATCTAATCTGTCTAGACCTGTCAGAATTTTATACACTTCTATGAGGTCCCCTCTCAATCTTCTAAACTCCAGTGTGTACATCCCTAAACTACATAGTCTCTCCTCATAGGTCAATCCCGCCATTCCTGGTATCAGCCTGGTGAATCGCCGCTGCACCCCCTCCATGGCAAGAACATCTTTCCTCAGATGAGGCGACCAAAACTGTACACAGTACTCGAGGTGTGGTCTCACCAGTGCCCTGTACAGCTGCAGCAAGGTATCCCTGTTCCTGTATTCCAACCCTTTTGCTATGAAGGCCAGCATACCGTTTGCCTTCTTGACCGCCTGTTGCACCTGCATGCTCGCCTTCAGTGACTGGTGTACAAGAACACCCAGGTCTCTCTGTACTTCCCCCTCTCCCAATTTATTGCCATTTAAATAATAATTTGCCCTCCCGTTCCTGCACCCAAGGTGGATAACTTCGCACTTGTCCACATTATAGTGCATCTGCCATTTATCCGCCCAATCACCCAGTCTGTCCAAATCGCTCTGGAGCTTCCTGGTCTCCTCCTCTGAGCCCACCCCCCCTCCTAGTTTAGTGTCGTCTGCAAATTTGGAAATGCTGCATTCGACTCCCTGATCCAGGTCATTAATATAAATTGTGAACAGCTGGGGACCCAGGACAGATCCCTGTGGTACCCCACTTGTTACTGCCTGCCATTCAGAAAATGAGCCGTTTATTCCAACTCTCTGTTTTCTATCTGACAGCCAGTTCTCTATCCACGTCAATACTTTCCCCTTTATCCCATGAGCTTCAATTTTCCATGCTAATCTTTTATGTGGGACCTTATCGAAGGCCTTTTGGAAGTCCAGGTACACCACATCTACTGGCTCTCCCCCATCTATTTTACCAGTTACTCCCTCAAAAAATTCCAATAGATTAGTCAAGCACGAATGTTGGTTGAGGGGTAAATTCTGGACGAGGACAACCGGGGGAACTCCCCCTGTGCTTCTTGCAGTAATCTCGCGGGATCTTCTGCATCCACCCGAGAGGTCGGGCAGGGGCTCATGGTGTCGCTTCATCGGAAAGAGGGCACCTGCGACAATGCAGTACCGGAAGTGTCAGCCTGCATTATGGGGCTGACTGCTCTGAACCCACAACCTTTGAACACAGTTCCGGAAGCCACGGATGATACCTAATCAGCCCTCTGTCATCAAGACAATCTCTAATTTCACTTGGATAGACTTGGATAGAGAACTGGTTGGAAGACAGAAAGCAAAGAGTTGGAATAAACGAGTCTTTTTCCGAGTGGCGGGCAGTGACTAGTGGGATACCGCAGGGATCGGTCCTCGGACCCCAGTTATTCACTATATATATTAATGATCTAGACAAGAGAACTAGATGTAATATCTCCAAGTTTGCAGACGACACAAAGCTGGGTGGGCGTGTGTGCTGTGAGGAGGATGCCGAGAAACTCCAGGTTGATTTGGACAGGTTGGGTGATTGAGCAGAAGCATGGCAGATGCAATATAACATGGATAAATGCGAGGTTATCCACTTTGGTGTCAAAAACAGGAAGGCAGATTATTATCTGAATGGCAATAGATTGGGAGTAGGGGAAGTGCAACGAGACCTGGGTGTCCTTGTGCACCAGTCGCTGAAGGTAAGCATGCAGGTGCAGCAGGCGGTTAAGAAGGCAAATTGCATGTTGGCCTTCGTAGCGAGAGGGTTTTATTACAGGATGAAGGATGTCTTGCTGCAGTTGTACAGGGCCTTGGTGAGACCACATCTTGAGTATTGTGTGCAGTTTTGGTCGCCTTATCTGAGGAAGGATGTTCTTGCCATGGAAGGAGTTCAGCGAAGATTCACCAGACTGATACCTGGGATGGCAGGAATGACGTATGAAGAGAGATTGGGTCGATTGGGCTTATACTCGCTGGAGTTTAGAAGAATGAGAGGTGATCTCATTGAAACTTATAAAATTCTAACAGGACTAGATGCAGGAAGGATGTTCCCGATGGCCGGGGAGTCCAGAACCAGAGGTCACAGTCTAAGGGTAAGGGGTAAGCCATTTGGGACAGAAATGAGGAGGAATTTCTTCACCCAGACAGTGGTGAACCTGTGGAATTCTCTACCACAGAAGGCAGTAGAGGCCAATTCATTAAATATATTCAAGAAGGAGATAGATATATGTCTTAAGGCTAAAGTTATCAAGGGATATGGGGAGAAGGCAGGGACAGGGTACTGAGTTTGAATGATCAGCCATGATCTGATTGAATGGCAGAGCAGGCTCGAGGGGCTGAATGGCCTACTCCTGCTCCTATCTTCCATGTTTCTATGTTTCTATGTTTCTATCCCGGACTTAACCCATCATTTATCGAATTTAATAATCCAGCCTCGCTCATCCATGATTAAATTCGTGATGGAAAGATGGTATTCAAGTTGTTTCTGGTTTAGTTGGGAATGTGCCAAAGGTTCTCAATGTATTCACGCGATCTTTCCATTCTTGTGTCTTCCAGACCTCGCAATCCTCCAAAAGAAATACGGTAAAGTATTCGTTTATAGAAATGTTGTACTTGTTTCTATCAGAGTTGTGCTAAATGCATCCCGCAGTTTGAGTTACATTGCCAAACGACCAGCCTCGGAGTGTAATGCGGGAGAGGGGAACTTGTGATCTCACACATCGGGGTGGGGGGGGGTGCTGTTGTTAAACTTACATTCCCAGCAGGGCGACTGAGTGGAGATAGGTGCAGGAAGCTTGATTCAGATCCCGCCCTGTTCTTGCTGTCCCTGGGATCCCAGCAGCGTGCACCCCATCGGTTTCCGCCCATAGAACGTTTCAGCAAAGTTGGTGGGACTGGTCGCACAGCAACATCTAAGAGATCGCGTGGGTGATGGGGTGGTGCAATCGGACACGAACGTGGGAGGCAAATCGGGCTGTTGCCGCCCCCTATAGGACATGCCCGATATTTAGTTCTATTGACGTCGACGGAGCTGACCTTCGGGCGGGGAGCATAACACTCGACCGATTTGATAGCGCCTGCCGCCCCAAGTCGAAATTCTACCCCACTATTTTGAGAAGAAAGTACGAAGCCCCGCTCCCCCACCGTAGTTTCTGTATCAATGCACTCCGTTATTTACTCAGCCATGTCTCTGACATAGAATGTCCAACCCAACTGGTGTATGGTTCACCGAGCCTTCTCCCACCCCTCTTCCTCTCGCCCTATCAGCATATTCCCTTCTCCCTCCTGTATTTATATCGCTTCCTCTTAGATGCATCTATTCTCTTCCCCTCAACTACTCCTTGTGGCAGCGAGTTCCACTTTCAAACCACTCTCTGTGTAAGTAAGTATTTCATCAATCCCCTATTAGATTTGCTTGTGACGATTTAATGGTTATTTCCCTTGGTTTTGGACTGCCTACCAGTGAAAACATCTTCTCTACGTCTACCCTATCGAAACCCTTCGTAATCTGAAAGACCTCCAACAGGCCACCAGCCTAGAACGCAGAGCCCCAACCTGTTCCCTCTTTTTGTTCCGTCTCTCTCCAATATGCTCACGCCCTTCTGTACTGTGACTCCACGAATTATATACATTTGTTAAAAACGCATCAACTGCTTCAATGTAATGCAAATTCATTTGATCTTTTATGCTTCACTCCCTCTCAACAGTTGAGGCCTGTGCGCAGATTATGGGTAAGTCTGGTCCAAATGAAATGAATGCCCTTTTTTACAAAATTGTCGATTGATCCATTTCATCCTTGTGCACCAGTCGTTCAAGGTAAGCATGCAGGTGCAGCAGGCGGTTAAGAAGGCAAATGGTATGTTGGCCTTCGTAGCGAGAGGGTTTGAGTACAGGAGCAAGGATGTCTTGCTGCAGTTGTACAGGGCCTTGGTGAGAGCACAACTTGAGTATTGTGTGCAGTTTTGGTCGCATAATCTGAGGAAGGATGTTCTTGCCATGGAGGGAGTGCAGCGAAGATTGAATATATTCAAGAAGGAGTTGGATATATTTCTTAAAGCTAAAGGGATCAAGGGATATGGAGAGAAAGCAGGTACCGGGTACTGAATTTGGATGATCAGCCATGATCTCATTGAATGGCGGAGCAGGCTCGAGGGGCTGAATGGCCGACTCCTGCTCCTATCTTCTATGTTTCTATGTTTCTATGTTTCTATCCACATTCATAGAATCGCAAAATGAAATGTCACGGAAGGAGGCCATTCGTCGCACTGTGCCTCTGCCAACGGTTTGAAAGAAAAAGCAATTCAGTCGCACTCCTCAGTACTTTGCTCCTGGCCCTAATGTGTTGGCGTTTATTAACAGAGGGTTTGAGTTTAAGAACCGTGAGGTTATGCTGCAACTGTACAGGACCTTGGTGAGACCACATTTGGAATATTGTGTGCAGTTCTGGTCACCTCACTATAGGAAGGACGTGGAAGCATTGGAAAGAGTGCAAAGGAGATTTACCAGGATGCTGCCTTGTTTGGAGGGGAGGTCTTATGAGGAAAGATTGAGGGAGTTGGGGCTTTTCTCTTTAGAGAGGAGGAGGATGAGAGGCGACTTAATAGAGGTTTATAAGATGATGAGGGGGATAGATAGAGTGGATGTTCAGAGACTATTTCCTCGGGTAGAGGCAGCTGTTACAAGGGGGCATAACTATAAGGTGCATGGGGGGAGATATAGAAGGGATGTCCGAGGTAGATTCTTTACTCAGAGAGTGGTTGGGGTGTGGAATGGACTGCCTGCTGTGATAGTGGAGTCGGACACTTTAGGAACTTTCAAGCGGTTATTGGATAAGCACATGGAGCACACCAGAGTGATAGGGAGTGTGATAGCTTGATCTTGGTCTCGGACAATGCTCGGCACAACATCGAGGGCCGAAGGGCCTGTACTGTGCTGTACTGTTCTATGTTCTATGTTCTAATTGTATTTCCTTTTCAACTATTGATGAAATTCCCCTTCAGTACTTGTAAATTGAATCTGCTTCCGCGGCACTATCAGGTAGAGCCTTCCAAATGCTAAAAACTCGCCGTGTAAAACAAATTACTCCACATCTCCACCTCTGGTTCTATTACCTATTATCTTCAATTTGTGTCCTGCGGTTACCTAAATTCCTTGCAGTGGAAACAGTTTATCCTTATTTACTATATCTATAAAAAAAATTGAAGACAGGCAGTGACTATCTCCAACAAGCGAGAGACTAATCACCGCCCCTTGACATTCAATGGCATTACCATCGCCGAATCCCCCCACCATCAACATCCTGGGGGTTACCATTGACCAGAAACTTAACTGGACCAGCCACATAAATAATGTGGCAACAAGAGCAGGTCAGAGGCTGGGTATTCTGCGGCGAGTGTCTCACCTCCTAACTCCCCAAAGCCTTTCCACCATCTACAAGGCACAAGTCAGGAGTGTGATGGAATACTCTCCACTTGCCTGGATGAGTGCAGCTCCAACAACACACAAGAAGCTCGACACCATCCAGGACGAAGCAGCCCGCTTGATTGGCATCCCATCCACCACCTTAAACATTCACTCCCTCCACCACCGGCGTACCATGGCTGCAGTGTGTACCATCTACAAGATGCACTGCAGCAACTCGCCAAGGCTTCTTCCGCAGCACCTCCCAAACCCGAGACCTCTTCCACCTAGAAGGACAAGGGCAGCAGGCGCATGGGAACACCACCACCTCCAAGTCCCCCTCCAAATCACACACCATCCTGACTTGGAAATATATCGGCCGTTCCTTCATCTGCGCTGGGTCAAAATCCTGGGACTCCCTACCTCACAGCACTGCGGAAGTAACTTCACCACACGGACTGCAGCGGTTCAAGAAGGTGGCTCACCACTAGTTTCTCAAGGGCAATTAGAGATGGTCAATAAATGCTGTCCTTGCCAGCGACGCCAAGATCCAATGAACGAATAAAAAAATTATAGCTCCTTCCGCGACCTCAGGATGTCCCAAAGTGCTTTACAGCCAATTAAGTAGTTTTGCAGGTGCAGTGGGAGAGAGCTATCTAATTAGTCTACTTTGCAAGGTATGATGTGCGGCAGCTAAGTTGCACACAGCAAGTCCCGCAAATAGTAATAAGCAGGTAGTTTTATTATTAGTGTTGCTGTTTGAGGATTAAATATTCGTCAGGATACTGCGGAGGACAAGGTATTGACTTGGATAGAGAACTGGTTGGCGGACAGAAAGCAGAGAGTAGGAATTAATGCGTCTTTTTCCGAGTGGCAGGAAGTGACTAGTGGGGTACCGCAGGGATCGGTCCTTGGACCCCAGCTATTCACAATATACATTAATGATCTAGATAATGGAACTAAATGCAATATCTCCAAGTTTGCAGTTGACACAAAGCTGGGTGACGTGTGTGCTGCGAGGAGGATACTGAGAAACTCCAGGATGATTTGGACAGGTTGGGTGAGTGGGCAGTTGCGTGGCAGATGCAATATAACGTGGATAAATGCGAGGTTATCCACTTTGGTGTCAAAAACAGAAAGGCAGACTATTATCTGAATGGCAATAGATTGGGAGAAGGGGAAGTGCAACGAGACCTGGGTGTCCTTGTGCACCAGTCGCTGAAGGTAAGCATGCAGGTGCAGCAGGCGGTGAAGAAGGCAAATGGTATGTTGGCCTTCATAGCGAAAGGGTTTGAATATCAGAACAGGGATTTCCTGCTGCAGTTGTACAGGGCCTTGGTGAGACCACACCTTGAGTACTGTGTGCAGTTTTGGTCGCCTTATCTGAGTAAGGATGTTCTTGCCATGGAAGGAGTTCAGCGAAGATTCACAAGGCTGATATTTGTGATGGCAGGAATGACATATGAGGAGAGATTGGGTCGATGGGCTTATACTCGCTGGAGTATAGAAGAATGAGAGGTGATCTCATCGACACATATAAAATTCTGACAGGTCTGGACAAACTAGATGCAGGAAAAATGTTCCCGATTGTCGGAGAGTTCAGAACCAGGGGTCACAGTCACAGTCTAAGGATAAGGGGTAAGCCATTTAGGACAGAAATGAGGGAAGAATTTCTTCACCCAGAGAGTGGTGAACCTGTGGAATTCTCTACCACAGAAGGTAGTTGAGGCCAAGTCATTAAAGATATTCAAGAATGAGTTGGATATATTTCTTAAAGCTAAAGGTATCAAGGGATATGGGGAGAAGGCAGGTACAGGGTACTGAGTTTGGATGATCAGCCATGATCGCATCGAATGGCGGAGCAGGCTCGAGGGGCCGAATGACCTACTCCTGCTCCTATCTTCGATGTTTCTATGTTTCTATAAAACGGGCGCTGGCAGCCCGATCTCTCGTTTCACATCTGCCCCGAATCATATTTCTGCAGACTTCAGTGGGAATAAAAATGGGTGTGAGATTTAAATTAGGCTTCCGATGAGAAAGGGTGGAACTTTCTTTGTTGGAATAGAATGATGACTCGGTGCAACTCTGTCGTAAATGTTCCTCTTTTTTCAGATCTTGAGAAAAAGCTTCGAGATACAGGTAGGGCTGGAGCCCTTCCTATTCCTCTTGAATATTAACAAAAAATATATCGCCTACTTCTGTACAATAGAAACTTAGGAGCAGGAGTAGGTCAATCAGTCCAATCCAGCCTGTTCTGCGATGCAATGAGATCGTGGCTGAATCTGCAACTTTACTCCTTCCTATCGATTTCCAATTTAAAATGATTAATGACATAGAATTAAATCGATTATCTAGCACAGAAACACGCCATGCAGCTCAAATAGTCTTTGCTGGCGTTTTACTCCACACGTGGTTTAGCTCCGTGGTTTAGCTGGTGAAAGCGCCTATCTAGTAAACATGTGGTTCTGGGTTCGAAAATAAAAGTCCACAGATCCCTGAAGGGAGCAGGATAGGTAGATAAGTTGGTTAAAAAGACATACGTGATACTTGCCTTTATTAGCCGAGGTACAGAATATAAGAGCATTGAGATTATGCTTGAACTGAATAAAACACGGGTTAGGCCTCATCTAGAATACTGCGTGCAGTTCTAGTCACCACATTACAGGAAGGATGTGATTGCACTAGACCGGGTGCAAAGGAGATTTACGAGGATGTTGCCTGGGCTGGGGTATTTTAGCGATGACGAAAAGGTTGCATAGGCTGGGGTTGTTCTCTTTGGAACAGCGGAGACTGATGGTAGACCTAATTGAGGTATATAAAATTATAAATGTGACAAGTCGCACAACACCAGGTTATAGTCCAACAGCTTCATTTGAAATCACAAGCTTTCAGAGTGCTGCTCCTTCGTCAGGTTAAGTGAAGAGATGCAAATAGGCAGGATGCATGTATGTGCATATAGGCACATATATGCATCTCTTCACTTCACCTGACGAAGGAGCAGCGCTCCGAAAGCTTGTGATTTCAAATAAAGCTGTTGGACTATAATCTGGTGTTGTGCGACTTCTCACATTTCTCCACCCCAGTCCAACACCGGCATCTCCACATCATGTATAAAATTATAAGGGGCCTAGAGGGAGTGGATAGGAACGACCTATTTCCCTTAGCAGAAAGGTCAATAACCATGGGGGCATGGATTTAAAGTAATTGTGCGGAGGTTTTGAAGGGATTTGAGGAGAAGTGTTTTCAGCCAGAGGGTGGTGGGGTCTGGAACTCACTGCGTGAAATTGGTGGTAGAGGCAGAAACCCTCATCACATTAAAAAAGTACTTGGATATGCACTTGAGGAGCCGGAACCTATAGGGCTACGGAGCTAGTGCTGGAAGGTGGGATTAAGGTGGATGGCTCTTTATCGGCCGGCACGGACAAGATGGGCCCAATGACCTCCTTCTTTGCTGTAAATTTCTATGATTCTATGATTCTACCTGCCTCGAATCATCACTGATCCTCGTGGAACACTGCTCTGTACCATCCCCCAATCTGATTAACTACCCTTGAGCCTACCCCAGCTATTCACAATATATATTAATGATCTAGACGAGGGAACTAGATGTAATATCTCCAAGTGCGCAGACGACACAAAGCTGGGTGGGCGTGTGTGCCGTGAGGAGGATGCCGAGAAACTCCAGTATAATTTGGACAGGTTGGGTGATTGGGCAGATGCATGGCAGATGCAATATAATGTGGATAAATGCGAGGTTATCCATTTGGTGTCAAAAACAGGAAGGCAGATTATTAGCAGAATGGCAACATATTGGGAGAAGGTGAAGTGCAACGAGACCTGGGTGTCCTTGTGCACCAGTCGCTGAAGGTAAGCATGCAGGTGCAGCAGGCGGTTAAGAAGGCAAATGGTGTGTTGGCCTTCATAGCGAGAGGATTCGAGTACAGGAACAAGGATGTCCTGCTGCAGTTGTACAGGCCTTGGTGAGACCACATTTTCAGTATTGTGTGCAGTTTTGTTTGCCTTATCTGAGGAAGGATGTTCTTGCCATGGAGGGAGTGCAGCGAAGATTCACTAGGCTGATACCTGGGATGGCAGGAACGACGTATGAGGAGAGATTGAGTCGATTGGGCTTATACTCGCTGGAGTATAGAAGAATGAGAGCGGATCGCATTGAAACTTATAAAATTCTAACAGGACCAGACAGACTAGATGCAGGAAGGATGTTCCCGATGGCGGGGAGTCCAGAACCAGAGGTCACAGTCTAAGGATAAGTGGTAAGCCATTTAGGACTGAGATGAGGAGGAATTTCTTCACCCAGAGAGTGGTGAACCTGTGGAATTCTCTGCCACAGAAGGCAGTAGAGGCCGATTCATTAAATAGATTCAAGAAGGAGTTAGATATATTTCTTAAAGCTAAAGGGATATGGGGAGAAAGCAGGGACAGGGTACTGAATTTGGATGATCAGCCATGATCTCATTGAATGGCGGAGCAGGCTCGAGGGGCCGAATGGCCTACTCCTGCTCCTATCTTCTATGTTTCTATGTTGCTATGTTTCCACATTTCAGCCAATTTGCGATCCATTCAGCTATTTGCCCTGTGACTGCACGGACACTAACCTTTACCATCAGCCTATCGTTTGCCACCTTATCGAAGGCCTTTTCCAATTCCAAGTATATGACATCAACCGCATTATCCTTATCCGCTCTTTCTGCTATACCGTGGTTTTAATTACATAACACCTCAGTCGCCCTCTGCACCAAATTCTCACGCTCAATAAATTCTCGTTGTAATCTGTTTAGAAACATCGAACATAGGAGCAGGAGTAGGCCATTCGGCCCCTCGAGCCTGTTCCGCCATTTAATGAGATCCTGGCTGATCATCCAAATTCAGTACCCTGTCCCTGCTTTCTCCCCATATCCCTTGACCCCTTTAGCCTTAAGAAATATATCTAACTCCTTCTTGAATATATTTAATGAATTGGCCCCAACTGCCTTCTGTGGTAGAGAATTCCACAGGTTCACCACTCTCTGGGTGAAGAAATTCGTCCTCATCTCAGTCCTAAATGGCTTACCACTTATCCTTAGACTGTGACCCCTGGTTCTGGACTCCCCCGCCATCGGGAACATCCTTCCTGCATCTAGTCTGTCTGGTCCTGTTAGAATTTTATAAGTTTCAATGAGATCCCCTCTCATTCTTCTAAACTCCAGCGAATATAAGCCGAATCGACCCAATCTCTCTTCATACGTCATTCCTGCCATCCCAGGTATCAGTCTGGTGAATCTTCGCTGCACTCTCTCCATGGCAAGTACATCCTTCCTCAGATAAGGTTACCAAACCATTCGGTATTGCAGATTCTGCCAGCTCTGTGCACACAATTCATTGAGCCAGCATCTACTGCTGCTTGTGGGAGAATGTTAAGCACTTCTACCACTGTTTGCATGACTGAGTGTTTCTAAACTTCTCTCTTGAATGGCCTGGCTCTGAATTGCAGTTTATCTCCCCTTGTCCGAGACACCAGCAGAATAAATTTTTCCCTTTCTACCCTAACAACTCATTTGAAAATGAGAAACATAGAAACATAGAAAAACAGAGCAGGAGTAGGGCATTCGGCCCTTCGAGCCTGCTCCGCCATTCAATATCATCATGGCTGATCCTCTATCTCAATACCATATTCCCACTCTCTCCCCATACCCCTTGATGCCTTTTGTGTCTAGAAATCTATCTATCTCCTTCTTACATATATTCAGTGACTTGGCCTCCACAGTCTTCTGTGGTAGAGAATTTCACAGGTTCACCACCCTCTGAGTGAAGAAATTTCTCCTCATCTCAGTCCTAAATGTCCTACCCCATATCCTGAGACTGTGCCCCCTCGTTCTAGACCCCCCAGCCAGGGGAAACATCCTCCCTGCACCCAGTCTGTCTAGCCCTGTCAGAATTGTATAGGTTTCAATTCGCAAAACGTCGTTCAAATTGCTTTCCCTATTCCAGGAAATTCGCGCCTAGTTTATGAAATCACTCCTGATAATCTAACGCTTGGGGCCCTGGTAGCTGTATAGAGGAATCTGGGCTGCACTCCTTCCAGGGCCGGTGTATCCATTCTAAGTTGTGGTGCCCAGAATTGAACATAAATATTAAAGCTTTAATCAGATGACAGCACTTTCATAATTATCAGAACGGTGAGTCAGCTTAGAATATCGAGATTGAAATTGGACATCACTCGCCCGATTTAACGCCCCGCCCCATTAACGTCGATAGATCTGAAAATCGGGCACGTCCCGTATCGGGCGCCATTGGCGCCGCCACCATGCCCAATTTCAGCCTTCATTGCATATGATTGGCCGATGATTACTGCTCCTTGTCCATTGTTAACGCGTCTCCTTCGCTCCCTTACAGACTGCAAGGAGCCCTCGAAAGAGTCAGGTGAGAGGAGCCCTTGGTGTCTCAGTGTGGAGAACATGCCTTTGTCTTCAGTCCTCGGGCGATTACCCCGACCCCTGTTTCCGACCCTTCGAAGTTGTATTTTTATCTTGTGGATACCGTTGGCAAGCCGGCATTTATTGCAAATCCCAGATGCCTCTCGATAAGGTTGTGCTGCGCCATCTTGTTGTACCACTGCAGTCAATATGGTGACGTTGCTCCCACAATGCGTAGCGCCACTAGTGCTCTTCAGCCTGTAGTCCCTTGTTGTCAGCCCCAGGGTCAATGAGAAAACTTTCTCGGGTTAAATCGGACATTACCGCAAAACATTTGAATTGTTGAATACAATTCATACTGTTTCGAACCGTGCTTTACCTGAACTGGGAGTATTTGACGGCGCAGTACTGAGGGATCATTACCGTGTATCTAACCCTACTGTAATTGCATTGGGTGTGCTTGCTGGAACGGTGTAGAGGGAGCTTTACTCTGTATCTAACCCGTGCTGTACCTGCCCTGGGAGTGTTTGATGGGACAGTGTCGATGGAGGTTTACTCTGTATCTAACCCTACTGTAACTGCATTGGGAGTGTTTGATGGGACAGTTTAGAGGGAGCTTTACTCTGTATCTAACCCGTGCTGTACCTGCGCCGGGAGTGTTTGATGGGACAGTGTAGACGGAGCTTTATTCTGTATCTAACCCTACTGTAATTCCATTGGGAGTGTTTGATGGGACAGTTTAGAGGGAGCTTTACTCTGTATCTAACCCGTGCTATACCTGCCCTGGGAATGTTTGATGGAACAGTGTAGAGGGAGCTTTACTCTGCATCTAACCCCGTGCTGTACCTGCCCTGGGAGTGTTTGATGGGACAGTGTAGAAGGAGCTTTACTCTGTAACTAACCCCGTGCTGTACCAGCCCTGGGAGTGTTTGATGGGACAGTGTAGAGGGAGCTTTACTCTGTATCTAACCCCGTGCTGTACCTGCCCTGTGAATGTTTGATGGGACAGTGTAGAGGGAGCTTTACTCTGTATCTAACCCATGCTGTACCTGCCCTGGGAGTGCTTGATGGGACAGTGTAGAGGGAGATTTACTCTGTTTCTAACCCGAGCTGTTCCTGCCCTGCAAGTGTTTGATGGGGAGAGTGTAGAGGGAGCTTTACTCTGTGTCAAACCCCGTGCTGTACCTGCCCTGGGAGTGTTTGATGGGACAGTGTAGAGGGAGCTTTACTCTGTATCTAACCCATGCTGTACCTGCCCTGGGAGTGTTTGATGGGACACTGTAGAGGGAGCTTTACTCTGTATCTAACCCCGTACTGTACCGGCCCTGGGAGTGTTTGATGGGACAGTGTAGAGGGAGCTTTACTCTGTATCTAACCCCGTGCTGTACCTGCCCTGTGAATGTTTGATGGGACAGTGTAGAGGGAGCTTTACTCTGTATCTAACCCATGCTGTACCTGCCCTGGGAGTGCTTGATGGGACAGTGTAGAGGGAGATTTACTCTGTTTCTAACCCGAGCTGTTCCTGCCCTGCAAGTGTTTGATGGGGAGAGTGTAGAGGGAGCTTTACTCTGTGTCAAACCCCGTGCTGTACCTGCCCTGGGAGTGTTTGATGGGACAGTGTAGAGGGAGCTTTACTCTGTATCTAACCCATGCTGTACCTGCCCTGGGAGTGTTTGATGGGACACTGTAGAGGGAGCTTTACTCTGTATCTAACCCCGTACTGTACCGGCCCTGGGAGTGTTTGATGGGACAGTGTAGAGGGAGCTTTACTCTGTATCTAAGCCCGTACTGTACCTGCCCTGGGAGTGTTTGATGGGACAGTGTAGAGGGAGCTTTACTCTGTATCTAACCCCGTGCTGTACCTGCCCTGGGAGTGTTTGATGGGACAGTTTAGAGGGAGCTTTACTCTGTATCTAACCCCGTGCTGTGCCTGCCTGGGAGTGTTTGATGGGACAGTGTAGAGGGAGCTTTACTCTGTATCTAACCGCGTGCTGTACCTGCCCTGGGAGTGTTTGATGGGACAGTGTAGGGTGAGATTTACTCTGTATCTAACCCGTGCTGTACCTGCCCTGGGAGTGTTTGATGGGGATAGTGCAGAGGGAGCTTTACTCTGTATCTAACCCGTGCTGTACCTGCCCTGGGAGTGTTTGATGGGACAGTGTAGTGGGAGCTTTATTCTGTATCTAACCCGTGCTGTACCTGCCCAGGGAGTGTTTGATGGGACAGTGTAGAGGAAGCTTTTCTCTGTATCTAACCAGTGCTGTACCTGCCTGGGAGTGTTTGATGGGGACATTGTAGAGTGAGCTTTACTCTGTATCTAACCCCGTGCAGTACCTTCCCTGTGATCGTTTTACGTCACAGTACAGCGGGGGGTTTACTAAGTTTCTACACCTTTCTGTAGCTGCCCTGTGAGTGTTTGACGAGACAGTATTTCGGAAATTTTATTCTTTATCTAACCCGTGCTGTACCTGCCCTGCGAGTGTTTGATGGGACAGTGCAGAGGGAGCTTTTCTCTTTATCTAACCCCGTGCTGTACCTGCCCTGGGAGTGTTTGATGGGACAGTGTAGAGGGAGCTTTACTCTGTATCTAACCCCGTGCTGTACCTGCCCTGGGTTTGTTTGATGGGACATTGTAGAGGAAGCTTTACTCTGTATCTAACCCCGTGCTGTACCTGCCCTGGGAGTGTTTGATGGGACAGTGTAGAGGGAGCTTTACTCTGTATCTAACCCCATGCTGTACCTGCCCTGGGAGTGTTTGATGGGACAGTGTAGAGGGAGCTTTACTCTGTATCTAACCCATGCAGTACCTGCCATGTGATCGTTTGACGTCACAGTATAGAGGGGGATTTACTAAGTGTCTAACCCTTGCTGTAGCTGCCCTCAGAGTGTTTGATGAGACTGTATTGGGGAAATTTGACTCTGTATCTAACCCGTGCTTTACCTGCCGTGTGAATATTTGATGGGACAGTGTACAGGGAGCTTTTCTCTGTTTCTAACACGGTGCCTTATCTGCCCTGGGGATGTTTGATGTTGCAGCATGTTGGGAACTTTAATCTATATCGGGCCTTGTTTTACTATGCCATGGGAGTGCAGGATAACACATTATCGAGGGACAATTACTCTGTCCCTGACCCTTGTTGTAACTGCCCTGGGATTGTTTGATGGGACAATATAGATGGATCATCAATCTGTATCTAATCAGTGCTGTAGCTGCGCTGTGATTTTTTTGATTTGTCAGTGTGAAGTTAACGTTTCAGGTCGAAGACCTTTCGTCAGTACTGGAAAAAAGCAGGAAATGAAATAGATTTACCGCAAGCATAAAGCTGGTAAAAGGGGGAGGGGATGAAAGAACAAAAGGAGAGATTAAGAGACATTGAGAGACATTAAGAGATAATCACGGCAAGAGGAGGTGTTAATGTGACAGGTTGAGGCTAAATTAAGTGTGAAATGCACTGGCAGAATGAAGGACAGCTGCCAGCTTCTGGGAGGAAAAAAAAGGTGGGGGGGAAACAAAAGGGAGGATGAAAAAATAAAATATAAATGTGATAGGGGCCGAGGTTATGATCGAAAATTGTTGAACTCGATGTTGAGTCCAGAAGGATGTAAGGTGCCTAAACGAAAGATGAGGTGCTGTTCCTCGAGCTTACGCTGCGCTTCCGTGGAACAGTGTAATAGGCCGAGGACGGTGAGGTCAGAGTGGGAGTGGAGCGGAGAATTAAAGTGACAGGCCACCGGGAGCTCGGGGTCCCCCTTACGGACTGAACGGAGGTGTTCCGCAAAGCGGTCACCCAATCTGCGTTTGGTCTCCCCAATGTAGAGGAGACCACATCGTGAGCAGCGAATACAGTATACTAAATTGCAGGAAGTACAAGTAAATCGCTGTTTCACCTGGAAGGGGTGTTTGGGGCCATGGACAGTGGGAAGAGGGGAGGTATAAGGGCTCAAGTATCACTTGGACTCAGGACCATCAGACTCGGGGAGGAGAATGTGCTACCCACTGAACCACAGCTGACAGCTAACGCAAATCTGTTGTTGCTATCGATCTCCAAAATGAAACAGCTCACTGCTATTTTCCTTCTCTCTGATTTAAAACCTTATTAATTTAGACTGGAAACGAATAAAGAATAATAAAGGTAAGGATGATGGATTCCCCTTCCCGCTCCTGTATCATTTTCCAACCCCCTGGACAACTTCCCCACCCCTGAACCACTTCACCGGTCCGTTGAACGACTTCGGACCCACTAAAAGCCTCCGCAGCTCCTGAACGAGGGATTCACATGAAGAAATCTCGTGCGAGCACTTTTGATGTTCCAATGGCCCAGAAATTAGGCTCCCTGGCTTCCCGCGGGTGCAATGATCCCGCGCGCACCTACCTACCGCGCCTGCCGTTGACCTCTGGGCCCACAGGGACGTCAGCTCCTGGGCCTCCTGCAGCTGCCGGCGCGCAGTGCTTGTGTATCCCAGGGGCATAGTTAGTGCGATGCGTCCCCTGGGATCACGTGGGCCATGGAGAGCCAATGGCAGCAGACAATCTTTCATTCATAGATTTGACAGGAAGACCTGTCAAATCTATGAATTGAAATCGGCCCCAAAACAACACCGAAAGTTCAACAAAAAAAATGTTGAAAACGGTCACATTTTTAAAGTAACTATAAGTTAAATAAATTAACTGCTTTAAACAAAAATTTTAATCTTTGACAAAATTAAAATACTTTTTAACGTGGCTAAAAATAAAGTTACCTTTCTTTAAAGTATCTAAAAAAGATGAACCTGTTGAAAAAAATTTGAAATTGTAATTAATTAACCACTTACCTTGTTAAAAACGGACCTTGCGCCTCCTTTTTAAAAGCACAGCTTCTTCCATACTTACCTTCCCGGAGAAACCTGAAAAAAAACTTTCGGAGCGTTGCTCCTTCGTCAGGGTGAAGTGAAGAGATGCATATAGGCACAGCATATATAGTCAGAGAACACTGCCAGGTGATTACAGTTCATCTTTCTAACTGCCCTTTATCACAACTCGGCAGAGAGATAATCACGGCAATCAAAGGGGTGGATGGTGTCCAAACAGGTCAGTCAGGAAAACATTACATCAAAGACAATGTGGCAGATGCTGGGGTCTTTATGGAAAACAAAAAACTTTTTTTGCTGGAAATCACAGCAGGACCGGCCACATCTGTGTAGAGAGAACAAGCCAACGACGACTCGAGTCTGGATGACTCTGCATCAGGTGGGGTTACATGTAGCGTGACATGAACCCAAGATCCCGGTTGAGGCCGTCCTCATGGGTGCAGAAATTGGCTATCAGTTTCTGCTCGCCGATTTTGCGTTGTCGTGTGTCTCGAAGGCCGCCAGCATCTGCCACATTGTCTTTGCTGTAATGTTTTCCTGACTGAGCTGTTTGGACACCATCCACACATTTGATTGCCGTGATTATCTCTCTGCCGAGGTGTGATAAAGGGCAGTTAGAAAGATTAACTGCAATCACCTGGCAGTGTTCTCTGACTATATATGCTGTGCCTGTATGCATCTCTTCACTTCACCTGACGAAGGAGCAGCGCTCCGAAAGCTTGTGATTTCAAATAAAGCTGTTGGACTATAACCTGGTGTTGTGCGACTCCAAGGACGGAGATATTGACAGTGAAACTCGATAATGATGATTGCTATTCTCATTTTGTTTTCCAGTTCCGGTGTTTATGGACGGTGCCTCGGCCGACCCGCGGTTCACGCTATCGAAGAACCGAACCAGCGCCACCTGGACTGGGAAGGCGATGCGTACTCTGGGCAAGAAGACGAAGAATTCGGACACCTGGGCCATCTGGGCCAGCGAAGGACTCCCGGCGGAGAAGAATTACTGGGAGGTGTCGGTGAGCCCTGGAACGGCCTGGAGCGTTGGCGTGTCACAGCAGCACCGGGCCATGACAAGGTACAGTAGACCTTCACCCAACGAGGGCTACTGGACTCTGATGCTATGGAACATCAAGGGCTCGGCTGAGCATAAGAGGGCCCTGGGCACCAACATCCTGCTGGTCCAATTGAGTAAGCTCGGTATTTTCGTGGACATCAGGGAAGGCCGGGTGTCCTTCTACAACCTCGACGACGCTTCCCTTGTGCACACCTTCAACGCTAAGTTCAAGGACAAGGTCTTTCCCATCTTCAAGCTCTGGATCAGCCTACGCCCTGACGGCTCCATCACGATAGTGTAGGTGGGCCATCTCATCACGTGACATCGGGTTCTCAGCTCAGCAACCGGCCAATCGACCTAAATGGTCACTGCCTTTGTTTTTATGCTCCACAGGACACTCATCCCACACCTCCTCATCTCACCCTATCAGCCTATCCTTCTACCCATTTCTCCAACATGTGATATCCAGCTTGCCCTGAAAAGCATCTATGCTATTCGCCGAAAGCGTTCCATGTCATAGCGAGATCCACCTTCTAAAGATGTTTCACCAGAATTTCTTATTTGATTTTTTTACTGAATACATTATATTTTATGGCCCCTAGTCTTTGCTGCCCACAAGTGGAAAACAATCTCCTCTATATCTTCCATCCATCAGGTCACCCAACAGCATTCTCTCCTCTATGGAATGGAGCAACAGCATGTTCAGCCGTTCCTAATAGATACAACCTCTCAGTTCTGGTATCATCCTTGCCAATCATGTTTGCATCTTCTCCAGGTCTTCTATAGCCTTATAGCATTATGGGTACATAATCTGCACAGTCCTGCAAGTGTGGTCCAACCAAACTTCCATACAAGTTTAACAAGACGTCTCGGCTTTTTAATTCTATCCCTTTGGATCATAGATCATAGGATCATAGAAGATAGGAGCAGGAGTAGGCCATTCGGCCCCTCTAGCCTGCTCTGCCAATCAATTCGATCATGGCTGATCATCCAAATTCACTACCCTGTCCCTGCTTTCTCCCCATATCCCTTGATCCCTTTAGCCTTAAGAAATAGATCCAACTCCTTCTTGAATCTATTTAATGAATTGGCCTCTACTGCCTTCTGTGGCAGAGAATTCCACAGGTTCACCACTCTCTGGGTGAAGAAATTCCTCCTCATTTCTGTCATAAATGGCTTAATCCTTATCCTTAGACTGTGACCCCTGGTTCTGGACTCCCCGACCATCGGGAACATCCTTCCTGCATCTAGATTCGCCTGTCCTGTCAGAATTTTATAAGTTTCAATGAGATCCCCTCTCATTCTTCTAAACTCCAGCGAGTATAAGCCCAATCGACCCAATCTCTCTTCATACGTCATTCCTGCCATCCCAGCTATCAGCCTTGTGAATCTTCGCTGAACTACTTCCATGGCAAGAACATCCTTCCTCAGATAAGGCGACCAAAACTGCACACAGTACTCAAGACGTGGTCTCACCAAGGCCCTGTACAACTGCAGCAAGACATCCTTGTTCCTGTACTCAAAGCCTCTCGCTATGAAGGCCAACATACCATTTGCCTTCATAACCGCCTGCTGCACCTGCATGCTTACCTTCAGCAACTGGTGCACAAGGACACCCAGGTCTCGTTGCATTTCCCCTTCTCCCAATCTATTGCCATTCAGATAATAGTCTGCCTTTCTGTTTTTGACACCAAAGTGGATAACCTCGCATTTATCCACGTTATATTGCATCTGCCATGCTTCTGCCCAATCACCCAACCTGTCCAAATCATACTGGAGTTTCTCTGCATCCTCCTCACGGCACACACTCCCACCCAGCTTTGTGTCATCTGCAAATTTAGAGATATTACATCGTCTAGATCATTAATATATATTGTGAATAACTGGGGTCCTAGCACCAATCCCTGCGGAACCCCACTAGTCACTGCCTGCCACTCGGAAAAAGACCCGTTTATTCCAACTCTTTGCTTCCTGTCTGCCAACCAGTTCTCTATCCACGTCAATACTTTGCCCCCAATCCCATGAACGCGGTGTTTAGTTGGCTTTTTATATGGCCTTGTTGACCTGCGTCACAACTTTCAGTATTGTTGTTAGCTTGTTGTTAGGGGGTTGGTAAGATCCTTACAGAGCTTACCAACCCCCTGGGTGAAAACATTCCTCCTCTTTACTCCACTAGTTGTCTTGCCAATTATTTTAAACCTATGGCATTTGATTACCGATGCAATTGGCTCTATCTAAACACTTCATTATTTTAATACATCTATTAGGTTTCCCCCGATAACCTTCTCTGCTCGAACGAGAACAAGGACATCTTATCAAATTGCTCCGCCTTCCTGGTAGTCAACCAGGGAGAGATAATCCAACTCCAAGGGACTTTTTCTGGCATCCATCGGTACGCTTACCTTCAACCTAACTCCCTTTCTGTAATTGTGGTGGATTACTTTGCAAGATTACTATCAAAGGGGAAATAAAAATAAATGACGACTAACATTGCTTCTGACGTGAATCATTTTTCAGTAAAGATATTGACAGAGATTTGAAGGTGTGTTATTGGCTCGCACTAAATGAGTCCAGCTCACGATCAAGGGCACCTGCCGTTATGAGCCGAGGTGATGTGAGCTGTGAGCTTCTGCAACTCAGGGACTAGATTTTCCAGAAAACTCAGCCTCTCTCTGGTTTGGCAAACTTATAACAACAACGACATCTTGTATTTATATAGCGCATTATGCAGATGCAATACAATATTGGAAAATGTGAGGTTATGCACTTTGGCAGGAAAAATCAGAGAGCAAGTTATTATCTTAATGGCGAGAAACTGGAAAGTACTGCAGTACAATGGGATCTGGGGGTCCTAGTGCAAGAAAATCAAAAAGTTAGTATGCAGGTGCAGCAGGTGATCAAGAAGGCCAACGGAATGTTGGCTTTTATTGCTAGGGGGATAGATTATAAAAACAGGGAGGTATTGCTGCAGTTATATAAGGTATTGGTGAGACCGCACCTGGAATACTGCATACAGTTTTGGTGTCCATACTTAAGAAAAGACATACTTGCTCTCGAGGCAGTACAAAGATTTTCACTCGGTTACTCCCGGGGATGAGGGGGTGGACATATGAGGAGAGGTTGAGTAGATTGGGACTCTACTCATTGGAGTTCAGAAGAATGAGAGGCGATCTTATTGAAACATATAAGATTGTGAAGGGGCTTGATCGGGTGGATGCGGTAAGGATGTTCCCAAGGATGGGTGAAACTAGAACTAGGGGGCATAATCTTAGAATAAGGGGCTGCTCTTTCAAAACTGAGATGAGGAGAAACTTCTTCACTCAGAGTGTAGTAGGTCCGTGGAATTTGCTGCCCCAGGAAGCTGTGGAAGCTACTTCATTAAATAAATTTAAAACAGAAATAGACAGTTTCCTAGAAGTAAAGGGAATTAGGGGTTACGGGGAGCGGGCAGGAAATTGGACATGAGGCTGAGTTCGGATCGGTCAAGGCCCTGTGGGTGGCGGAGCGGGCCCAGGGGCTGAGTGGCCGGGTCCTGCTCCTACTTCTTGTGTTCTTTAGATTTGAGGTTAGGATCAGATCAGCCATGATCTTATTGAATGGCGGAGCAGGCTCGAGGGGCCGATTGGCCTACTCCTGCTCCTATTTCTCATGTTCTTAGTTTATGTTCTTATTAAACATCGTACAACAACAACGACATCTTGTATTTATATAGCGCAGTAAACATCGTACAACATCCCAAGGCGCTTCACACGCGCTTTATTGAACAAAAATGGACACCAAACCTCATAATGAGATTTTAGCGCAGATGACCAAAAGCTTGATCAAACAGTAAAAAAAGAAATAACAACAGAAAATGCTGGAAATACTCAGCAGGCCAGGCAGCATCCGTGGAGAGAGAAACAGAGTTAACGTTTCAGGCCGATGACCTTTCGTCAGAACTGGAAAAAAGCAGGAAATGAAATAGATTTAAAGCAAGGATAAAGCTGGGAAAAGGGGGAGGGGATGAAAGAACAAAAGGAGAGATTAAGAGACATTGAGAGACATTAAGCGATAATCAAGGCAAGAGGTGGTGTTGATGTAACAGTTTGAGGCTAAATGAAGTGTGAAATGCACTGGCAGAATGAAGGACAGCTGCCAGCTTCTGGGAGGGAGAAAAGAGGGGGGGGGCAAACAAAAGGGTGGATGAAAAAATAAAATATAAATGTGATGGGGCCGAGGTTATGATCTACAATTGTTGAACTCGATGTTGTGTCCAGAAGGCTGTACGGTGTCTAAACGAAAGATGAGGTGCTGTTCCTGGAGCTTACGTTGAGCTTCCGTGGAACAGTGGAATAGGCCGAGGACGGTGAGGTCAGAGTGGGAGTGGAGCGGAGAATTAAATTGACAGGCCACCGGGAGCTCGGGGTCCCCCTTATGGACTGAACGGAGGTGTTCCGCAAAGCGGTCACCCAATCTGCGTTTGGTCTCCCCAATGTAGAGGAGACCACATCGTGAGCAGCGAATACAGTATACTAAATTGCAGGAAGTACAAGTGAATCGCTGTTTCACCTGGAAGGGGTGTTTGGGGCCCTGGAGAGTGGGAAGAGGGGCGGTATAAGGGCATGTGTTGCATCTCCTGCACTTGCACGGGAAGGTGCCGGGCGAAGGGGAAGGGGTGCTGGGGGTGGTAGAGGAGTAGACTAGGGTGTCGCGGAGGGAGCAGTCCCTGCTGAATGCTGAAAGGGGAGGTGAGGGGAAGATGCATTTGGTGGTGGGGTATTTATAAAGCGCATTAAACATCGTACAACATCCCAAGGCGCTTCACAGGAGCGTAATTGAACAAAAATGGACAGCAAACCTCATAATGAGATTTTAGCGCAGATGACCAAATGCTTAATCAAACAGAAAAAAAAGAAACACCTGTGGGGACATCGGAAAGGCCAGTTTCAGGCATGCGAAACGCATGCACTGAAAACCGTCATTTCCAATCTGTTAAGGATGCTGTTGACAGATCGGACGCCTGTCAAAATTATGCAGGGGGATTCCCTTCTCCTATTGACTGGCCTGGCCCACGTGATCCCAGGGACGCTTGCGAACTGCATGCCCCTCTGGGATATGTGGGCCCTGCGCATTTCGATTGCAGAGGCCCAGGAGCGGAAGTGGCCGGACCTCGGGAGCCCTCAGTTAATTCGTAGATTTTTTTCGCGATAGGAGGCATCCGCATGCAGGAAGTCTCCTATCGGAAATGACATGCCATAGAATTGCATTTATATAGCGCATTTCACTTGAGTTCAAATCACACATCTGGCAGCTGGGGAATTTAAATTCAGTTAATTAAATAAATGTGGGATTAAAATAAAAGCTGGTATCAGTAACAGTGACCACTG
Source organism: Squalus acanthias (assembly GCA_030390025.1). NCBI lineage: Eukaryota > Metazoa > Chordata > Chondrichthyes > Squaliformes > Squalidae > Squalus > Squalus acanthias. Next base: position 13,383,594 of record CM059453.1, read on the forward strand.
AAACTTTCGGACTGTCATAAAAACCCATCTGGATCACTAATGTGGAATCTACCGTCCTTAGCTGGTCTGGCCGATATGTGACACCAATGGGATTGCCTCTTAACTACCCTCTGAAATGGCCTAGCCAGGCAATCAGTTGTAACAAACCACTACCAAAATCAATAACAGGACTTTAACCGGATGGACCACACCGGCATCGACCTGGCTTTGGACCAGCTAGAAGGACAAATGCAGCAGGCGCATGGGAACACCATCACCGACAATTTGCACACCATCCTGATTGGAAATATATCATGATGTGGAGATGCCGGTGTTGGACTGGGGTGGACAAATGTGAGAAGTCGTACAACACCACGTTATAGTCCAACAGCTTTATTTGAAATCACAAGCTTTCAGAGCGCTGCTCCTTCGTCAGGTGAAGTGAAGAGATGCATATAGGCACAGCATATATAGTCAGAGAACACTGCCAGGTGACTGCAGTTAATCTTTCTAACTGCCCTTTATCACACCTCGGCAGAGAGATGATCACGGCAATCAAAGGTGTGGATGGTGTCCAAACAGGTCAGTCAGGAAAACACTACATCAAAGCCGAGGTGTGATAAAGGGCAGTTCGAAAGATTAACTGTAATCATCTGGCAGTGTTCTCTGACTATATATGCTGTGCCTATATGCATCTCTTCACTTCACCTGACGAAGGAGCAGCGCTCCGAAAGCTTGTGATTTCAAATAAAGCTGTTGGACTATAACCTGGTGGTGTGCGACTTCTCACACTTGGAAATATATCGCCAATCCGTCACCATCGCACGGTCCAAATTCTGGGCCTCCCTCCCTAATAGCACTATAGGACTTTATTCAGCACACGGATTTCAGCGGGTCAAGAAGGCGGATCACCACCTCCAAAAAACACCATCTCAAGATCAATTAGCGATGGGCAATAAAAGCTGGCGTTTCCAGCGACGGCTCTCATCCAAGGAACGAATGAAAAAAAATACAACATAGAAACATAGAAGATAGGAGCAGGAGTAGGCCATTCAACCCCTCCAGCCTGCTCCGCCATTCAATGCGATCATGGCTGATCATCCAAATTCAGTACCCTGTCCCTGCTTTCTCCCCATATCCCTTGATCCCTTTAGCCTTAAGAACTGTATCCAACTCCTTCTTGAATATATTTAATGAATTGGCCTCTACTGCCTTCTGTGGTAGAGAATTCCACAGGTTCACCACTCTCTGGGTGAAGAAATTCCTCCTCATTTCTGTCCTAAATGGCTTACCCCTTATCCTTAGACTGTGACTCCTGGTTCTGGACTCCCTGATCATCGGGAACATCCTTCCTGCATCTAGTCTGTCTAGTCCTTTCAGAATTTTATAAGTTTCAATGAGATCCCCTCTCATTCTTCTAAACTCCAGCGAGTATAAGCCCAATCGACCCAATCTCTCCTCATACGTCATTCCTGCCATCCCAGGTATCAGCCTGATGAATCTTCGCTGAACTCCTTCCATGGCAAGAACCTCCTTCCTCCGATAAGGCGACCAAAACTGCACACAATACTCAAGATGTGGTCTCACCGAGGCCCTGTACAACTGCAGCAAGACATCCTTGTTCCTGTACTCGAACCCTCTCGCTACGAAGGCCAACATACCATTTGCCTTCTTAACTGGTACTGTTTCAATGGTGCATTCACAGTACACCACTTCATGTGTGACCTGAGCCACAAGTCCATTATTGGGTGCTTCTCTAATGTAGGTTCCGCCGCATACTTTTTCCTGGGCACGAGTGTCTGGTGATTGAGAAACTTGCAGAACCTGAACAGTTATTGAGTCACGTGCCCATACTGCGTCAGGGACATCAGTACTACCCGTATTCTAATTCCAGCACTATGTTGCTGCTACACACTCATTGCTTTGCGACCATTACGAAAATGTAATTGTCACAGTGGGTCAACGGTATCTGATGTCACAATAACATAAGATATGCCTGGGGAGGAAGCTATGTACGTAATGTGTCCCTCAGTGCGATCAGGTGTGGCTCAGCTGGCAGCACACTCCCCTCTGAGTCAGAAGGATTGTGGGTTCAAATCCCGCTCCAGGGACTTGTTAGTACAAATAAAAGCTAGGCTGTCATTCCAGTGCAGTGCTGAGGGAACGCTGCACTGTCGGAAGTGACGTCTTTCAGATGAGACATTACACCCAAGCCCCGTCTGCACTCTTCGGTGGACGTAATCGATCCCACGGCACTATTTCGAAGAAGAGCAGGGGAATTATCCCCGGTGTCATATGGAGCAGAAGGAGGTCCTTAGACGCTATGCCACAATTCAATGAGATCGTGGCTGATCTTCTGCCTCAACTCCATTCGCCAGCCATATCCCTTGATGCCCTTACCAGTCAGAAGTCTATCGACTTCTGTTTTGAATATACCCAATGATTGAGCCTCCACAGCCCTCTGGGGTAGAGAATTCCAAAGATTCCCCACCCTCTGTGTGGCCTACCCTTTATCCTGAGACTCCCCAGCCAAGGGAACCATTCTCCCAGGATCCACCCTATCAAGCCCTGTAATGATCTTGTATGCTTCAATGAGGTCCCTGTAGGCTTCGCAAAATCCCCCAGAAACTCGAACAGAACCCTAAGTGTAGTGATTTGAGGTAAAAACCTCAGTTTTGGACATTTTTAAAGATCAGGGAAGAAAAACCCTGAGGAAAATGACTTTTTTAATCTTACTGTTGGGAAAGACACCTTTCACAGACACCGACAGGCTGCGGAGGGGCGTGGCCAGGCAGTGGACAGCTTTGTGTATTGGAGCCCAATCAAGCTGTCTGGGGAATTTGTTTACACTGCCTTCCTACCAAGGAGGAAGAGACAAACCAAAAGCCTCACACACACATCGAAATATGAATAATCCAAGACCTCTTTTGAAATTCCCAGGCCCAAACAGGATACCAGAAGCCTGAAATCAATAAAACATTTAGTACCCTGATTTACTTCATCAAAAAACAATCAACCAGGTATCCACAGGACAGATTTACAAGCCCGCCAAAAACCTAGGACAATAGGGATAAGATTTGGCGCGTAGATAAAGGCCTTGCCTAAATGGGGAACATCGGAAGCCATCAGGACATGTTTAACACCAAGTTAAAGCCATCGAAACTGACAAGCCCGCCAAAACTAAGACAATGGAATAAACAGGGCTCATTTGAAATCTAAAGGAAACCGTTTTAGTAAGGGGTTTTGGGCGTGAAAAGGACAAAGGGGCTGAACAAGTATAATTGGGGGCCTTAGCCCCCAAGTATCTCTCTTCTCTCTGGACTCTCTAACAACGCTCTCAGCGCTCGCACAGCTATCTCTCAGCTCTGCTTCAGCAAAACACCACAAGCCACGAGGAGGAGGAGGAAGTAAGGCCAACAACTTCACAAACAGACGAACACACAAGAAGAAACCAGAGCGACTGCCTCAGTGACCATCAGACACCTCGCGGCAACAAGGGCCTTACGAAACCTTTTACTCAAAAGACTCTAAACCCTAACTCTCAACTGTCAAGGATTCGTTTGGTGAGCATTATCCCTGATCTCTGAAACCAAAACCTAGCTAGATTGTGGATTTTTGGGAGGGATAAGGCTTTTTTGTATATTGTCTTTCTCCCTCGCCTGTACCGTGCGTTCTCCAACCTGTGTTTAAGTATTAAGTGTGTTTTAAGTTTATTACCTTTTTCTTTTAATAAAGTCAAAATTCTTTCATCAGAACCTGTTGTCTAATGCATCTTTGTTCACAACCCCTAAATAAGTCCAAAGTCTAGGAACCAGGGGCGTGGGAGCGATTCGAACCGCTCACTGAGTCAGAGGGGAAGGCTGACCCATTACCACCCCCTACAGTCCCCTCTCATTCTTCTGCATTCAAGAGAATACAGGCCTAGTTTAGTCAATCTCTTCTCATACGACAGTCCCGCCATCCCAGGAATCATTCTTGTGAACCTTTGTTGCACTCCCTCTATGGCAAGTATATCCTTGCTTAGGTAAGGAGACCAAAATTGTACACAGTACTCCAGGTATGGTCTCACCAAGCCTCTATATAATTGGAGAAAGACTTCTTTACTCCTGTACTCAAATCCTCTTGTAATGAAGGCCAGCGTACCATTTGCCTTCCTAATGGTTTGCTGCAACCGTCACATTCACTTTCAGTGACTCATGTACAAGGACACCCAGGTCCCTTTGAGTATCTGCATTCCCCAATATTTCACCATTTAGGAAATACTCTGCCTTTCTGTTTTTTCTACCAATGTGCATAACTTCACATTTATCGACATTATTTTCCATCTGCCATGTTCTCGCCTACTCACTGAGCCTGTCAAGATCCCCTTGAAGCTTCTTCACATCCTCTTCGCAACTGACACTGCCACCAAGCTTTGTGTCAACAGCACATTTGGAAATGTTACATTTAGTTCCCTTATCCAAATCATTGATATAGATTGTGAATAGCTGGGGCCCAAGCACCGATCCTTGCGGTACCCCACTAGTCACAGCCTGCCATCCTGAAAAAGACTCGTTTATCCCTACACTTTGTTTTCTGTCTGTTAACCAATTCTCAATTCATGCTAGTATATTACCCCCAATTTCATGTGCCCTAATTTTGTTCACCAACCTCCTGTGTGAGATCTTATCGAAGACATTCTGAAAATCCAAAATACACCACATCTACCGGTTCCCCTTCGTCTACTCCACTTGTTACATCCTCAAATAACTGCAATAGGTTTGTCAAATAGGATTTCCCATTCATAAATCCATATTGACTCTGCCCAATCTTACTATTATTTTGTAAGTGCCCAGTTATTGCATCTTTTATAATAGATTCCAGCATTTTCCCAGCTACTGATGTGAGGCTAACAGGTCTGTAGTTCCCCGTTTTCTCTCTCCCTCCTTTCTTAAATAGCGAGGCTTACATTTGCTATCCTCCAATCTGCAGGAACCGTTGCAGAATCTATAGAATTTTGGAAGATGACAACCAATGCGTCCACTATCCCAATGGCCACCTCTTTCAATACGCTAGGATGTAGGTCATCCGGTCCTTGGGATTTATCGACTTTTAGTCCCATTAATTTTGCTAGTATTGTTTTTTTACTAATAATAATTTGTTTAAGTTCCTCATTCTCGCCACACCCTTGGTTTTCTCGTATTTTTAGGAGGTTTTTTGTGTCTTCCTCCGTGAAGACAGAAACAAAGTATTTATTGAATTTCTCGGCCTTTTCCTCATTCCCCATTATAAATTCTCCCGTCTCTGACTGTAAAGGACCTACATTTATCTTCACCTGTCTTTTCCTTTTAACATACCTATAGAAGCTTTCACAATCCGTTTTATATTTTTCGCCAGTTTGTTCTCATATTCCATTTTCCCTTTCTTTATCAATTTCTTGCTCCCCCTTTGCTGATTTCTAAAAAGATCACAATCCTCATGCTGACCACTTTTCTGGCAACTTTATAAGCTTCCTCCTTGGACTTAATGCTAGCTTTAATTTCTTTTGTTAGCCATGGTTGGATCACTTTTCCTTTTGGGTTTTTATGACCTAGAGGAATATATGCTTGTTGCATAATTATGCATTATTTACTTGAAGGTTAGCCATTGTATGTCCACCTTCATACCTTTTAGTGTAGTCTCCCAATCTACCGTGGCCAACTTGTCCCTCATACTATTGTAGTTTCATCTGTTTAAATTGAAGACCATAGTTTCAGATTGGACTACATCACTCTCAAACTTAATGTAAAATTTAATCATATTATGGTCACTTGTCCGTAAAGGCCCCTTTACCACAAGTATATTAATTAGGCCTTTCTCATTACACAGTACCAGATCCAGAATAGCCTGTTGCCTGGTTGGTTCTTCCACATATTGAAAGAGGAAACTGCGTACAGTTGTGGACACCGCAGCTTTGGAAGGATATAGTGGCCTTGGAAGGGTGGACATTGGCCCTTTGCTCTATCCCAGTCTGTCCTCCTCTCTGCCCCTGATCAGGCCCGTCTCATCACCTACAGTTTGGGAACCTCCATTTATTAGATTAAATGTTGATTTCGTGGTTTAATGAGTAATGCGGGTTACCTGCAATTTGTACCTTAATGATTCACTTAGTGGCATGAAGAGTGGATTTCACTGCTGTGAAATTACACTGTCACTCGAGCACGGAAATAATCTGCAATTTGTGAATGAGTTGTTCTCACTTCGCATCAGCACTTTCAGACTGCGGGTCTCGCATTTTCTGTTCTTCCGCTAGTTGTTCAAACAATATTCTGGGCTTTGGTGTGTTTAACTTTCCCCTACAGTGTCAGCTGTGCCTCAGTTGGTAGCGCACTCGACTCTGAGTAAAGAATGGTTGTGAGTTCAAGTTCCACTTCAGAGACCCTGATCACGTTGAAATGTTAGGCTGACACTCCCAGTGCAGTACTGAGGGAGTGCTGCACTGTCGGAGGTGCCGTCTTTCGGATGATACGTTAAGCTGATTGCTCTCTCAGGTGGACGTAAAAGATCCCATGGCATTATTTCGAAGACAGGCTAAGTGAGTGGGCGGAAATTTGGCAGATGGAATATAATGTTGGAAAGTGTGAGGTTATGCACTTTGGCAGAAAAAATCAAAGAGCAAGTTATTGGCCCGAAAATTAGACCTAATACGTGAGAGTACGCACTGTGTACTCTCGCGTTTTAGGTCTCCAATTGCCGGTTTTCAGCATGCACTGCGCATGCGCGGGAAACTGGCACTTCATGAATTCAAAAGGGGGCGGTTCCTAAGTGAACCGCGTGCGCGCTACAGGCTGCGCGCACGCAGTGCACTTAGTTATTTTTGCAGCTTTGAACGCCCAGGTAAGCATGGAAGATTTTACACATGAAGAAAGGAGGCGTAAGACCCTCTTTTAACAAGGTAAGTAGTTAATTAAGTATTATTTTAAATTTTTTTCAACAGGTTTATCTTTTTTAGAGACTTTAAAGAAAGGTAAATTTATTTTTATAACTTTTAAAAAGATTTTTTAAAAAATCAAAAATTTAATTTTTTGTTTAAAGTGGTTAATTTATTTAACTATACTTATTTTATTAATGTGATGGCTTTTTTTTATTTTATTGAGGTTTAGCTGTTCTTTTGGGGGTGTGTAGGATTCATAGCTTTGACAGCTCTTGCTGTGAAAACTATGAATGAAAGATGGTGTTCTGCCATTGGCTCTAACTGAATCACGTGATCCCAGAGCTCGCACGAACTAATTGCGTCTCTGGGTCACGCAAGCACTGCACAACTGCATGTGGGACTGGCCTTGAAAGTAAAGTTCGTGTGGGCCCAGAGGAAAAATGTAGGCGCGGAGTGAGATATCGCGGGGAAGCCTTACCCCCGCGCGAACACTCACTGTTTAATTTCTGGGCCATTATCTAAATGGAAAGAAACTGCAAAGTGCTACAGTACAAAGGGATCTGGGGGTCCTGGTGCATGAAACACAGAAGGTTAGTATGCAGGTACAGCAGGTGATCAGGAAGGCCAATGGAATCTTGGCTTTTATTGCAAGGGGGATGGAGTATAAAAGCAGGGAAGCCTTGCTTCAGTTATACAAGGTACTGGTGAGGCCACACCTGGAATACTGCGTACAGTTTTGGTTTCCATATTTAAGAAAAGATGTCCTTGCTCTCGAGGCAGTTCAGAGAAGGTTCACTCGGTTGATTCCGGAGATGAGGGGGTTGACTTATGAGGGAAGGTTGAGTAGTTCGGGCCTCTACTCATTGGAATTCAGAAGAATGAGAGGCGATCTTATCGAAACATATAAGATTGTGAGGGTGCTTGATCGGGTGGAGGCGGGGAGGATGTTTCCACTGATGGGTGAGACTAGAACTAGGGGGCATAATCTGAGAATAAGGGGCTGCCGTTTCAAAACTGAGATGAGGAGAAACTTCTTCACTCAGAGGGTAGTAAATCTATGGAATTTGCTACCTCAGAGAGCTGTGGAAGCTGCGACAGTAAATACATTTAAAACGGAGGTAGACAGTTTCCCAGCTGATAAGGGAATTAAGGGTTATGGGGAGCGGGCAGGGAAGTGGATGTGAGTCCAGGTTAGGATCAGCCATGATCCTATTGAATGGCGGAGCAAGCCCGAGGGGCCATATGGCCTACTCCTGCTCCTAATTCTTATGATCTTATGTTCTTATGTAAGAGCAGGTGCAGTTAGCCCCAGTGTCCTGGGCTCAATATTTATCCCTCAACCAACAAAACCGAAACAGATTTTCTGATCATTATCACATAGCCGTTTGTGGGATCTTGCTGTGCGCAAATTGTGGCTGCCACGTTTCCCACATTACAACAGTGACTCCATTTCCAAAGTACTTCATTGGCTGTCAAGCGCTTTGGGAATTCCGTCAGTGCTGACAGGAGCTATATCAGTGCGAGTCTTTCTTTCTTTCTGTCTGTGCTATCTTTGGTTAACCAGGTTCCATTATGTAAGATTATTTGGGCTGAAAGTGTCCAAGTGAGTATGTTTGTTCACTGACTGTGATTAATATCAGCCTCCAGTGACACGGACGTTCTCGCGGGAGATTTTCTCCCTGTTATAAATCAGAGGGAGCTTCCCTGTCTTATGTCAGTCTCGGGTGAAGCATTGACTCCCGCGCACACTGCTATCCCCGGATCTCAGTGAAACCGAACTAATGGAAAGATGTCAATCAAACGGAGACAGAATGCTCTCTGGACTTTATTCTGTACAGAAGATTTACTATCCGATCCTCGCTGCTATCGGTGTTCCCGGTGAGACATTCTATATAATCGCAGACTCTTACCGTGAATATATGAATTTTATATTCAACCGACAATTGAACAGACATTTTCAAAGCTGATATCGTTATTATTTGAGTCCTGATGACGGACGGTTAATGTTATCTAGCCTATCGCTCGTGCCTCTGCTGATGCTCTGCGCATCCACTCTGTGACTGTGTTTCCAGCTTCTCATTCAGTGTATTCAGCTCAATGAATCGTCATCCTCGACTTTTCAATGAATCTCAGTTGTTCTCCTTCCTAATCTATGATCGCTAGACACTATTTAGGGGAATGAACAGTGGTTGACTTGCACATCAAGAATCTGGGACGATTGAAGTCAATCAAAATGCTGCTCTTGCTCCCAATGAGATGCATAATTACACTTTTCATTTTTCTTCCTTGCAGCGAACTTAGTGACGATTGTGATCCTGTCTCGGGGAAAGTGCGGTCTCTCCAAATGTGTCACTCGCTACCTGGTGTCCATGGCAGCGGCAGATCTACTGGTCGTCATCTTCGATCTGATACTGAGGCACATTCCCATTGTGTATTGGCTCCGTTTTATGTTCCTGTGGCATGTCCCCCTGTGTAACATTCACGCCGTCCTTCTTTATGCAGCCACAGACTGTTCTGTCTGGTTCACCGTCACTTTCACCATTGATCGATGCGTGGCTATTTGTTGCCAGAAGCTGAAAACGAAATATTGCACCGCAAAAACGGCGTCTCTGGTTCTTGCAACAGTGACTGTTTTGTTTTGTTTAAAGAACATTTTCTGGTACTTTCTGTATACGAGTGAATATCTTCTCATGAATTATCCCTGGTTCTGTTTAGTAACAAGTAATTCTCTATTCTCACAGGTGTGGGTAATAACTGAAACCCTTAATTATATTATAACCCCGGGAGTCCCATTCGTTCTGATTCTGCTGCTCAATGCTTTAACCGTCAGATACATTTTAGTGGCCAGCAGAGCCCGCAGGAGACTCCGGGCTCGCAGCACTGGGGAGAGTCCCAGAGACCCGGAGATGGAGAGCCGAAAGAAATCCATCACTTTACTTCTTGTTATTTCGGGGAATTTCATCGTGCTCTGGGTGGTGCTTCTGATATATTCGCTGTGGAAGCGGATGTGGTATTTGGGGTATTGGTCTCATCGGATACACAAGTTTGTAGGAGAATTGGGTTTCATGCTCCAACTCCTGAGTTGCTGCACTAACACTTGTATTTATGCCGTGACCCAGACTAAGTTCCGTCAGCAACTGAAGAATGCGGTGAAATATCCCTTCATTGTAATTAAGAACATAAGAACATAAGAAATAGGAGCAGGGGTAGGCCAATCGGCCCCTCGAGCCTGCTCCGCCATTCAATAAGATCATGGCTGATCTGATCCTCACCTCAAATCTAAAGAACACAAGAAGTAGGAGCAGGACCCGGCCACTCAGCCCCTGGGCCCGCTCCGCCACCCACAGGGCCCTGACCGATCCGAACTAAGCCTCATGTCCAATTTCCAGCCCGCTCCCCGTAACCCCTAATTCCCTTTACTTCTCGGAAACTGTCTATTTCTGTTTTAAATTTATTTAATGATGTAGCTTCCACAGCTTCCTGGGGCAGCAAATTCCACAGACCTACTACCCTCTGAGTGAAGAAGTTTCTCCTCATCTCAGTTTTGAAAGAGCAGCCCCTTATTCTAAGATTATGCCCCCTAGTTCTAGTTTCACCCATCCTTGGGAACATCCTTACCGCATCCACCCGATCAAGCCCCTTCACAATCTTATATGTTTCAATAAGATAGCCTCTCATTCTTCTGAACTCCAATGAGTAGAGTCCCAATCTACTCAACCTCTCCTCATATGTCCACCCCCTCATCCCCGGGATTAACCGAGTGAACCTTCTTTGTACTGCCTCGAGAGCAAGTATGTCTTTTCTTAAGTATGGACACCAAAACTGTATGCAGTATACCAATTGTTAAGTTAATTAAATGATCATCAGATTTCAAAGACTAGAACTCGATCTCACCTCATATTCTCACCAATTGAACTGTGCCTGTGTAACTCAAACGATGATCTAGTTCTCTAACTTACTACTTGGGGTGAAAACCCACCTTGTGGACCGTCCCCAGATAGAAATAAATGGGGATTAAAACCGGGCAATCTCGATTAATGGGAGACAATCCACAACCCCAGTTTCAAGCTGGGGACAAGATTAAAATCTACTCAAATGTAATGTGTTCATCCCTAAACTCTTGATCAACTAGTGTTACTGTAAAATTATTCTGCAGTGTTATTTTATTGTGTTAGTGATATTGGCTCCCATTTAAACAACGCCTCGATTTCAAAATTCCCATCCTTGTTTTCAACTCCCTCCATGGCCTCGCCCCTCCCTATCTCTGTAACCTCCACCAGCCTCACAAACACCCGAGATCTCTGCGCTCCTCCAATTCTGCCCTCTTGCGCATCCACAATATTAATCGCTCAACCATTGGTGGCCGTGCCTTCTGTTTCCTAGGCCCTAAACTCTGGCATTCCCTGCCTAAACCTGCCCGCCTCTCTACCTCTCTTTCCTCCTTTAAGACTTTCCTTAAAATCTAGCTGTTTGACCAAGCTTTTCGCCATCTGCCCTGGTTACTCTTTATGTGGTTCGGTGTCACATGTGTTTTCTTATAATACTCCTCTGAAGCGCTTTGTGACGTTTTCCTACTTTAAGGCGCTATATAAATTCAAGCTGTTGTTGTTTCAATATTTGATAAAACTTACACTTACAATTACACTGACACCATGGGGGAAAAATTCAGTTGGTTGCGCCTCCAGTTAGCGCCTTAAGAGAGCGCTAATGGGGCGCAAAGCATCTAGCGCCTGGGCGCGGCGATGTTTGCACCGCTCGCGAAATTAACTAGACATTTTGCGGCGGTGCTAAACACTACCGCCACAATCTCCTGCGCCGGCAGATCGTGACATCAGTCGAGTGCGCAACGCCCCGGTATCGCCCCGGAGCGGATATTGAGTGGCGCCCCCTACCTTACCACCTGCCGCTAGCGACGACAGGTTGAGGGGAGCGTTTCGCAGTCAGGAAGGGACTGGGGGAGCGCTATTTAAAGGCGACCGCTTCCTGCCTTTTATTGTTGGTGACATTTTTGAACCACGCATTCTGAGTGAGAGAGAGAGAGACTTCTGGAGAGATTCAACGCTGTGTGAAGGAGTTTTGGGTACTGAGCAGGTTCATTTTGAATTGACCTTCCTTGTATCGATTTAGAAGAGACTGTGGGGGCTGCACTCTGAGCTCGTTCCCTGGTACTCTCCATTGTTCATTCCAGCAGATTTGATGTACAGGTCTCTCCAGGCCGAGATTCAAGGCTGCAATGAGCAGGATGTGGATGGAAAGCAAGATCAACCCTCCCCTTTAAGAACTGGCCGGCGCCATTGTGTGTGTTTTCCATTTTTGACTGACATCACATGAGCTTCGCCAGCGCTCTGAGGTAGCGCCTCGCTCCTCGGCCTTGGCGCCTTAAGACAGGTGTGAAGCGCCTGATTTAGCGCTCCAATCACCTCCAGGGGCGATAAAAGTCAAGTTTGCAGTCGGTGGCGATAATTAGCGCCAGGCGCTAATCTTTGGGCCTAGCCGATAATTGCGCCCCAAATGGGGCGATACTGATTTCTCCCCCCATATTTCCAAAGGTTGATGCTATAGCGCTCCCTCACATAAACACTAAATTAAATAAAGATTAATTAAAAGAAGTTGCAGCCCCGAAATTCAAAGCAGCATGTATTAGGTTTCGAGTGCAGGAGCATAAATTCCCAGAAAGTGACATCTAATGTGGACAAGCTGCACATTAGCTTATGATATAGTGGCAGTAACGGAGACCTGTCGCAACCAGGGGGAGGAATGTCTATGTAACAGTCCTGACTATGGACAGGCGAGGTTTGTATCCGCTGGAGTTTAGAAGAGTAAGTGTTGACTTGATTGAAACTTGTAAGATCCTGAGGGGTCATGGAAACATAGAAATATAGAAGATAGGAGCAGGAGTAGGCCATTCGGCCCCTCGAGCCTGCTCCGCCATTCGATGAGATCATGGTTCATCATCCAAACTCAGTACCCTGTACCTGCCTTCTCCCCATATCCCTTGATCCCTTTAGCCTTAAGAAATATATCTAACTCATTCTTGAATCTATTTAATGAATTGGTCTCTACTGTCTTCTGTGGTAGAGAATTCCACAGGTTCACCACTCTCTGGGTGAAGAAATTCTTCCTCATTTCTGTCCTAAATGGCTTAACCCTTATCCTTAGATTATGACCCCTGGTTCTGGACTCTCCGACCATCGGGAACATTCTTCCTCTATCTAGTTTGTCCAGACCTGTCAGAATTTTATATGTTTCGATGAGATCCCCTCTCATTCTTCTATACTCCAGCGAGTATAAGCCCAATCAACACAATCTCTCCTCATATGTCATTCCTGCCATCCCAGGTATCGGCCTTGTGAATCTTCGCTGAACTCCTTCCATGGCAAGAACATCCTTCCTCAGATAAGGCGACCAAAACTGCACACAGTACTCAAGGTGTGGTCTCACCAAGGCCCTGTACAACCTGGACAGGGTGGATGTGGAGAGGATGTTTCCTCTTGTGGGAGAATCTAGAACTAGCGGTCACTGGTTAAAAATAAGGGATGGCCCATTTAAGACAGAGATGAGGAGAATTTTTACCTCACAGAGGGTCGTGAGTCTTTGGAACTCTCTTCCTCAGAGGGCGGTGGAAGCAGAGTCTTTGAATATTTTTAAGGCAGAGGTAGATAGATTCTTGATAAGCAAGGGGTTGAAAGTTTATCGGAGGTAGGCGGGAATGTGGAGTAATCAGATCAGCCATGATCTTATTGAATGGCGGAGCAGGCTCGAGGGGCCGATTGGCCTACTCCTGCTCCTAATTCGGATGTTCGTATGACTACAATGTAATCAGAAAGGATAGGGAAGGAATATTATAGAGTTGCATTATAGGTGAAAGATACTGTTGCTCACCGGGAAATGGAGAATGTGCTTCAGGGTTCACATGTAGAATCTACTTTGTTGGAAATAAGGAGTAGGTGAGAACTGTTAGGCTTTTGGGTTTAAGCTGCAGAGCACCAACTAGTGCGATCGAGATGGAGGAGCAAATATGCAAGCAAATTTCAGAAATATGTAAATAAAACAGATTGGTAATAATGGGGGACTTGATTTATCCTAATATAGCCTGACAATAAAACGGAGTATCGGACAATGAGCAGGACGTATTCCAAACATGTGCATAGGAGAAGTTTGTTGATATGTAAGGAACACTCAAAGGTGAATCATAGATTCATAGAATCATAGAAGATAGGAGCAGGAGTAGGCCATTCGGCCCCTCTAGCCTGCTCCGCCATTCGATGAGATCATGGCTGATCATCCAAACTCAGTACCCTGTCCCTGCCTTCTCCCCATATCCCTTGATCCCTTTAGCCTTAAGAAATATATCCAACTCATTCTTCAATATATTTAATGACTTGGCCTCAACTACCTTCTGTGGTAGAGAATTCCACAGGTTCACCACTCTCTGGGTGAAGAAATTCTTCCTCATTTCTCTCCTAAATGGCTTACCCCTTATCCTTAGATTATGACCCCTGGTTCTGGACTCTCCGACCAGCGGGAACATTCTTCCTGCATCTAGTTTGTCCAGACCTGTCAGAATTTGATATGTTTCGATGAGATCCCCTCTCATTCTTCTATACTCCAGCGAGTATAAGCCCAATCGACCCAATCTCTCCTCATATGTCATTCCTGCCATCCCAGGTATCAGCCTTGTGAATCGTCGCTGAACTCCTTCCATGGCAAGAACATCCTTCCTCAGATAGGCCTTGAAGGGAGCCCAAGGAGGGCAAAGCAGATCACCTTGAACTCTTGGTGATACCAGATTGCATTAATTGTAAATTGATGTCATACTGTAGATCATTTGTTCAAGAGCAATACTGTTATTAGTCAAAGTATATTAAAGCTTGTTGTCAAAAACCGCACTGGCCAGTCTACCGCAGAAATTATTGTTGCAGAGCTAGCAAACCTTATAAACCAGGTAAGGCGCTTCCCAATCCACCCTATAAGTTGGTCCACTTCTGGCTACTCTATTTTTTGAAGGATTGCCTTTCACTACAAGACCTCCTCCTAGTTGGTGATTCTCATATCAATCGGGATTTATATCAAAGAGATGGAAGTTATGTTACAATTACATAAAGCTGTGAAAGACCCCATTAAGAGAACTGCATTCAGTTCCTCGCAGCGCAATCCAAGAAGGAGATATTGGCCTTGGGGAGGGAGCAACGCACATTCACCAGGATCATACTGCAGGGAACAAAAAGGGTTAAATTACGTGGCCAGGTCGCAAAAACTAGGCTTGTAATCTCTTGAGTATAGTGGATTGAGGGTAGATCTAATCGATCCGCTTCACATGATTGAATGATTGGATAGACAGAAACTATTTCCACTGCTGGGGCAGTACCAAGGGGGCATAAACTTAAAATAAGAGCTGGCTCGTTCACTAGTGATGTCAGGAAACACCTTTTTTCTTTACACAACGTGAGGTGTAAATCTGAAACTAACTCCACCCAAAAACCTGTTGAGGTTAGATCAATTGAAAATTTCAGAATTGAGATTGATAGCATTTTGGTAGACAAGTGCATAAATGGTTAAGGAACCCGGGCGAGTTACAATCATAGAATCATAGAATGGTTACAGCACAGAAGGAGAACGTAAGTTAAGAACTTAAGAAATAGGAGCAGGAGTAGGCCAATCGGCCCTTCGAGCCTGCTCCGCCATTCAATAAGATCATGGCTGATCTGATCCTAACCTCAAATCTAAAGAACACAAGAAGTAGGAGCAGGACCCGGCCACTCAGCCCCTGGGCCCGCTCCGCCACCCACAGGGCCTTGACCGATCCGAACTCAGCCTCATGTCCAATTTCCTGCCCGCTCCCCGTAACCCCTAATTCCCTTTACTTCTAGGAAACTGTCTATTTCTGTTTTAAATTTATTTAATGATGTAGCTTCCACAGCTTCCTGGGGCAGCAAATTCCACAGACCTACTACCCTCTGAGTGAAGAAGTTTCTCCTCATCTCAGTTTTGAAACAGCAGCCCCTTATTCTAAGATTATGCCCCCTAGTTCTAGTTTCACCCATCATTGGGAACATCCTTACCGCATCCACCCGATCAAGCCCCTTCACAATCTTATATGTTTCAATAAGATCGCCTCTCATTCTTCTGAACTCCAATGAGTAGAGTCCCAATCTACTCAACCTCTCCTCATATGTCCATCCCCTCATCCCCGGGATTAACCGAGTGAACCTTCTTTGTACTGCCTCGAGAGCAAGTATGTCTTTTCTTAAGTATGGACACCAAAACTGGATGCAGTATTCCAGGTGTGGTCTCACCAATACCTTATATAACTGCAGCAATACCTCCCTGTTTTTTATAATCTATCCCTCTAGCTATAAAAGGAGGCCATCTAATCTGTGCTGGCTCGCTTCAAGAGCATTTCAACTAGTCCCACTCCGCTGCTCTTTCCCCTAGTCCTTGTTTTTTCTTTCCTTCAGGTAATTATCCAATTCTCTTTTGAAAACCACGATTGAATCTGCCTCCACCACGCTTTCAGGCAGTGCATTCCAGATCCTAACCACTCGCTGCGTAAAAAAGGTTTTCCTCATTTCGCCTTTGGTTCTTCTGCCAATCACCTTGAATCTGTGTCCTCTGGTTCTCGACCCTTTCACCAATGGGAACAGTTTCTCTCTCTCTCTACTCTGTATAGACCCCTCATGATTTTGAACACCTCTATCAAATCTCCTCTCAAACTTCTCTGCTCTCAGGTCAGTTCACTTTGGTAGGAAGAATAGAAAAACAGAATGTTTTTTAAATGGTGAGAAACTTTCAAATGTTGGCGTTGAAAGAGTTTTACAAAGAAACATAGAAGATAGGAGCAGGAGTAGGCCATTCGGCCCCTCGAGCCTGCTCCGCCATTCAATGCGATCATGGCTGATCATCCAAACTCAGTACCCTGTCCCTGCTTTCTCCCCATATCCCTTGATCCCCTTAGCCTTAAGAAATAAATCTAACTTCTTCTTGAATATATTTAATGAATTGAACTCAACTGCTTTCTGTGGTAGAGAATTCCACAGGTTCACCACTCTCTGGGTGAAGAAATTCCTCCTCATCTCAGTCCTAAATGGCTTACCCTTGACACACGGAACTGCAACAAAGACACAGACAGCTCCTAGCCAGACTCTGGAAGCTCCTACACAGACCCAGCAGCTGCAACATAGCTCTAGAAGGCTCCTAAACAGACCCAGACCGGTCCTACCCGCGCCCAGACAGTCCCTACAAAGACACAGACAGTTAATGTCACCAACACAAACTGCTCCGACACAGACAGAGCGAGCTCGTACACAGAGCCAGACACTTTTTTTCATCCGTTTCTGGGATGCAGGCGCTGCAGGCAAGGCCAGCATTTATTGCCCATCCCTAATTGCCCACGAGAAGGTGGTGGTGAGCCGCCTTCTTGAACCGCTGCAGTCCGTGTGGTGATGGTGCTCCCACAGTGCTGTTGGGTAGGGAGTTCCAGGATTTTGACCCAGCGACGATGAAGGAACGGCCTGATATATTTGCAATACAGAATGCTGTATGACTTGAATGGTGTTGGTGAAAAATGAATTCACTCGAGTCTGTCCCAAAGCAGAAGATCACAGTTTATTTAACAGAGCGCTCTGGGAGAAGAGCCATAGACCCCGCGGTCTAGTGATCCACTTCTCGTCCTTACAGTGGTATCGGAACTTCTTTTATACATTATAGGGTCGGATACACAATTCATTACATACAAATGTCTCCACCCAATCACATTCCCCTAGCAACAAGCTCCTTGCCCAATCATATATCTCCACCACTGACTTAATTATAATCTGCACTTTAAGCTAAATTTTCTTCTTACTTCCCTTCCGAAACTATAAACATACAGAGTGTTGCGTCACATCTGACTGGCCGGACTGGCTGGTCATGCGGTGATTGGTTTGCAGGTGCAACCATTGTGCTATTATTGTAGTCATTGTTCCTCCTTGCTGGGCCGAGGTTGTCTCGCACGTATGCATGTTGACCATAGACATTACTCATCGCACTGTATCAGCGAAGCCATTCTGTCTTGTCTTATTTACGAGTTCAGCTTTTACAGCACATTCTTTAACTCTTTACGCTGCTGCTTTAAGCCCTATAATTTTCACCCTAACAGATGGCAACTGGGAGATGATGCTTCAGTTTGAGAGGCTGTATTCGTTTGAGGCGCTGTATTAGATGGGTTATTTTTATTAGATGTAATAGTTTCATTAGTTTGAGGGGCTGTATTAGTTTCAGCATCCACCGAAACAAATTCCCTTATTTAATTGCTTAACTGAATGGTCACAGTTAAAGAGTGAGAAGTCGCACAACACCAGGTTATAGTCCAACAGCTTTGTTTAAAATCACAAGCTTTCGGAGCGCTGCTCCTTCGTCAGGTGAAGTGAAGAGATGCATATAGGCACAGCATATATAGTCAGAGAACACTGCCAGATGATTACAGTTGATCTTTCTAACTGCCCTTTATCACACCATCCACACCTGTGATTGCCGTGATTATCTCTCTGCCGAGGTGTGATAAAGGGCAGTTAGAAAGATTAACTGTAATCATCTGGCAGTGTTCGCTGACTATATATGCTGTGCCTATATGCATCTCTTCACTGAGAAGGAACTACTTCACTCAGAGGGTGGTAGGTCCATGGAATATGCTGCCCCAAAAAGCTGCAGAAGCTACATCATTACATAAATTTAAAACAGAAATAGACAGTTTCCTAGAAGTAAAGGGAATTAAGGGTTACGGGGAGCGGGCAGGAATTTGGACATGAGTCTAAGTTCGGATCGGTCATGGCCCTGTGGGTAGCGCAGCGGGCCCAGGGGCCGTGTAGCCTGACCCTGCTCCTATTTCGTGTGTCCAATTCTGCTAGGTTCAGGAGATTGTTCTGTGATAGTAGATTGGCGGTTAGGATCAGATCAGCCATGATCTTATTGAATGGAGGAGCAGGCTCGAGGGGCCAAAAGGCCTCCTCCTGTTCCCGTGTAACAGGCTCGAGGGGGCTGAATGGGCCTCCTCCTGTTCCTGTGTAACAGGCTCGAGGGGCTGAATGGGCCTCCTCCTGTTCCTGTGTAACAGGCTCGAGGGGCTGAATGGGCCTCCTCCTGTTCCTGTGTAACAGGCTCGAGGGGCTGAATGGGCCTCCTCCTGTTCCTGTGTAACAGGCTCGAGCGGGCTGAATGGGCCTCCTCCTGTTCCTGTGTAACAGGCTCGAGGGGCTGAATGGGCCTCCTCCTGTTCCTGTGTAACGGGCTCGAGGGGCCGATTGGCCTCCTCCTGTTCCTGTGTAACAGGCTCGAGTGGCTGAATGGGCCTCCTCCTGTTCCTGTGTAACAGACTTGAGGGGCTGAATGGGCCTCCTCCTGTTCCTGTGTAACAGGCTCGAGGGGCTGAATGGGCCTCCTCCTGTTCCTGTGTAACAGGCTCGAGCGGGCTGAATGGGCCTCCTCCTGTTCCTGTGTAACAGGCTCGAGGGGCTGAATGGGCCTCCTCCTGTTCCTGTGTAACAGGCTCGAGGGGCTGAATGGGCCTCCTCCTGTTCCTGTGTAACAGGCTCGAGCGGGCTGAATGGGCCTCCTCCTGTTCCTGTGTAACAGGCTCGAGGGGCTGAATGGGCCTCCTCCTGTTCCTGTGTAACGGGCTCGAGGGGCCGATTGGCCTCCTCCTGTTCCTGTGTAACAGGCTCGAGGGGCTGAATGGGCCTCCTCCTGTTCCTGTGTAACAGGCTCGAGCGGGCTGAATGGGCCTCCTCCTGTTCCTGTGTAACAGGCTCGAGCGGGCTGAATGGGCCTCCTCCTGTTCTTGTGCAACAGGCTCGAGGGGCTGAATGGGCCTCCTCCTGTTCCTGTGCAACAGGCTCGAGGGGCTGAATGGACCTCCTCCTGTTCCTGTGTAACAGGCTCGAGGGGCTGAATGTGCCTCCTCCTGTTCCTGTGTAACAGGCTCGAGCGGGCTGAATGGGCCTCCTCCTGTTCCTGTGTAACAGGCTCGAGCGGGCTGAATGGGCCTCCTCCTGTTCCAGTGCAACAGGCTCGAGGGGCTGAATGGGCCTCCTCCTGTTCCTGTGTAACAGGCTCGAGGGGCTGAATGGACCTCCTCCTGTTCCTGTGCAACAGGCTCGAGCGGGCTGAATGAGCCTCCTCCTGTTCCTGTGTAACAGGCTCGAGGGGCTGAATGAGCCTCCTCCTGTTCCTGTGTAACAGGCTCGAGGGGCTGAATGAGCCTCCTCCTGTTCCTGTGTAACAGGCTCGAGGGGCTGAATGAGCCTCCTCCTGCTCCTATTTCTTATGTTCTTAAAGAGGGCAGTCACCTCCCAGAGTGCAACAGGGCAACCCTGAGAGGGCACTCTAACATTTGGAATTAGATTTCTGAATGGCCACACCAGAGGAAAGGGTCAAGGATCAAGATGAGATCTAAAGATCGGCCTGATGGTGTTTGAAACAACAATCCCATTGCTGGGAGAATACAGCTGGCAATTTCCATTCGTTAATTAATGTGATCAGAATCCTCCAGTCTTTGGGGTTTTCAATTTCAATCCCAGCACTAAATATATTCCATCGCAACAGGGACTTAACTCGGCTGTCCTAATCTGTTTGTTCCAATTTTTAAAAATAACTATTTTGAACGATGTTGCAACCTCAATGTCCCCGTGGAGATTCCGCAGGGTATAAATTAAAGGCGCTGGGAATGTATCGGCTCAGAGTATAATTCAGAGATTGACTGCAGCACGAAGGGACACATTACATCACAGAGAAAATGCATCTGCCAATTCAACATTTTCGGAAAGTATACTACATGACCCTTGCTGTCATTGGTGTTCCTGGTAAGTGACGATAACCATTCAAGTTTTCTAAATCAGTGCGTGAGCTGGTCTTTGGTTTTGCTTTGTGTCTGATAATGTTACATCCTGGTCTAGTGGTGACTTTTACAGAGACACCCGAGCAGCGATATTATTCCGTTAATGCAAATGTCCTGAATTACCTGTGCGGTTTCATTCCATTGCCCCAACTGCAAATAAACCTCTGTTTGTAACACACCGGTTGCAAAATTAACACGTTACTGCCTTTAGGGGTATATCATGTACTGTTGAATCAGTTCTCAGTGCGGGCAACTCTCTGAGAGAAGGTATTACTGAGAGTGTCTGTCACTGTAGAACTGTACTGAGTGTGGGTCACTAACCGGAGTGGAACACCTGACCCCAGTGGCCATGTATTACTGGGAGTATCTGTCACTGTAGAACTGTACTGAGTGTGGGTCACTAACCAGAGTGGAACAAACCTGTTCTATTTTGAAACCATTGTTTCAGGTGACTGATCTCAGCCCTCCATGGAGCTGACAAAGGGGTAGATTTGTTCGTGCTAAAATCCCGTCCTTACTGTCTGGGCTCAGACACGGAGAATGCTTGATTAGTAATTTCCATTCTCTTTTCCCTTCTGTGTTTTACAGTTAATTTAGTGGCGATTGTGATCCTGTCCCGGGGAATGTGCGGGCTCTCCACCTGCATCACTCGCTACCTGGTGGCCATGGCAACGGCGGATCTACTGGTCATTATCACTGAGGTCATACTGAGGCGGATCAGTTACTATTATTTCCCAGTGTGTTTCCTGGACATCACCCCTGTCTGTCTCGTTCTCATTGTCCTGGCCCGTGCAGCCACAGACTGTTCTGTCTGGTTCACCGTCACTTTCTCCTGTGATCGATTTGTGGCCATTTGTTGCCAGAAGCTGAAAACTAAATATTGCACCGAGAAAACGGCGGCTGTGGTTCTAGCAACAACCTGCATTCTGCTCTGTTTAAAAAACGTTCCCTTCTACTTTACACGCGAACCTGGAGAGATAATCGACAAGGTGCCCTTTTTCTGTGATATAATCCCAAGCTATTTTACTGAGCCCGGGTGGGTGGGATTTGACTGGTTTGATACGGTTTTAACCCCATTGCTCCCATTCGCTTTCATTTTTTTGCTCAACGCTCTGACAGTCAAACACATTTTAGTGGCCAGTCCAGTCCGTAAGAGTAGGAGGATTGAGAGCAAGGCAGAGAATCGCAGCGACCCAGAGATGGAGAGCAGAAGGAAGTCTGTGATTTTACTCTTCGCCATATCCGGCAGCTTCATACTTCTGTGGTTGGTATATGTGATTAATTTATTTTATTATAGCATTGCAGGAACAGATAATTTCAATGTTTCTTATAGGCTTCAAGAAGTCGGTTCTATGCTGCGGAGTTTAAGTTGCTGCACAAACACATTTATTTATGGGGTGACCCAGTCCAAGTTCAGAGAGCAGTTGAAGAGCGCGGTGAAATATCCGGTTATCTCAATTATTCAATTCATTAAGAATCAGAATAACTGTTGACCTTCATAGCGAAAGGGTTTGAGTACAGGAACAGGGATGTCCTGCTGCAGTTGTACAGGGCCTTGGTGAGACCACACCTTGAGTACTGTGAGCAGTTTTGGTCGCCTTATCTGAGGAAGGATGTTCTTGCCATGGAAGGAGTTCAGCGAAGATTCACAAGGCTGATACCTGGGATGGCAGGAATGACATATGAGGAGAGATTAGGTCGTTTGGGCTTATACTCGCTGGAGTATAGAAGAATGAGAGGGGATCTCATCGAAACATATCAAATTCTGACAGGTCTGGACAAACTAGATGCAGGAAGAATGTTCCCGATGGTCGGAGAGTCCAGAACCAGGGGTCATAATCTAAGGATAAGGGGTAAGCCATTTAGGACAGAAATGAGGAAGAATTTCTTCACCCAGACAGTGGTGAACCTGTGGAATTCGCTACCACAGAAGGTAGTTGAGGCCAAGTCATTAAATATATTCAAGAATGAGTTAGATATATTTCTTAAAGCTAAAGGTATCAAGGGATATGGGGAGAAAGCAGGGACAGGGTACTGAGTTTGGATGATCAGCCATGATCTCATCGAATGGCGGAGCAGGCTCGAGGGGCCGAATGGCCTACTCCTGCACCTATCTTCTATGTTTCTATGATCGCAGCCCAGTGGCGGGTCCCGGTGTTTCCAGTCCATGATTGTAATTTTTAGCCCCAGACTTCCTGCAACTGAATCACACCAGGAATCGCTGGTAATCTGAAAATACAACCGACGGCGGGGTAAGCACTGTGTTTAGGACACGGCAGTATTTCTGACTGACAGTTCCCCACATTGTCACTCGGGGCAGGAACACGAGTTTGTTGCATTCCCTCTGAGCGCTTCTGTAAAGAGTCTGTTCAGCTATTGAGTGTAGCAATGCATTTGCAGCTTCCAGAGTAAGAGTCTCGACAATAGGTAGGCAGACAGAGCCGAGCTGCTGTTCAGAGGATTATGTTACATGGAATATAGAGCAAATAAACATCATTCAGCCCAACTAGTCTGTGCTGGTGTTTATGCTCCACAGGAGTCTCCTCCCATTGCACCGAACTCATCTCAGCCTCTCAGCATTTCTTTCTATCCCCTTGTCTCTCGTGTACTCGTCTAATTTCCCTTTGATAGCATCGAAGCTATTTGCCTCGACCACTTCCTGTGGTAGGTCGTGAATTCCACATTCTAAACACCCTCTGAGAAATGAAATTGCTCCTTATTTCCCTGTTGGATTTATTAGTAACTACCTTGTATGTTTGGCACTCTCGTTTTAGAATCTCCCACAAGTGCAAACGTTCTCTCCACATCCATTCATATTTTTCAAGCCCTCTATCAAGCCTCCTCTAAGTCCCCTCTCTTCGAAACCAAAAAGGTCCAATCTGTTCAATCTTTCCCGATAGCTGTAAACTCTCAGGGCTGGATTTTGATACTGGGGCGGGTTGGGGTCGTGTCATCCGCATTCCGTGTTATCCATCCGCCTGCGATTGGATGCGGGAGATTGATGCAATTTTCACTTAATCGGGCAATTGAGTTCCAGCATGTGGGAACCCATGAACCAATTAGTGGTTTCAGTCTGAAAGTCGCCTCTGATGATGTCATCATTGCAGGTCAGAGACTGCCCCTGGTCTCAGAGATTGCCTGGCCTTTGCTGTGAGAGGACCTGGATGCAAATAGAGCAGCATCTCAGAGAGAGAAAGAGTGAGAGAGAGAGAATTGTTTTTGCAACCAAGTCCTCCCAGGCAGCCTCTGAAGACATTCAATGCAGCAGCATCAGAGGCGACTTTCAAACCTAATACTACTACTACCTTCATCTCATCTCCGTTGTAATAGTTGACCTGCAGCTGATAGTCAGCGATCCACTTCTGTTCCCGCCAGGTTTCACTGGCGTGTTTCACATCAGGCGTACATCACGTGGGAAAAGGGTTAAACGAGCTAAAACGTTTCAAAATGGCATTACAGAGCCAATTTAGGGCTTGTTAAGGGCTTTAATGGCCTCTCCCGCCTCTTGGAGGCGGGACGGAGTCGGGAACCCCGAATCTGCAACTTTAACCCCCCGCCCCCACACGCCTCCAAACCCGACTCCACGGGTCATTGAAATTTCTGGTGCCATCCAAATAAGTATTTGTAAGACCGAAGCCATTGGCTCCGTGCCACAATCTCCATTGCCTAGCCATCGACTCCATCCCTCTCCTTGACACCTGTCTCAGGCTGAACCAGACCATTCGCAACCTTGGTGTGGTATTTGACCGCGGGGTGATTTTCCGACCACATATCCACTCGATCACCAGGAGGGCCTAATTCCACCTCCGTAACATCGCTTAACTCCACCCCTGCCTCAGCTCATCTGCTGCTCAAACCTTCATCCATGCCTTTGCTAGATCTAGACTTGACAACTGCAATGCTCTTTTAGCCAACATCCCATCTCCCACCCTCCAGAAATTCAGCTCATCCAAAACTCTGCTGCCCATGTCCGAACTCGCAGCAAATCCCAATACCCCATCACCCCCTGTGCTCGCTGACTTACATTGACTCCCGGTCCGGCAACGCCTCGATTTTAAAATTACCATCCTTGTTTTCAAATCTCGACACGGCCTCCCTATCTCTGTAACTTCCACCAGCCCTACGAACCCCCGAGATCACCGCACTCCTCCAAATCTGGCATAGAAACATAGAAACATAGAAGATAGGAGCAGGAGTAGGCCATTCGGCCCCTCGAGCCTGCTCCGCCATTCAATGCGATCACGGCTGATCATCCAAATTCAGAACCCTGTCCCTGCTTTCTCCCCATATCCCTTGATCCCTTTAGCCTTAAGAAAGATATCCAACTCCTTCTTGAATATATTTAATGAATTGGCCTCCACTGCCTTCTGTGGTAGAGAATTCCACAGGTTCACGACTCTCTGGGTGACGAAATTCCTCCTCATCTCAGTCCTAAATGGCTTACCCCTTATCCTTAGACTGTGACCCCTGGTTCTGGACTCCCGGACCATCGGGAACATCCTTCCTGCATCTAGTCTGTCCAGTCCTTTCAGAATTTTATAAGTTTCAATGAGATCCCCTCTTATTCTTCTAAACTCCAGCGAGTATAAGCCCAATCGCCCCAATCTCTCCTATACGTCATTCCTGCCATCCCAGATATCAGCCAGGTGAATCTTCGCTGAACTCCTTCCATGGCAAGAACATCCTTCCTCAGATAAGGCGACCAAAACTGCACATAATACTCAAGATGTGGTCTCACCAAGGCCCTGTACAACTGCAGCAAGACATCCTTGTTCCTGTACTCAAATCCTATCGCTATGAAGGCCAACATACCATTTGCCTTCTTAACCGACTGCTGCACCTTGCACATCCCCGATTTTAACCTCTCCACCATTGGCGGCTGTGCTTTCAGCTGCCTGGGCCCTAAGCTCTGGAATTCCCTCCCTAAACCTCCCTGCCTCTCTAACTCTCTCTCCTCCTTTTCAGATGTTAATCTTTCTAACTGCCCTTTATCACACCATCCACACCTTTGATTGCCGTCATTATCTCTCTGCCGAGGTGTGATAAAGGGCAGTTAGAAAGATTAACTGCAATCACCTGGCAGTGTTCTCTGACTATATATGCTGTGCCTATATGCATCTCTTCACTTCACCTGACGAAGGAGCAGCGCTCCGAAAGCTTGTGATTTCAAATAAAGCTGTTGGACTATAACCTGGTGTTGTGCGACTTCTCACATTTGTCCACCCCAGTCCAACACCGGCATCTCCACATCATAAAATCTGTGTCCCCGAGTTCTGGTCTCTCCAACAAGTGGAAATACCTTATCTACCTCTACCCTATCAAACATAGAAACATAGAAGATAGGAGCAGGAGTAGGCCATTCGGCCCCTCGAGCCTGCTCCGCCATTCGATGAGATCATGGCTGATCATCCAAACTCAGTACCCTGTCCCTGCCTGCTCCCCATATCCCTTGATACCTTTAGCCTTAAGAAATATATCTAACTCCTTCTTGAATATATTTACTGACTTGGCCTCAACTGCCTTCTGTGGTAGAGAAATCCACAGGTTCACCACTCTCTGGGTGAAGAAATTCCTCCTCATCTCAGTCCTAAATGGCTTACCCCTTATCCTTAGACTGTGACCCCTGGTTCTGGACTCCCGGACCATCGGGAACATCCTTCCTGCATCTAGTCTGTCCAGTCCTTTCAGAATTTTATAAGTTTCAATGAGATCCCCTCTTATTCTTCTAAACTCCAGCGAGTATGAGCCCAATCGCCCCAATCTCTCCTCATACGTCATTCCTGCCATCCCAGGTATCAGTCTGGTGAATCTTCGCTGCACTCCTCCATGGCAAGAACATCCTTCCTCAGAGAATGCGTATATTCTGAAAGAACTCCAGCTTATCATCCCTCAGTCTTCTCTTTGCTAAAGAAATGAGCCCCAGCATGTTCAATCTTTCCTGATAGGTATAACCTCTCAGTTCTGCTATCATTCTGGTAAATCCTTTTTGCATCTTCTCCAGTGCCTCTATGGCCATTTTAAAAGATGGCGACCGGAAATGTTTGCAATACTCTAAGTGCGGTCTAACCAAGGTTCTATACAAGTTCGAAGTCGCACAACACCAGGTTATAGTCCAACAGTTTTATTTGAAATCACAAGCTTTCAGAGCGCTGCTCCTTCGTCAGGTGAAGTGAAGGAATACGAATCGGCAAAGCATATATAGACAGAGAACAATGCCTGTGTAGCGTACAATGTCAGACGACTACAGTTAATCTTTTTGACTGCCTTTTATCACACCTCGGCAGAGAAACAATCAGGTCAGGAAGGCATTATATCAAAGACATGGCAAGATACAGCTAAGACAATGAGGTGGGGTCACAGGGGGTCTAATGTGTCAAATGCAGTCTGTATAAACTTTAAAAAAAATTCTTTTTTTTAATGGAAATCACATCTGTGAACAAGCCAACGACGACTCGAGTCTGGATGACTCTACGTCATGTAGCGTGACATGAACCCGAGATCCCGGTTGAGGCCGTCCTCATGGGTGCGGAACTTGGCTATCAGTTTCTGCTCGATGATTCTGCGTTGTCGTGTGTCTCGAAGGCTGCCTTGGAGAACGCTAACCCGCAGATCCGAGGCTGAATGTCCTTGACTGCTGAAGTGTTCCCCGACTGGGAGGTAACACTCCTGCCTGGCGATTGCTGGGCGGTGTCCGTTCATACGTTGTCTCAGTGTCTGCATCGTCTCGCCGATGTACCATGCAAGTTCAACATACTACACAAGTTCAACATAGCTTCTCTGCTTTACAATTCCATCCCTCTTGAAATGAACCATCGTGCTTTCTTTGTTTTTATGGCCTTATCAACATGCTTTGCTACATTTAGTGATTTGTGTGTCTGTACCCTCGCCTCTCTTCTCCACAACCCCATTTAGAAACTCATTTTCCAAGTATTGTGTGACCTCCTCATTCTTCTTATTAAAATGCACTCCCTCACACTTCTCCAATGAAACTCCTTTGCCAATCACAAGCCCATTCCGCAAGTTTATTCGCGTTTTCCTGGATTCTGTCGCAGTCCTCCTCTGTATTAACGATAAACCCCCAATTCGGTGGCATCCACAAACTTTGAAATTGCATTTCCGATTCTCGAGTCCAAATTGTTTCTGTAAATGTGGAACAAGAGAGGTCCCAGCAACGATCCTTGTGGAACATCACATCACGCGATTTGCCAACTTCACTATTTTTGAATTATCTGGCCTTAGAAATAAACCCTAGGTCATTGTTAGCATTTGAATTGCTTTGAATAACCATATGAAGTGGTCATATCTCTTACTCATTCATTGAATGCGTCCCTGGCAAGACTGGCATTCAATCCCCATCAGTAGTTGCCGAGGAGTGTTGCAACCGAACGGCTCACTATGCCCACTTCAGAGGGCAGCTAAACAGCAACGGTATCTCAGTGGGCAGCACTCTCGCATCGGATTCAGAAGGTTTTGGGTGCGAGTCCCACTCCAGAGACTTGAACACAAAAATCTAGGCTGACAATTCAAGTGCAGTGCTGATGAAGTGCTTCCCTGTCGGAGGGGCAGTACTGAGGGAGCGCCGCACTGTCGGAGGGGCGGTACTGAGGGAGCGCCGCACTGTTGGAGGGGCGGTACTGAGGGAGCACCACACTGTCGGAGGGTCAGTACTGAGGGAGCACCGCACTGTCGGAGGGGCAGTACTGAGGGAGCACCGCACTGTCGGAAGGGCAGTATTGAGGGAGCGCCGCACTGTCGGCAGGGCAGTACTGAGGGAGCGCCGCACTGTCGGAGGAGCGGTACAGAGGGAGCGCCGCACTGTCGGAGGGGCAGTACTGAGGGATGGCCGCACTGTCGGAGGGGCAGTACTGAGGGAGCTCCGCAGTGTCGGAGGGGCACTACTGAGGGAGCGCCGCACTGTCGGAGGGGCGGTACTGAAGGAGCGCCGCACTGTCGGAGGGGCGGTACTGAGGGAGCGCCGCACTGTGGGAGGGGCCGTACTGAGGGAGCGCCGCACTGTCGGAGGGGCAGTACTGAGGGAGCGCCGCACTGTCGGAGGGGCGGTACTGAGGGAGTGCCGCACTGTCAGAGGGGCAGTACTGAGGGAGCGCCGCACTGTCAGAGGGGCAGTACTGAGGGAGCGCCGCACTGTCGGAGGGGCAGTACTGAGGGAGTGCTGCACTGTCGGAGGGGCAGTACTGAGGGAGCGCCGCACTGTCAGAGGGGCAGTACTGAGGGAGCGCCGCACTGTCGGAGGGGCAGTACTGAGGGAGCGCCGCACTGTCAGAGGGGCAGTACTGAGGGAGCACCGCACTGTCGGAGGGGCAGTACTGAGAGAGTGCTGCACTATCGGAGGGGCAGTACTGAGGGAGCGCCGCACTGTCGGAGGGACAGTACTGAGGGAGCGCCGCACTGTCGGAGGGGCAGTACTGAGGGAGCGCCGCACTGTCAGAGGGGCAGTACTGAGGGAGCACCGCACTGTCAGAGGGGCAGTACTTCATTGGCTGTAAAGACTTTTGGGACGTCCTATATTGGTGAAAGCCGCAAGTTCTTCCTTCAATTCAACAACGTTGGTGTGGGACTGGAGTCACCTATATGCCCAGGGCGGGTTTCTCTTGCCGATTAGTGAAGCAGTTCAGTTTTTAGCGACAATCAGACAGCTTCACGTTCATTTAGTCTGTTCCCAGCTTTCTATTTCCAGGTTTGCCTTCAATTTTCAAAGAGGTCTCTGTGGGATTTAAACTAGTGTTTGATGGGACAGTGTAGAGGGAGCTTTACTCTGTATCTAACCCCGTGCTGTACCTGCCCTGGGAGTGTTTGATGGGACAGTGTAGAGGGAGCTTTACTCTGTATCTAACCCCGTGCTGTACCTGCCCTGGGGGTGTTTGATGGGACAGTGTAGAGGGAGCTTTACTCTGTATCTAACCCGTGCTGCACCTGCCCTGGGAGTGTTTGATGGGACAGTGTAGAGGGAGCTTTACTCTGTATCTAACCCCGTGCTGTACCTGCCCTGGGAGTGTTTGATGGGACAGTGTGGAGGGAGCTTTACTCTGTATCTAACCCGTGCTGTACCTGCCCTGGGAGTGTTTGATGGGACAGTGCAGAGGGAGCTTTACTCTGTATCTAACCCGTGCTGTACCTGCCCTGGGAGTGTTTGATGGGACAGTGTGGAGGGAGCTTTACTCTGTATCTAACCCGTGCTGTACCTGCCCTGGGAGTGTTTGATGGGACAGTGCAGAGGGAGCTTTAGTCTGTATCTAACCCCGTGCTGTACCTGCCCTGGGAGTGTTTGACGGGACAGTCTAGAGGGAGCTTTACTCTGTATCTAACCCGTGCTGTACCTGCCCTGGGAGTATTTGATGGGACAGTGTCGGGGAGCTTTACTCTGTATCTAACCCCGTGCTGTACCTGCCCTGGGAGTGTTTGACGGGACAGTCTAGAGGGAGCATTACTCTGTATCTAACCCCGTGCTGTACCTGCCCTGGGAGTGTTTGATGGGACAGTGTAGAGGGAGCTTTACTCTGTATCTAACCCGTGCTGCACCTGCCCTGGGAGTGTTTGACGGGAGAGTCTAGAGGGAGATTTACTCTGTATCTAACCCCGTGCTGTACCTGCCCTGGGAGTGTTTGACGGGACAGTGTAGAGGGAGCTTTACTCTGTATGTAACCCTGTGCTGTACCTGCCCTGGGAGTGTTTGATGGGACAGTGTAGAGGGTGCTTTAATCTGTATCTAACCCCGTGCTGTACCTGCCCTGGGAGTGTTTCATGGGACAGTGTAGAGGGAGCTTTACTCTGTATCAAACACGTGCTGTACCCTGGGAGATCTCGATAGCTAACTTCCCATTGAGTTTGAGCCACACCCCCTCCGCCCACAGTATGGATCATCTCCAACAACTCGGTAACACAAGAAACCCAGGAGGCATTCACTGAGGTGTGATGGTTTTAATCAATTCTTGTCTCTGTCCATGTTGCATTTATCAGACCGGCCCCTCAGTGACATTTGGGACATTTACATTATTTACACTGGACATAGAACAGGAGGCCATTCAGTCCCTCGAGCCTGTTACACAGGAACAGGAGGAGGCCATTCAGCCCCCTCGAGCCTGTTACACAGGAGCAGGAGGAGGCCCATTCAGCCCCTCGAGCCTGTTACACAGGAACAGGAGAAGGCCCATTCAGCCCCTCGAGCCTGTTACACAGCAACAGTAGGAGGCCCATTCAGCCCCTCGAGCCTGTTACACAGGAACAGGAGGAGGCCCATTCAGCCTCTCGAGCCTGTTACACAGGAACAGGAGGAGGCCCATTCAGCCCCTCGAGCGTGTTACATTAGGAACAGGAGGAGGCCCATTCAGCCCCTCAAGCCTGTTACACAGGAACAGGAGGAGGCCCATTCAGCCCCTCGAGCCTGTTACACAGGAACAGGAGGAGGCCCATTCAGCCCCTCGAGCCTGTTACACAGGAACAGGAGGAGTCCCATTCAGCCCCTCGAGCCTGTTACACAGGAACAGGAGGAGACCCATTCAGCCCCTCGAGCCTGTTGCACAGGAACAGGAGGAGGCCCGTTCAGCCCCCTCGAGCCTGTTACACAGGAGGCAGCCCATTCAGCCCCTCGAGCCTGTTACACAGGAACAGGAGGAGGCCCATTCAGCCCCTCGAGCCTGTTACACAAGAACAGGAGGAGGCCCATTCAGCCCCTCGAGCCTGTTACACGGGAACAGGAGCAGGCCCATTCAGCCCCTCGAGCCTGTTACACCGGAACAGGAGGAGGCCCATTCAGCCCCTCGAGCCTGTTACATTAGGAACAGGAGGACGCCATTCAGCCCCTCGAGCATGTTACACAGGAACAGGAGGAGGCCCATTCATCCCCTCGAGCCTGTTACACAGGAGCAGGAGGAGACCCAATCACCCCTCGAGCTTGTTACACAGGAACAGGAGGAGGCCCATTCAGCCCCTCGAGCCTGTTACACAGGAACAGGAGGAGGCCCATTCAGCCCCCTCGAGCCTGTTACACAGGAACAGGAGGAGGCCCATTCAGCCCCTCGAGCCTGTTACATGGGAACTGGAGGAGCTCATTCAACCCAAAATGTGCGGGTTAGGTTGATTTGGCTATGATAAATTGACCCTTAGTGTTAGGGGGGGATTAAATATGTGGGGTTATGGGGATAGGATGGGATATGTTAGGGTGAATTAAATACGTGGGGTTACGGGGGTAGGGTGGGATATGTGTACTATGGGGATTAAAGCAGGGACAGGGTACTGGATTTGGATGATCAGCCATGATCGTATTGAATGGTGGAGCGGCTCGACGGACCGAATAGCCTACTCCTGCTCCTAGATTCTATGTTTCTATGTTTCTAACCCCTTGATCCATTCAGTCAGCTCATGGCTTATCTATATCTTAACTCCATCTAACCACCTTGGTTCCGTAACCCTTAATAACCTTACCCAACTAAATTCTATCCATCTCAGTTATGACATTTTTCATTGATCCCACACTCAACATCTTTTTGTTGGAAAGAGTTCCAGATTTCCACCAACCTTTGTGTGATGAAGTGCTTCCTGACATCACCCCTGAACGGCCTCGCTCTAATTTTAAGGTTATGCCCCCTTGTTCTGGACTCCCCCCACGAGAGGAAATAGTTTCTCTCTCTCTACCCTATCAAATAATTTAATCATCTTCAACACCTCGACTAGATTGACTTTTAATCCTCTATACTCGAGCCTAGTCTATGCAACCTGCCTTCATTATTTAACCCTTTTAGGCACTGTATCACTCCAGAGACATGAACCCATAATCTGGGGCGACACAACCGATGCAGTACTGAGGGAGCGCCGCACTGTCGGAGGGGCAGTACTGAGGGAGTGCTGCACTGTCGGAGGGGCAGTACTGAGGGAGCGCCGCACTGTCGGAGGGGCAGTACTGAGGGAGCGCCGCACTGTCGGAGGGGCAGTACTGAGGGAGCGCCGCACTGTCGGAGGGGCAGTACTGAGGGAGCGCCGCACTGTCGGAGGGGCAGTACTGAGGGAGTGCCGCACTGTCAGAGGGGCAGTAATGAGGGACCGCGGCACTGTCAGAGGGGCGGTACTGAGGGAGTGCCGCACTGTCAGAGGGGCAGTAATGAGGGACCGCGGCACTGTCAGAGGGGCGGTACTGAGGGATCGCCGCACTGTCAGAGAGGCAGTACTGAGGGAGCGCCGCACTGTCGGAGGGGCAGTACTGAGGGAGCGCCGCACTGTCGGAGGGGCAGTACTGAGGGAGCGCCGCACTGTCGGAGGGGCAGTACTGAGGGAGCGCCGCACTGTCGGAGGGGCAGTACTGAGGGAGCGCCGCACTGTCGGAGGGGCAGTACTGAGGGAGTGCCGCACTGTCAGAGGGGCAGTAATGAGGGACCGCGGCACTGTCAGAGGGGCGGTACTGAGGGAGTGCCGCACTGTCAGAGGGGCAGTAATGAGGGACCGCGGCACTGTCAGAGGGGCGGTACTGAGGGATCGCCGCACTGTCAGAGAGGCAGTACTGAGGGAGCGCCGCACTGTCGGAGGGACGGTACTGAGGGAGAGCTGCACTGTCGGAGGGGCAGTACTGAGGGAGCGCCGCACTGTTGGTGGGGCAGTACTGAGGGAGCGCCGCACTGTCAGAGGGGCAGTACTGAGGGAGTGCCGCACTGTCGGGGGGCAGTACTAAGGGAGCGCCGCACTGTCGGAGGGGCAGTACTGAAGGAGCGCCGCACTGTCGGAGGGACGGTACTGAGGAAGGGCCGCACTGTTGGAGGGGCAGTACCGAGGGAGCGCCGCACTGTTGGTGGGGCAGTACTGAGGGAGCGCCGCACTGTCGGAGGGGCAGTACTGAGGGAGCGCCGCACTGTCGGGGGGCAGTACTAAGGGAGCGCCGCACTGTCGGAGGGGCAGTACTGAGGGAGCGCCGCACTTTCGGAGGGGCAGTACTGAGGGAGCGCCGCACTGTCGGAGGGACGGTACTGAGGGAGGGCCGCACTGTTGGAGGGGCAGTACTGAGGGAGCGACGCACTGTCGGAGGGGCAGTACTGAGGGAGCGCCGCACTGTCGGAGGGGCAGTACTGAGGGAGCGCCGCACTGTCGGAGGGGCAGTACTGAGGGAGCGCCGCACTGTCGGAGGGGCAGTACTGAGGGAGCGGCCGCACTGTCGGAGGGGACAGTACTGAGGGAGCGCCGCAGTGTCGGAGGGGCAGTACTGAGGGAGCGCTGCACTGTCGGAGAGGCAGTACTGAGGGAGCGCCGCACTTTCGGAGCGGCAGTACTGAGGGAGCGCCGCACTGTCGGTGGGTCAGTACTGAGGGAGTGCCGCACTGTCGGAGGGGCTGTACTGAGGGAGCACCGCACTGTCGGAGGGGCAGTACTGAGGGAGCGCTGCACTGTCGGGGGGCAGTACTGAGGGAGTGCCGCACTGTCGGAGGGGCAGTACTGAGGGAGTGCTGCACTGTCAGACGGGCAGTACTGAGGGAGCGCTGCACTGTCGGAGGGGCAGTACTGAGGGAGCGCTGCACTGTTGGAGGGGCAGCACTGAGGGAGCGCCGCACTGTCGGAGGGGCAGTACTGAGGGAGCGCCGCACTGTCGGTGGGGCAGTACTAAGGGAGCATCGCACTGTCGGAGGGGCAGTACTGAGGGAGCGCCGCACTGTGGGGGGACAGTACTGAGGGAGGGCTGCACTGTTGGAGGGGCAGTACTGAGGGAGCGCCGCACTGTCGGAGGGTCAGACTGAGGGCACGCCGCACTGTCGGAGGGGCAGTACTGAGGGAGGGCTGCACTGTCGGAGGGGCAGTACTGAGGGAGCGCCGCAGTGTCGGAGGGGCAGTACTGAGGGAACGCTGCTCTGTCGGAGAGGCAGTACTGAGGGAGTGCCGCACTGTCAGAGGTACCGTCTCTTGGATGAGATGTTAAACCGGGGTCCTGTCTGCCCTCTCAGGTGGACGTAAATGATCTCATGATACTATTTTAAGACGAGCAGGGTAGTTCTCCCTTGTGTCCTGGCCAATATTTATCCCTCAAACAATACCTAAAAACAAATGATCTTGCCATTTATCGCACTGCAGTTAGTGGGAGCTTGCTGTGCAGATATTCGCTGCCACATTTCCTACATTACAACAGTGAGTACAGTTCCAAAAATCACTTCATTTCCTGTAAAGCACTTTGGGATGTCCTGAAATCATCAAAAGCGTTGTAGAAATGTAACCCTTCCTTCCTTCTTGAACCGCTGCAGTCCGTGTGGTGAAGGTACTCCCACAGCGCTGTTAGGGAGGGAGTTCCAGGATTTTGACCCAGCGACGATGAAGGAACGGCCGATATATATCCAAGTCAGGATGGTGTGTGACTTGGAGGGGATCTTGGAGGTGGTGGTGTTCCCATGCGCCTGCTGCCCTTGTCCTTCTAGGTGGAAGAGGTCGCGGGTTTGGGAGGTGCTGCCGAAGAAGTTTGGCGAGTTGCTGCAGTGCATCTTGTCGATGGTACACACTGCAGCCACGGTGCGCCGGTGGTGGAGGGAGCGAATGTTGAAGGTGGTGGATGGGGCGCCAATCAAGCGGGCTGCTTTGTCCTGGATTGGTGTCGAGCTTCTTGAGTGTTGTTGGAGCTGTTACTCATCCAGGCAAGTGGAGAGTATTCCATCACACTCCTGACTTGTGCCTTGTAGATGGTGGAAAGGCTTTGGGAGTCAGGAGGTGAGACACTCGCCGCAGAATACCCAGCCTCTGACCTGCTCTTGTTGCCACAGTACTTATGTGGCTGGTCCAGTTAAGTTTCTGGTTAATGGTGACCCCCAGGATGTTGATGGTGGGGGATTCGGCGATGGTAATACCGTTGAATGTCAAGGGGTGGTGGTTAGACTCTCGCTTGTTGGAGATAGTCATTGCCTGGCACTTCTGTGGCCCCCTACAACTGTCCCTATCTCTGTAACCTCCTCCAGCCCTTACATCCCTCCCTATCGCTCTATCCAGGCATGTGGAATCAAATAAGAAGAGGACATGAGTGACCAGGTAAAAGGTGGAGGGTAGTCGGAGACCGAAGCCAACAGGCTGGGTCACAAGGGAAAAACAGACTGGAGTCAGGGACTGAGACTGGGAGGGAGAGAAAATCTGGAGTGGAGCTGAACTACCAGGGGAAAAACAGGGACTGGAGTCTCTGAGGCAGGACCGAACTCGCTCCTGATTGGATCGAGGCTCAAGGTGCGCACCCGGCCCCCCTGCTCACCGAAGCAGGACCCCAAACCCTCCACCGGGCAGCGTTTGAGGAAGGGCAGGAGTGCCGCGGTGGAGAAGGAGGAGGGGGGCTGGGGGCATGCAAGGCGGCGGTAAACACGGAGGGGCCGTTGCTCCGGGGAGGACGAATGGAGCGGTGGGAGGGTAGGGACAACCCCCTCTTCGTAGGGTCAAGTACGGATAAGGACGGTAGATCACAGGCTCGCGCAGGCAGGGGCCAAAACCTAGGGGAAGGGGGGAGATAGCAGAGAGAATACATCAGGAGAGATAAAGCGGCGAATGTTCTCAAATCTCCCCCACACACCCACAGAAAGACTTGTACTTATATATTATATACACCCGCCCCTATCATGGACTCTACCCACCCATTTAATCTCCTCCCACAGCCCATGTACACTCTCCCCTATCATGGACTCTACCCACCCATTTAATCTCCTCCCACAG
Source organism: Squalus acanthias (assembly GCA_030390025.1). NCBI lineage: Eukaryota > Metazoa > Chordata > Chondrichthyes > Squaliformes > Squalidae > Squalus > Squalus acanthias. The sequence continues at coordinate 13,420,004 of CM059453.1, forward strand.
CCCATGGACACTCTCCCCTATCACAGACTCTATCCACCCATTTAATCTCCTCCCACAGCCCATGGACACTCTCCCCTATCACGGACTCTACCCACCCATTCAATCACCTCCCACAGCCCATGGACACTCTCCCCTATCATGGACTCTACCCACCCATTTAATCTCCTCCCACAGCCCATGGACACTCTCCCCTATCATGGACTCTACCCACCCATTTAATCTCCTCCCACAGCCCATGTACACTCTCCCCTATCATGGACTCTATCCACCCATTTAATCTCCTCCCACAGCCCATGTACACTCTCCCCTATCATGGACTCTACCCACCCATTTAATCTCCTCCCACAGCCCATGGACACTCTCCCCTATCATGGACTCTACCCACCCATTTAATCTCCTCCCACAGCCCATGAACACTCCGTCCTATCACTAACTCTACCTACCCATTTAATTTTCTCTCACAGCCCATATACACTATGCCCTATCATGGACTCTACCCACCCATTTAATCTCCTCCCACAGCCCATGGACACACTCCCCTATCATGGATTCTACCCACCCATTTAATCTCCTCCCACAGCCCATGTACACTCTCCCCTATCATGGACTCTCCCCACCCATTTAATCTCCTCCCACAGCCCATGTACACTCTCCCCTATCATGGACGCTACCCACCCATTGCATCTTCTAACATAATTGCCCGGTCTTGCTACTTCACAGAGCGGGGCAGGGAGTTTCAGAGGGCACTGACATCATGGGCACCCACCTCCATCCAATCGCAGCTTCCTCTCGCCCCCTTCCCAATCGCGGAGCGGTGACTGGAGCTGGGGTGGCACCCTGGGTATGCTGCGGACTGCCACCCCATCGCCCAAGGCCCTGCGAACGAGAAGTAGTTCCTGCAACAGCTGAAAAAGATGCGAGGGCAAAGGTTTAGGTTGGGACGAGAGAGGCTGAGGACATGGGGGGATCAAAGGTGGGCAGGAAGGTCAGGTTTCAGGGGCAAAGATGCCCCTAATCAGGGCAATCCTGGGGGAGGTGAGGGGAAGAGGGAACCTGAGGACCACTCCGATTCTACTTGTTATTGCCAATTCAGACATTGCTGTTGATGCCCTGTCCACCATAGTTATCTGGCCACCGCACAGAACAAAAGATACATAGATCCCACTGGAGATCCAGAATGTTCAATCTCTGCCAAACAGTGGGGCTTCATGAGAAGGTCCACACTTCTCCTTGATTCTGCCCCACCCCTTCGCCCCCAGGTGGAGCTCAGCTATCAAGACTCAGTGTCGTCATTCGAACACAGTTCCCCTCCATTCCCAAACCACCACCCCTCCGATTTCCCTCCCCTCCAATTCGATCCCCTCCAATTACCCTCCCCTCCAATTCCCTCCTCTCCAATTCCCCTGCCCTCCAATCCCCTCCCCTCCAATTCCCCTGTCCTCCAATCCACTTCACTCCAACACTCTACCCTCCAATTCCCCTACCCGCCAATCCCCTTCACTCCAATACTCTACCCTCCAAAACCACTCCCCTCCAATTCCCTCCCCTCCAATTCCCTCCCCTCCAATTCACTCACATCCAATTCCCCTACCCTCCAATCCCCCTGAATCCAATACTCTACTCTCTAAACCCCTCCCCTCCAATTCCTTCCCCTCCAATCCCAATCCCCTCCAATTCCCACCCCTCCAATTCCAATTCACACCGCTCCAAATCCCATCCCCTCCAATTACGTCCTCTCCAATCCCCTCCTTTTCAAACACCCTCCCCTCCAATTCTCTCCCCTCCAACCCACTCCTCTCCAAACCCCCATTTCCTCCAATTCACTCCCCTCCAATTCCGCTCCCCTCCATTTCCCTCCCCTACAATCCCAACCTCTCCAATTTCCTACCCTCCAATTCCTCTCCCCTCCAATCAGCTCCCCTCAAATCCCCTCCCCTAAACTCCCCTCCCCTCCAATCCACTCCCCTCCAATCCACACCCCTTCAATTCACTCCACTCCAATCCACCTCCCCTCCAATCTAATTCCCTCCAATCCCCTCCCCTCCAATTCCACTCCCCTCCAATTCCACACCCTCCAATCCCCTCCCCTCCAATCCCCCTCTCTTCCAATTCCTTCCCCTCCAATCCCCTCCACTCCAAACCCCCTCCCCTCCAATGCACTCTATTCCAATTCACCTCCTTTCCAACCCCCCTCACCTCCAATCCAGTGCCCTCCAATTGCCTCCCCACCAATCCTCCTCCCGTCCAATCTAATTCCCTCCAATTCCCTCCCATCTAATTCCCCCCCACCTCCAATACCCTCCCCTCTAATTCCCTCCCCTCCAAACCATCCCCTCCAATCTAATTGTCTCCAAACCCCTCCACTCCAAACCCTCTCCTCTCCTCCCATCCCCTCCCCTTACCTCCTCTCTCATCCAACTCCTTTCCTCTCCTCTCCTGCCTTTCTCTCCTTGAGCTCATCTCTCCTCCTCCTCTCTTCGTCCCTCCATTATCCTCTTCTTCTCTCCCCTCTCCTCCCCTCTCCTCCACTGTTCACCTCTCCTCTCCGCTCCCCCTTCAACACCTCCTCTCCCCTCCACTGCCCTCTTCTCCTCGTCTCTCCTTTCGTCATCTCCCTGCTCCACTCCTACCCTCCATTCTCCTCCCCTCTCCTCTACTCCCCACCCATCCCCTCTCATTCCCTTTCCTCTCCTCCCCTCTTGTCCCCTCTCCTATCGTCTCCTCTCCTCCCCTCCCATCTGCTCTCGTTCCTTCTCCTCTCCCCCTCATCCTCACCCCTCTCCTCCCATCTCTCCCCCAATCGACCCTTCCCCTCCCCTCTACACCCCACACCTCTCCTCTACTCTCCTGCCCTCGCCTGCCCTCTCATCACTACCAAACTCCTCATCTTCCCTCTCCTGTCCTCCCCATCCCTCTCCTCCTCCCTCCTCCCATCTCGTCCCTTCCCCTACCCTTGCTCTACTTCGATCACCTCAACTCCTTTCCCCTCTCCTCTCATTCCTGCCTCTCTACTTCCTTCTCCTCTGCTCCCATCAGATTCCCTTCTCTCTCCCCTCCTCTCTCCTATCCTCTCCTCCCCACCACTCTCATCTCCTACCATCTCCTCCCGTCTCCTCGCCTCCTTTCCTCTCCTGTAAACACCCCTCCCCTCCATTCCTTTCATCTACTCCCTTCTCCTCTCCTCCGTCACATTCCCTCCTTCCTCCCCTACCCTCTCCTCCTCAACCCTCTACTCTCCTCTATACCCCTCCACTCTCCTCCCCTCCCCTCTCCACCCCTCTCCTCCCCTCTCCTCTCCACCCCTTTCCTCCCCTCCCCTCTCCTCTCTTCCTCGCCCATCCCCTCTCCTCTCCTCTCCTCCCCGCTCCTCTCCTCTCCTCTCCTCCCCGCTCCTCTCCTCTCCTCTTCACTCCTCTCC